>JANVCC010000050.1:803703-845201 GCA_025345505.1 Todiramphus chloris collaris | reverse complement strand
GTGCCCTCCCCAGGGGTTCAGTTGGACCGTTGGATCCCTCGTGCCCTCCCAGGGGTTCAGTTGGACCGTTGGATCCCTCGTGCCCTCCCCAGGGGTTCAGTTGGACTGTTGGATCCCTCGTGCCCTCCCCAGGGGCTCAGTCGGACGGGCTGTTGGCGGCAGGCGCACGGCTGTCGAGCGACCTCGCCCGGCTGTGTTTCTCCCCTCGTGCCATCGATGGGTGACGGCATTGACCGCGTGACCGCCGCGGTTGTTTTCCTTGCGTCTTGTTTCCGCGGGGTGCGCTCGGACACCGACCGCTCTGGGGACCTCGGAAGCTGCAGCTGGGCCCCCTCACCAGCAGCCAGCGCTTGGTGGCCTGGAGCCGGGGGGTCTGCGGCGATCCGAGTGACGGGGACCCCGGCTCGGCCGTGGTCTCTAGAGTTAGGGGCTGCACTCGGCACAGGGCATCGCCAGCGTTACCTGCCGCTCAGGGATTTTCTCTCCAGAGAGATCATGTGAAGTTAAAGGGAGTGCCGGGCGCGTCAGTGATCCGAGGAGCTTTTGATTCTCTCTCTGGTTTCATATTTGTCTTCCTGGGATGCATTTAGTAACTTGTTGATGTGCAGAACCCCGACTGCTCCTGCTGCAGCAGAAGTGAAGGAGATCATACAGTTTGTAACAGTGGAACCGCTGCACAGTCAGAGCAGGGAGATAGTGATGAAAACGTTTCAACAGGAACATTGATCCCCACGGCTCTGCTGTTGGAGTCGTGTCCTTGGAACGTACCCACAGGGAGCACCCTGGAACAATGGGGTGGTTTTGCCTCATGGTTGCAACCTGAGCTGCCTGATAGAACAGAAATGATATTTATTTGTTATTGTACCATCTGGGGGTTGGTTTTGTGAGAAGAAATCTAGAGAACAAATGATAGGACAAGAGGAACCGGGCTCAAGCTGCCCCAGGGGAGGCTGAGGTTGGAGCTGAGGAACAATTCCTTCCCCTGCAGGGCTGTCCAGGGCTGTCCCAGGCTGCCCAGGGCAGGGGGGGAGTCCCCGTGACCCCTGGAGGGGTTTCCCAGCCCCCCGGGGAGCTGTGGTTCTGAGGGACAGGGGGCAGGGGTGCCGAGGGACAGGGGGCAGGGGTGCTGAGGGACAGGGGGCAGGGGTGCCCTGGCAGTGCTGGGGCTGCACTTGGACTCCATGAGCTCCAAGGCCTCTCCCAACCCAACCGATTCCCTGATTCTGGCAGAAGTTTGAGAAGCACATGGTTTGCATCCACCACGTGTCACCAGAGGAACGTAAACTGCCTTCGGTTCAGCAGTTTGTTCGGAAATCCACCCGTTTCCAGTGCAGTTTGTTGTCTCACTGAGGTCATCGTTTCCCTCTCTCTCACCACCCGTGCCAGTGGACGTACCAGGCCATGGTGCATGAGCTGCTGGGGATCAACAACAACCGCATCGACCTCTCCCGCGTGCCAGGGATAAGCAAAGATCTCCGAGAGGTCGTGCTGTCCGCCGAGAACGACGAGTTCTACGCCAACGTAGGTGTCTCGGTGGGGATCCCCCCGAATTTGGGCATTCTCTTCAGTCTGGGGATCTTCCTGAGGTTGGGGATCTTCCTGAATTTGGGATCGGGTTATGTTCTTGGTTTTGCCCTGTGAAAGGAACTTTCTGATGACGTGGAGCATCAGGGTGGTGATGTGTAGCAAGCGGTGACGATCGGTGTGTGGTGCCAGCAGCATCTGATGCAGCATAATGTGTCCGTCTGAACCCGGAGCAGTTGCAGAGCTGCCTGGTCAGGCAGGGTCTTGTCTCTCCTGAGATGGATCTCATCCCAGCTCGTGACCTCCTTTCTGGTTCCCTGCAGAACATGTACCTGAACTTCGCAGAGATTGGCAGCAACATCAAGAACCTTATGGAGGATTTCCAGAGGAAGAAGCCAAAGGAGCAGCAGAAGCTGGAGTCCATAGCAGACATGAAGGTACCGCCGATGCACACGTGACTGAGGGGACGTTGTAAATCCCGCCCTTTGCGGGACAGCTCCAATCGCTGCCGGTTCCAGCAGCTCTGATCTCCGTGGTCTGCTCGTGCTGTGGATCAGGAGCCTGCTCTTGGCACTGTGGTCATGACAGTGGTTCTCAGCTGAAGGCCAGACCCTATGTTGCCTCAGTACTGGGCACTGGGGAGGCCACCTCTTGAATCCTGGGGTTGGTTCTGGGCCCCTCACTCCCAGCAGGACCCCGAGGGGCTGGAGCGTGGCCAGGGAAGGGCAACAGAGCTGGGGAAGGGGCTGGAGCAGGAGGCTGGTGAGGAGCAGCTGAGGGCCCTGGGCTTGTCCGGCCAGATCTCAAAGGTCTGTTCCAGTCCAGACGATTCGATGACTCCATCCCACAGCTCTGCAGGCCATTCTGCGCCACTGCAGCGTGGTCTCCACTCCTGCTCTGGTGCAAGGACTTGGCTCACCCTGATGTGGTCGCGTGGACTTTCTGTCTGAGCTGGGTCACTTGGCAACAGCTCAGAGCACGGGCTGTTGGTTCAGTCACTGCTCAAGGCTTAAAGAATCCTGGTGATATCTTTGGGGATAGTTTCTGTCTCCTTTTTTTCCTAGAGTCAATAAAAAGTACTTTCCTATTAAAAATCTTGTAACGGGAGAAATCCTGTCAGCTCCCGGGATTGAAGCGCCCGGTCATCCCTGGCCTTGCTTATATGAGTTGTCCATCCCTGGAGCCACCCCAGGGGAGGTTGCCCGGGGCTCTGAGCACCCTGCTCCAGTTGCAGATGTCTCTGCTCCCTCAGGGGGTTGGACCCGCTGAGCTCTGAGGGTCCCATCCCACCCAAGCAGTTCCCTGGTGATGCAGACCAGTCTGCCCAGTTTCTTGCTGGCTTGCACACAGCTGCTCTCTCACTTTTTCTTCTGAAGAAGAACCGGTGGCTTTGGTGTCCCCACTGCAGGCGTTCGTGGAGAACTACCCGCAGTTCAAGAAGATGTCGGGCACGGTGTCGAAGCACGTGACGGTGGTGGGAGAGCTCTCGCGCCTGGTTGCTGAGCGGGACCTGCTGGAGGTGTCGGAAGTGGAGCAGGAGCTGGCCTGCCAGAACGACCACTCCAGCGCTCTCCAGGTACCGTGGGCCGCACGCCCGCCCTCCCTCCGTGCCCTGAATCCCGGCGGCTTGGCCCCGTAACTCAGTGTGACTCCCAGCGTCCGTGGGGTTCTGCGCGCAGGCGCTGCCTGGGCCGTTAGGTGTCCGAGGGGCCCTTCTCCTCCTGGTCAGCGTAGATGGGGACGGATCACAGTTCCTAGCTGGCTTGAGAAGCATCTTTGCCAGTCTTCTCTTCCCATTTCACAACACGACTTCGTTATGTGCGGTTTCCGTTGGCTGCTGGTGGGTGAAAGACCCGCTCGGAACACCGTGTGCGATGGTTGTTGGGGGGAGGAGAAGCAATGGAACCCGTGACGTCGGAGCAGGACTATCTGCTGAGGTGCTGGCTTCTAGGTTTTTTTATGTATATAATTTTAAACAAAGACCAGTGGAAAGCCTCCTAGGGAATAGATGTCTTTGGCAGGGAGGACTGAAAAAGCCGAACAGAGGGTTCTATTATAGCCCAGCATAGACTGGAGTTGTGACCTTGGGCTGGGCTGTCGGGTTCCGTGACCCGACCCGCTGTGTCACTAGTGATTCTGAATTGTGAATTGTGGCTGCTGAGAAAAGAGCAGCATTGTTGGTGTGAGGGGACGAAAGCTGAGCGCAGACAGCCATTCGGGGGTAAAAACCCAATTCCTTCCTTTTTTCCTAGCTAAGGTAGGAGTTCTACCATGTAACGAGCTCCCTGGCACAAGTTCGAGTAGAACATAAACAGAAGCATCTGCAGCAGCTCGGAAATGGCCGTTATTTGGTGCCCCAGGCAGGTGGCTGAGGGACAGAGCAGACTCTCCCAGCGCTGTAAGCCATCCCCAGATCCAGCGCTGCCGGGAGCGGGCGCAGGCCGGGTGAAGCCGCGCGGCTCCGCAGAGCGGCGAGCGTGGGGACGCGATGCGGCAGCCGATGCCGCGGGAATTCAGCCGGCGAAATATCGCGGTGGGAACGTCGCCGTGAAACGGGTTGGCTGCCAACGGCCCGCGGGGTTCTCTGCCTACGACGTTGTTTCGAGATCAGGGTTTTTTCCTTCTGTTTAAATGTCACATATTCGAGTTCTTGTCCGCCAGCCCATCGTGCCCCTGCTGTGATCGGCTGGTTCTGATTAATTATTAATTAATTGTTAGCACGGCACGGAGCAACAGTGTTGAAGGCTGGGTGCTTGGCCTTGGGACACCAACTTGGAAAGCGTCCAGCAGCTTTTGGTGAAGTTCCTGAGGAAAGAGGTGGCGTGAGCTGTGAATTCTGGTGGCGGTAGCGTTAGCGAAGGGAGTTCGGGCTGGGCAGAGACGCAGGCGGGGCAGGGCTGCGCTGGGTGGTCTCTGCAGTTCCCCTCTCGGTCTGCAGTAGGTGGGGGTAGGAATACCTATACAAAATGCCTTTAAAACCTGCGAGTCTTAGAGCAGAAAACCTGCCGCGAATTTCCTGAGGTACCCAAAGGGCTCCCTGGAATCTCTTAAGGACCAAGAGCGGCCGCAGCAGACGGAGCAGCAGGGAAACAGGCGCAGAGCTGTGGAACTGGGGAGCAGCATCTCCTGGCCACGCTGCCCCGGGCCGTTCCCCTCTACACTCTCCCGACGGCAGCGAAGGGCCGAGGCCACAGAAACAATGAAGAATGAGCCAGTGCCCGGAATAAAGGCGGGATTGTTCTCACTCTGCTGTAACTTCAGCGGTTGTTAATGTCCCTTCTGGCCCGGGGCCCCTCAGTACAGGACATTTTGGTTGTTCCTCCTCCTATCTCTTATTAAGGCTGACACAGAGCATGGGCCTGGAGCGCTGGATGGGAGGGCTGGACAATGGTCTGTCTGTGCCCCGTGCTGCCAGCACAGTACCAGAAATCCCGCGGCAGGCATCTCCACGGGGTCTGTCCCGGCCCTCCCAGGTGAATTCCTGACCTCGCCTCGGTCGAGGGTACAACTCCTGCTGATCCCCCTCTGAACGCCTGGGCCGTGTGTTTTGTAATGAGCCGGCATCAGCCAAACACATTAGAGCAAAGGCAGCTGAAGCAGCACGGGAAATAACGGCGGTTTCACAACTTTTTGGCAGCAGCTGAGTGAGTGTTGCTGTGTTTCCTACCTGTACTGGGAGGGTGGGAGAATCGTGCAAAGCTGTGCTGGGATTTTGGGAGTGTTTGAAGGTCACATTCACTTACAGAGTGGAAAAATCCTCGCTGCTTCTCTTGGAACTGCCATTCCTGCCGCTGCAAACCTGGCCTGCTCCCATCCCTTGGAGCCGGTACAGGCTGGTTGGCTGGCTTTAATGTTCAGAACAGGGAGATGGTGTCCAGTGCTGGGCTCCCCAGTTCCAGAGAGAGCAGGAGCTACTGGAGAGAGTCCAGATGCTGAGGGGCTGGAGCATCTCTGTGCTGGGCACAGGCTGAGGGACCTGGGGCTGAAGAGCAGCCCGAGAGGGGAGCTGAGCGATGCTGAGCAAGAGCTGAAGGGGGGCAAGAGGATGGGGCCAGGCTCTGCTCACTGGTGCCCAGCCACGGGACAAGGGGCACCAACTGGAACCCAGGAGGAGAAAGTTCTTTGGTGTGAGGGTTTTGGAGCCTGTGCCAGGCTGCCCAGAGAGGCTGTGCAGTCTCCTTCTCTGCAGAGATTCCCAGCCCGGCTGGACCCTGCACTGCTGGGCCCCTGCTCTGGGTGCCCCTGCTGGGGGGAGCAGGGGGTGGCACCAGGGGATCCCCAGAGGCCCCTCCAGCCCCCACCACACTGGGATTCTGGGATTTTCAGACTTCTCTGTGTCCTGACGCTTCTCTCCAGCCTTCCCCGGATGTCTGCAGATCTACACATCTGGTAGTTGGTGCCTGTTCTTTGAGCTCTGCCTCAAAGCTGAGGGTGAAGAAGCTTATTGGTCCCAGTGCTCACTTCAGCTGCCAGCCCGGCTCTGGCGTGTGTTCTGGTAACTCTGTTATCTCAGCTCTGTGCCCGAGCAGCTTCAGAGAGGAAATAAGCACATTCTGTGGTAATGAGAAGGAGCAGCACTTACATGGCCAATTGTCAGCTTCCAGAAGGAATCGCATCCTGCCTGCAGGCCCTGGCGCCGGCACTCGGGGTCCTGGAACTTCTCCAGAAAGGGTCCGTCTGTCCTATTGCGACAGGCCAAGGGGTGATGGGTTTGAGCTCCAAGAGGGAGATTCAGAGCAGAGAGAAGGGAGAAATTGTTGGTGCTGAGGGTGGGGAGACCCAGGAAACGGACCCGCAGAGCCGCTGAGGAGCCAGGCTCTGCCGCTCGCGACGAGTTAATTCCCTCGCGTTCCTCCCGCCTGCAGTCGTGTTGCCGGGCAGCGGGCTCCACGTTCCTCTGAGTTCCATCCTCCGAAGGCCTCTCCGCTCACACCCTTCCCTCTCTTGCCGTAGAACGTGCGGCGGCTTCTGCAGAACCCGAAGGTGACGGAGCTGGACGCGGCCCGGCTGGTGACGCTCTACGCGCTGCACTACGAGCGGCACAGCAGCGGCGGCCTGCAGGGGCTGCTGGCCGAGCTCAGGAGCCGCGGGGTGCCAGAGAAGTACCGCAGGGTGAGGGTGAGGGTGAGGGCCGGGCCGGCGGGTGGGACTGGAGGGCACCCAGGTGGGGAAGGGGCTGGTCACTGCTGTCAGACTGGACACATTTGGTTTAGCGCTGGTTTGGCGTTGGGTTTTTTCGGTTGAATCGCCTTGTGGAAAGAAGCCTGAGCTTGGCTGGGGCCTGCGGGTGCCGCTCGCAAAGGCAAACACTATTCCCCTAATTTCCGTTCCCCAAACGAGTGACCCTGCGCAGGACCGAGCGAGGCAGGGGCGGTGGGTGCCCCAGGAGTCTGCCGGGACGGGCGCGGGGCACGCGGACGGGCAAGGAACACGCGTCCCTCCTCCGGCCCCAGCTCCTGCTGCACAGGCACTGCTTGCAGCACAGGACTGGAGACCGTGAAAGGAGCTGGGCTGGGAGGGAGAGGGCGGCAAGCGCTTGGCAAACGCAGCGAGCAGCTGGAGAGGAGGTGGAGGAGCGGGATGATGTCACCGCGCGTGGAAGGGCTGCTGTCGCCGCAGCGGGCGATGGAGATGAGATCCTTGCTCCCTCTGCACGCGGTGTCACAGCAGGTTCACCTGCTCGGTGGAGGTGGGGAGTCCTTCTCCTTTCCCCCTGGCCTCTCTGTGCTGCATGAGCTGCTTGGGATCGAGCTCCCCAGCTCCTCAGTCATCATCCCAGTACCTCTATTGAGCCCAAATAGACAAAAACTGGTTCCCCAGGTTAAGAGGATTCTGGTTTCCCTCTCTCCCTACAGCTCGTGTCTGCCGTCGTGGAGTACGGAGGCAAACGGGTGCGGGGCAGCGACCTGTTCAGCCCCAAGGACGCTGTAGCCATCACCAAGCAGTTCCTCAAGGGGCTGAAGGTGCGGATCTGCCACTGGTGACAGGAGGACGGTTTTAGCCAAAATTAGAGCGGTGGAGCGGGGCAGGCACGTGGCGCAGGGCCCTGTGGTGAGGGTTTCCCAGCTCTAGTAAGTGCGCTGGGCTTTTAGGGTGTCATTCCCAGTGAAGACAGTGGGAGTTGGTTGCTGAAAAGCCTCTCGGAGCGGTCAGCGCTTGCTGCCTCCTCGGCTGGTGCCGCTCCTCTCGGGTGGCTTTGCTGATCTCTCTGCGCTGGGTCGGTTCCTAACGAGCTTCTCTTGCCCCGCAGGGTGTTGAAAATGTGTACACGCAGCACCAGCCTCTCCTGCACGAAACGCTGGATCAGCTCATCAAAGGGAAGCTCAAGGACAGCCAGTACCCCTACCTGGGCCCCAACACGCTCCGTGACAGGTACGTGGGCTCTTTAGGGCAGAGCTGGGAACTGGAGAAGATCCGCTGCTCCCGGCGCTGCCGCCTGCTTCGCTGTTTGCCTGGAGATCAACCAGGCAGAGAAATGTCTTGGGTAGCATCATGGAACTCATAGAATCATAGAATAGTTTCAGCTGGAAGAGACCTTCAAGATCATCCAGTCCAACCTTACTCCCAGCCCTACCAAAACCACTGAACCCTGTCCCTCAGCACAACATCCAACAGGCTCTTAAACACCTCCAGGGCTGGTGACTTCACCACCTCCCTGGGCAGCCCACTCCCCTGCCTGAATTGTTTTGGTTGGAGGAGACCTCTGAGCTCATGGAGTCCAGTGTTCACCCAGCACTGCCCGGGCACCCCTGCCCCCTGTCCCTCAGCACCACAGCTCCACGGGGGGCTGGGAAACCCCTCCAGGGGGCACGGGGACTCCCCCCCCTGCCCTGGGCAGCCTGGCACAGCCCTGGACAGCCCTGCAGGGGAAGGAATTGTTCCTCAGCTCCAACCTCAGCCTCCCCTGGGGCAGCTTGAGCCCGGTTCCTCTTGTCCCTTGGGAGCAGAGCCCGACCCCCCTGGCTCCAAGCTCCTGAATTCCAGGGAGCTGTCAGAGCCAGAAGCTCTCCCCTGAGCCTCCTTCTCTCCAGGCTGGACAAGCCCAGCTCCCTCAGCTGCTCCTCACCAGACCTGTGCTCTAGATCCAGTTGTGTGGGTCTTGTATTCTGCCGTGGGTGCCCTGGAGAGGGCTGTTCACACTAAAACACGGTTGTCTTCTTCTCGCTGGCCACGCTGTGCCGTTCCCGTTGTAAGGGCTCAGGTAGAGGATAAAACCATTGCACCCAAGCTGCCGGGATGTTCCTGTGATGGATTTCGTGCCCCCTAACTTTACTTCATGCCATCTGGCGTTTATTTGCAGCATACCAAAAATAGTCCAACCACAAGCTCTCCCTTCTGAGCCAGTTGCTATTCCTGAGGAGAGCGGGATCTTGCTGAATGTGGCTAATAACTGTAAGTGAAAGAATTCTGGCTGGCCGGGCCCCGCTGACTTTGCTGGAGCTGAACGAGGCTGTTGTCAGTGAAGTCATTAACGGTAAATATGGGCCTGGGTGCGAGTGCACTGAATCATTAGAGAGCAGACGAGTCCTCCCTCTGACAGCGTTCGGGACAAATCGCCCCTTTTTTGGGTTCCTTCTGTAAATGAAGCTGAGCTTCCATAGTTGTTGCTCCCCTTGGAGAGCTGTCGTAGTTGTCAGTCTCCTTTGAGGAGAAGCATGTGCTCTTGCTTTGCTTCCTTTGGGTGCCCCACGCTGAGGTCATTGCGGAGAGTCTCTGAATCTTCTCCAGCGCCTGTTCAGTGTCCTGGGAGTTCCAGCGCTGCCAGGGCACCCCTGCCCCCTCTCCACAGCTCCACGGGGGGCTGGGAAACCCCTCCAGGGGCCACGGGGACTCCTCCCTGCCCTGGGCAGCCTGGGACAGCCCTGGACAGCCCTGCAGGGGAAGGAATTGTTCCTAATATCTCTGAAGGTTGGATATTCTGTGTCATGAAACTGGGGGCTCACTGCGAAACAGGTTTGGAAGAAAAAGGCCTCCTTGCTGTTTTTTGCCTTAGTGCAGAACCAACCAAGCAAGGGGTTGAAATTCCATCATTTCACAAAACTTAGCGTAATAAATCCCAGCCCGAGGCAAACTGGGCTGCACTCTTCTTGCTCTCTGCTTTCAGAGGGTGGTGGTACAGTGATTGGCAGGAGTTCAGCGCAAGGTCGGGGCGAGAGGCTTTGTATTTCTCGATCAAAGGGAGGCAGTTGATTGAACAGAAAAGAATTTGAAAGGATTCTTTTTAACTGTTTCTCTCTGTATTGTACATTATGCTGTCGCAAGGGAGGAAAAGCTCCCGGTAAAAATGCAGCTGTGGAAGTGGAGGGGGCACCTTTGCAAAGCACCAAGCAAGGCTCCTAGGAGAGCAAGCAGCAATTCCATTTTCTTTCGCTTCTCCTGCCGTGTTGGGCGACATCCTTTTCTCGTTGCCATCGGCCTGCAGGTCCCTTCCACCTCGCAGCTGGAGAAGCTCCCGAAGCCTCTCCTGGTCCCAGCTGGGAGCCCCAGTGGTCCCCCCCATGAAACGCCTCCCAAGGGCCCAGCGGCGTGTTCTGCTCCCCAGGCCCCGCCGGCGCCTTCGCTTCAGGGGGAGCTTTGGCTCTGTTTGTGCTTCCACCTGGGCTGTGTCCCAGCGGGCTCTGGTGCTGCCTCCCGAAGGTGAGGAGGGTCCAGCTCGGGTGGCATCGCCAGGCAGCCCTGTCACTGCTGTGTTCCCAACAGCCAGGCCCAGGGCCTCGTTGTTGGCGTGAGCCGGGCAGCAGCCTCCGGAACGGCAGCAGGAAAAGGCACGATGCTCTCCAGGGATCCGGGGGACTCGGCTCCTTCTGTGTCTCTCAGCTGAGCACTGTTGCTGAGAAAGTGCCCTGCTCTGAAAGGCCCCCAAGGTCCAGAGCTAAGGGAGGAACAGGGGGACTCGCCAGTACCGTCTCCTTTATTCTCTGACTGGACCTGATCTTTCTCCCACTGCTTTTGCTGAGGGGAAAGCTCCTATGGAGTGATTGAGGGAGAGGAGGAATTTGGAGCCATTTAGAGACGTCTGTAGCTGACACACATCTGCAGGGATGGGTGAGGGATCTCCTCAGGCAGCCACGATAAAAATCTCCTTTTTTGGAAGCGTCAGCTTGCAGCGGGTGGTGTGGAACCGCTCGGCTTGCGCTGAGCTCACGCGCACAGCCCCGCAGAGGGAGGGCAGAGCCCGTCCCAAATCCCGGAGACCATCTCATGCTGGGTGCAGGCAGCGTTTCATGGAAGCCTCTGAAAGCAGAGTGCCTGGGTTCGCGTTCTGTTGGGTGAAGGCACTTCCCCCCTTCCCCCCTTCCCCCTCGTGCCGCTTCCCCGTAACATCCCGGGCTGGCTGGGGAATGTCACCTCCGAGGTCAACCTCGGACCCAACTGCCGGTAGCTCTGTCATCAGCCAGCAGATCCGGTGCTGCTCGGTGCCCTTCCGAGGGAGCCCGAGCCTGCGGAGTGCGGCCGCTGTCCTCGGGGGCCTGCTGAAGGGATGGAGTTCACCGGCTGCGGTCCCGCGTGGAACGGGGCCTGGGGCCTGGGGGGAGCTCCCCTGGGTGTTGCTGGGGAGGCTTTTGAGGACCTTGGCACGCTGTGTAAATCATGAGGAGAGATGATGTCTTTTAGAAGATGTTTTTTAGGAGAGATGGTGTTTTAAAAGCAGTTTAATGGGCTACACGTTGTTGTCGGCCTGGACTCCAGCACATCATGGAAATGAGATGTGGTCTGGGGAGAGGAATCCCCAGGGTGCTTCCCTGGGGATTTATCCTTGGGTTTTGTCCGGTCCCATCTCAACGTTTGCGTCTTTTATTGCAGGCCCCAAGATATCATAGTGTTCATCATCGGAGGGGCGACGTACGAAGAGGCGCTGACCGTCTATAACCTGAACCGCACCAACCCGGGCGTCCGCATCGTCCTAGGTGGGACCACAATCCACAACACGAAGAGGTAATAACCCTGTTCTGTACTGTTGGATCCCCTGTCTGGAAAAGTGCTGACACGAGCAGGAGGTTGCGATGCCCGAGGGACCTTCACCACGCAGTAAAACACAGAAATGCCTGTAAGTGGTCGGAGCCCAGCTCTGCTCGTTATGGCTGAGAGACGCGTTACTGAGCTGAGGGTTTAATGTGCAGTTTCCTGAATTCAAGGGCAGGGAGGCAGACGTGTGGAGTTTTTTCCTACTTACAATTCACCGTGTGCTCTCGTATGAATGAGAAGCCGGCGCAGCACACGGGAATCCAAACCCAACCGTGGTCTCTTTGCTCCTGTTGAAGTCTGGAGCAACGGTGTTTGGTGGCGGGGAAGCCAAGGCAGCTATGATTAGAAGCGAGCTCTGTGCTCTCCCTGCGAGCAGGCGCTCGGCGCCCACGCGCCCGCAGAGCATTGGCTGCGTCCTGTGCATTTCTCCCTGGAGAGTGGAGCTGTTCCTCTCAGTTTGCTCTACGCTCCGAGCTGCCTTTGCTGCGAGGTCAGGCATTTGTGAAGACTCCATCCCTCCAGGGATGGAGCGGTGACCACGCGGAGCTTCATCGATTTGCTAGGTCTCTGTCTCTGGGGTGTCCCAGCAGCTGGAAGGGCTCGTGTTGGGCAGTGCTGGTGCTGTTCCTTGGTTGCTGAGCTGTTCCTAAGGGTCTCAGTTGAGATTTGTTGATAGGACAAGAGGAACCGGGCTCAAGCTGCCCCAGGGGAGGCTGAGGTTGGAGCTGAGGAACAATTCCTTCCCCTGCAGGGCTGTCCAGGGCTGTGCCAGGCTGCCCAGGGCAGGGGGGGAGTCCCCGTGACCCCTGGAGGGGTTTCCCAGCCCCCCGTGGAGCTGTGGTGCCGAGGGACAGGGGGCAGGGGTGCCCTGGCAGCACTGGAAAACGAGTGTCACGGAATGTGTGTCAGAAACGCAGCCGTCGGGCACCTTGGTCTCAGTTACTGCTGGGGGGACTCAGGTGTAGCGAGCGGGCTCTGGAACAGCTCCGTTCTCAGCCGTGGACACGCTGCTGCTGCTGCTGCTGCTGCTGCTGCTGCTGCTGCTGCACCCGAGTCCAGCGCCAGATTTATCACATCCGTGCACTTTTGCCCTCCCTTTTCATGCCTGTGAGGGAATTTCAGGCCCCAAGGCTGCCCGTGCAAAAGCAGCAAAAATTACCTTGCAGGGAAATCCTGTGGCTCCTGTCATCACTTGCTCAGGAAAAAAAGCCCAAATCCCGCAAATTCACAGCACACGAAACTTGGCCCTTGTTTTAGCTTCGTGTCAGATGATTGGAAAGCTCCTGAACCGAAGCTCGCCCAGAAGTAAATTGCTTTTGTGAACTGGGTTACAAAGGCAAGTCTGTATTAGCCCACATATCGACCGATTCCGGCCCAAATTACCCAGCTTGCTCAACCGTCTACTTTACAAAGTAGCCTTCGAACTAAATCCTGTTTCAGCCAAGCCTAGAAAGAGCAAGAAAAAGTGACCAGCAGACATCCGAGCTGCTCCTTGGCTGATAAAAAGAAAGGCGTCAAGGAAATTGTCTTCTGCAAGGAAGCAACCGAAAAATGGTTTGTGTTCAGCCTCAAGCTGCGCCAGGGGAGGTTGAGGTTGGAGCTGAGGAACAATTCCTTCCCCTGCAGGGCTGTCCAGGGCTGTCCCAGGCTGCCCAGGGCAGGGGGGGAGTCCCCGTGACCCCTGGAGGGGTTTCCCAGCCCCCCGGGGAGCTGTGGTACCAGGGGGCAGGGGTGCCAGGGGGCAGGGGTGCCCTGGCAGTGTTAACAGTTGGACTCAATGATCTTGCAAGTCTTTTCCAACCCAAACAATTCCGTGATTCTGTTCTGAGGTTCTACCCCGAGGTGTCTGATGTGAGCAAACCTAGATTTTATTGTGTGCAATCTCCTGCGGTAATCCACTGGCCTTCCTTTAATGAACTCTTGCTTATTTCTGCAGGATTAGGGCTGATATGTCACAATAAACAAGGAGATTTTGATATTAATGCGCTGAGCAGCCCGTGTAAGCACGTTAATCCCGGGCTTTCATTGTTCTTACCAGACAACTTAAATTGTGCTCAACATCTGTGTCCGGAGGGCGGGGGGTGGACGAGGCGGGAGCCAGAGAGCCTCTGGAGCTGGTGCTGCTGCAGCTCGTGGGCTGGGGGCCTCCCTGGGTGTGAGCCCTTCTGTGTTGTCCCAGCGATGCTCTGTCAGGAGATGCTGGAAGGGTGGGGGTGAAAAACAGCCGGCGTCGGGATGAAAAATACAGCGTCCTGTGTTTGCACAGCGCGCGTGGAGCGCGGCAGCTCCGAGTTCCCTGACGCTGCGCCGTCGTGCAGGGAGAGTCGGTCCCTGCAGACCTCTCTGGATTTAGATCCGGGTAAGTGCAGGGGTCTGGTGACAAGGCTCGCGTTCTGAAGTCTATGGGATTCTCGATAAATTCATCAGGTACAGAAGCTGCCAGGATCTGCTGCTGGAGTTTGTTCCCCTGCTACAAAAGGTCCCAGCGGCTTTACAAGGTGGTTTTGGGCCTTGTGTTCCCACCTCTGGCAGAGAAATCCCTGCAGTACGCTCTTCCTTGGGCTCTCTCCTGCCATCGCCCCAGGATAGTCAGGGATAGGTTGGCAATGTGGCCTTGGTCTTCTGTTCCCGGCTGCGGCCAAGAGCTGGGGGGATGAAACTTTTTGGTTGCTGTCTGGGGAGGGTGCTGGGCTGACTCCAAACACAGAATGCAAAGAGCTTTTTAAGTCAGTGGCTTTGCTGTGGCCTGAGGGTGGGGAAAGAAAATCCAAGGATTTAATTCCTGGACTTTCAATTGCAGAAGTGGGAGATCCTGGTGTGGGCAGCACCTCCTGCCCGCTCCCCTCTCCGGGCTGAAAGCTGGAGAGAAGTGGCTCTGCCTCCCCCACCTCCCAAAGAAAATTCCAAGTGAGGGAGCTCATTGCTTGCTCTTGGCAGTTTCAGCACCGGACCCGTGAACAACCAGTTCCATTGTTTCCCTGCCCAGGCAAATGGATTTCAAAGAGATTCCGCTGGTTTTGGAGAAGAAAGCGTTAAAAATGATCAATAATCAGCTACAAATGGAAGCCCAAGACCAGGAGGAACATCTGGCGCGTGGGGCTGACTCACCCGCAGCGCAGGTTGAGCACAAACCTGCTGTGACTAATCCCAGGGGCTCTCCAGCCTGACCCACTTACCCAGTTACAGCAACAGGCCCTAACTGGGTGCCCAGGGCGGCCGTGGAGCCCGGTGCCCGTGTCCCAGCGCCTCGGGGAGCAGCACTCGGACCCGTCCTGCCACGGAGGGAGGGGGGCTCAGGCAGTCGGACACTCGCACCCAGGAGGGGCTGGAGGAGCCGGGAGTCACCTCTGTGCCCGCTCAGCCCCAGGGGCCCAGGAGTTTGTCTGCGTCCCGGCTGCCGGGGGCAGCTCCGGGCTGGTTGTGCCACCGCTTTCCAGACCTCCCGAGGCACGAGGTGCGACGTCCGGCCGCAGCTCCCTCTCCGAGTGCACGAACTGTCTCTCCAGACAGCAAATAAACAGGAGTCCCCGTCCAGAAGCCAAGCGAGGAACTCGCTGGGCCCGGCTCTGGACCCGTGATAAAGGGGACGGCTGCGGCTGGAACCGCAGAGCTGAGCGAGCACGGCCCGGGAAGGTCGCCTTGCTGCCCCCCGGGAGAAGCGTTTCCAAGCGGTGCAGGTTGGGATCAGGACAGTGGTGCAGGCATTTGCATCAGGTTCCTGTTGTTCCTTATGCCTTTGTTCTTTTATCCCTCTAAATCCTCAAGATCCACAACCTGGGCAGGTAGAAGTATTTTAGACCTGCTTTAGGGGAATCACATTTTTCTGTGTAGGATTTGTGGCGTATCCTGTTATTTCCTTCTCTCTCTTTTTTTTTTTTTTTTAAGCATTAATGCTCAGATAACTCGATCAGCATATTGAAGGAATGAGTCAACCTAGAAACTGGCAGCGCTGCGTCGCATCGCCAGAGTAACCAGCCTCCTGGTAACGTGTCCTTGGCAGAGCTGGTGTGGGAGCGGTGCTGGGGGTTTGCGAAGCGTTCGGCCGCCCCCCGAACTGCGCAGACGGGGGGTGTGAGAGCTGCGGGGAAGCAGCGTGTCCTGGGCTGTGACCCCGGCACTGTGGGCAGCAGGAGGGGGGGATCCTGCCCCTCTGCTCCCAGGGCTCTGGGCAGAGACCCCCCCCTGCAGTGCTGGGGCCAGCTCGGGAGTGCTCAGCACAGCAGAGACAGGGACCTGGTGGAGCAGAGCCAGAGGAGCCCCAGCGATGCTGGGAGGGCTGGAACCCCTCTGCTGGAAGAGCTGGGAGGGTTCAGCCTGCAGAGGAGAAGGCTCTGGGGAGACCTTCTGGGGCCTTTGTGTGCTTGGAAGAAAGCTGGGGATGGAGTTTTGGGCAGGGGCTGTTGGGACAGGCCAAGGGGTGAGGGGTTTGAGCTCCAAGAGGGGGATTCAGAGCAGAGAGAAGGGAGAAATTGTTGGTGCTGAGGGTGGGCAGAGCCTGGCCCAGGCTGCCCCGAGAGGTGGTGGCTGCCCCATCCCTGGAGCCAGCCCAGGGGAGGTTGCCCGGGGCTCTGAGCCCCCTGCTCCATCTGCAGATGGCCCTGCTCCCTGCAGGGGGTTGGACCAGATGATCATCAAATGTCTCTGCCCACTCAAACCAGTCTCTTCCAACCAAACCAATCTGATGGCTCTGTGGGTGACCTCTCCACCTGCCCTGCAGGCAGCAGACACTCCTTGCTGACAGCGTTGTCTCCGCAGGGGTGGCCACCTCGGCCATGTCAATCCAAGGCTTTTGGGACGCACCACAAAGATCCCAGCACAGGCCTTCCCAAGCCATCCAGCTCAGGCTGAACTGAACTGAACTCTGCTCCTGAAGACAACGGGGGCTTAAGTGGAAGTGGATGTGGGGAGGGCTGAACCGTCTGGCAAATTCCCATTTCAGGGTGTCAGGATCAGAACCATAGCAGGACACAGAGCCCGGCCCTCCCACCTCCCAGACACGTTGTTACCTGCTGCTGGCTCCCTCCCTGCTTCCACCTATTTTCCTTTTTTTTCCCTCTGCTGCTGGCTGACGCCGGCAGCTGACCCCCCCGGCCAGTTTTTGTCTCGAGAAGAGTCTCTCCTGCTCAGGTGTGCTGTCTTTCGGTTGGCGCGTGGAACCGTTGCTCTGATGCGCAGTTGAGCCGTTGGCTTGGCGTCTCCAGGGCAGACTTGTAACTGAGTCTCAAACTGGGCGGTTCCTTGGGGTCTCGCCCCCAGAGACCTTGAGTTGCCTTAGGAGATCCCACAGAGGCAGACTGGGATGAAGCTGAGCGCATGCTGAAACATTTTCTGAGTGGAAACTTCCTTGAGCTGTGACTGAAGGAGCGGTTGTCGCCCAGGAGTTTCCATGTGGCTCGTTGGTGAGATCCAAAGGTGGTGCAGAGAGGCTGGAAACGAGCTCTCCAGGTCTTGGCGTGGCCATGAGCCCTGGGCTGCGGGTGAGGAGCTGGGACGGGAAGTCCGAGTGCTGGGTGCTCCAGGGGCTGCTTTCCAGAAAGCCCTGGCTGTGAAGTGTTGAGGATGCCTTAGCAGGAGGTTTCCACCCTGCCTCTTCCTGCCTTACCATCCACACAGGAAGACTGAGAGTGGGCAGAGAAACAAGCCTGGACTGGTCTTCTTGGCTTTGTTACCGGGAGGCGAGCAGGGCTGCCAGCACTGTCCCTGGGCTGAGCCCCTGAGGAGCTGCTGCCGTGCTCTGGAAGCCCTGGAGGCGATGGCACGGGGAGAGACCAGAGACCTCCCAGGCAGGGTGCAGCATTTATGGATGAGTGGCCACATTCAGTGAAGGTGTTGACCTGGTGATCTGTGGTGGGAACCCCAGATTTGGGTGCTCCACATTTGGGTGCCCCTGCAAGCAGCTGGAGGGGTATGGTGGGTCAGTCTGCCCTGGAGCCGTACCCGGCTGAGGCGGCACCAGTCAGCCCCGATGCCAGCTCTCAGGGTGCTGCCTTCGCACTGGAGGAGATGAGTCCTGATCTGAGTGTCTCTGTCATGTGTCCCTTCGGGGACCATCAGTCCCTGACGCTTCCTCGCCGCTGCCTCCGCGGGGAGGGAGCTGCTGCGTTTGACAGGAGCCTGGTGAGGGGAGGGACCATCACCACCGGGACCAGGATCCCCGTTCTGGGTGGGTCTGGGTTGGATCACAGGCTGCTGGGGGCAGGTCCTCTCCTCTTTACCACCATCACACATGAAGGAGTGACTCTGTCCCCCCCCGTCCCAGTGACACCAGGGGAGAAAACAGTTGTTTTCACAGCACTTGGGTTTGTTCTAAGGCTTGAGGGGCTCTCTTTTGTCTGCACGAATGAAAAGCTGGCCCTTGGCTCTGCTAACCTTAACTTTGCTTGGCAGCTTCCTTGAGGAAGTCACAGCTTCAGGGTTTCGTGGCCGAAGCACCGAGGCCTCTCAAGTTCCACCGAGGGCAAGCAGCAGACGGTGAATGGTGGAGAAACCCCGTCTCGCCCACCCGGAGCTTCCTCGGACTGAGCTCGTGGCTTTGGGGCAGGACGGGCCGTCCCCGCACCCCACTGCTGCCGGAGCTCCTCCTGGCCCCGCCGGCAACCTCGACGGGCACGAGAAGCGTCCGATCAACCGGGATGTGCCCCAAGCTGCGGCAGCCTCGTCATCCTCTCGCCGACACGGCTCTGAACGGGACACGGCTGCGGAGCGGAACCGGCACCTGCAGGAGAATGGGAAAAATGCTGGGCTGGGCTCCGCGCTGACCTCTCAGAGCACACAGTGCGAGTCCCCTAAGGACCAGCAGATGGTCCTGGCCCAGGCCTTGGGGTGCATCTCTGGGAGGTGAAGCTGATGGGCACCCGAAGCCCTTGTGCTCTGCTCTGTTGTCTGTGTGTTTTGAGTTATATTAAATAACCCATTTGGAGCGAACCTCTTGTCTTTTTAATGATTCCCATGTCCCTTCCGGAATGTCACTGAGGTCTGATTACATTCTTAATCTTCTCGATGAACTTCTGTCCCCCTGAAGAACCAAGCACACAACTCCCTGCCCCTGCCTTTGCTCCCTTGCTATGAACTGGAAAAGCTTTGTCATTTCTTTTTCACAATGAAAATAGTTCTAGAGGTAAGAAAACACCGTGGGGTTTGAAAGTTACCAAGAGGATTGCGATTGTGGAGCAGACCTGGGGGCAAGACACCAGCTCTCAGTCCCTTTGCACTGAGCACGCTCGAGTGATGAACAGGGGTTGGGGCTTTTGGTTCATGCAAAGCTCTAAACCCACCCTGGGCTGCAGGAGAACTTTACACAGTGGTCCCTACGTCTCGTTTATTGGGTGAAAGCCCACGTTAAAAATGTGCCCAAGCTTTGTAAAACCCCCATCTCTCCAGGCTGCCTCTGCTCCCCTAATGGCTGGGTTTTTCTTTTCTGGTACCCGCTGTAGCTAAAATTGGGCTTGCTTCAATTTTCAGCCACTGGATTTTGCTCTGTCTTTTCTTTCAGAGCTTTCTTCTCCGTGCCAGTGGATGCCCAGATTACACTCAAGATGATTTTAGCCCACGGTGTGTGGGGGGGTTAGCTTGCGTTTCGTAGACCATGCAGTGGATGGGAGGGTGTGGGGGGGAGAGAAGCAGCTCCCAGGGGCCTTCCTCTGACGTCTTCGGAAGACTGTGTTTTCCTGTCTGGAAGGAAAGGTGGGAGATGACTCGGGTTTAGGGCATCACCCTCTGACTGAAGAGTCCGTTTCCCAGGGTATTTGCTCATGGAAAAGCCACTGAGCTCAAAAGGCAACAGCAGGGCCCTTGGCAGGAGGTGGGAAGACCCTTGGCGAGGCCGGTGCCTTCATCACTCGGCTGAGACGCAGCTCTTTGAGGCCGGGCTGGTATTGTCCCTGTGCTCGCCGAGGCAAACTGGGAGAGGCTGAGCCACTCACACCCTCGCGTCCCTGCTTGGCACAGGTGGCAAGTGCTGCTGGAGATGGATGTTGAATGGCAGTTTCTTCTCTTGGCCGCAGTTTCGGTCTGTTTGAGGAGCAGGATCACCGAGGACGTCGATGGGATCCCGGCCCTTGCTGTTTTCTGTGCCCAGGAGCTGGAAGACAAAGCGCGAGCTGCTGCGCTGCGGAGGAGGTGATGCTAATAGTCGGCAGAGAAAGGGAGGTGATACCTCTGCCTGGTGCTGAAACTGGATGAGGCTGGAGCCAAGTGAAGATTTTGCACTAAAGCTGCTTTTTTTTTCAGAGAGAAAAGTGTGGTGACTTTGAAACATTTCACAGGCGGGTTTTGCTGAACTGTTGGCGGGGGGGTGGTTGGTTGTTGCAGGAGCAAAACTCTGGAGAAACTTTTCATTTGGAAAATATCAAGAGTTTGAGGGTGTGAAATAAAAAAAAAGAAAAACGGACCTTTTTATTTCCAGCTTTTCCTTCCTTTGTAACCGAAGGCCTTCAAGGCGGATTTTGTTCTTGTTTATCTGCTACGTGCTGACGGAAGCGGGGCTCTGCTGCTTGCTGGCCACAGCCACCACAGCTGTGCTGGGAGAGTCCCCTAACTGCCCCATGGATCTGCCCCGTGGATCTGCCCCGCGGAGCCGTGTGAGGGTCAGGGGGTGCTGGTCAGCGCTGCAGGACCCCAGGACCCCCACCCCTGCCACTCGCTCCCTTGCCTGCACATGCCGGGACCCTGCAATCCCCGCAGGCCCACTGAGAGCCCTGCCAGAGAGTTCCCAGCTCGTTTGACACGTGGCCTCTAATCAGCGATTGACTTGGGAATTAACGAGCCAGATCACATGGAACGAGCTCCTAAATCCCTGGGAATTATCTTGGCATCACAAAGAAGATGTGGAGCGATGCAGGAGAGAGCAAAGCCCGGTAGCAGTGAGGCTGACCTGGCTGGGGTGTCCTGATGTGCTGGCAAACCATGGCCAGGCACGAGCAGACCCCCCAGCTGGATCACACCCGTGGAACTGGGCTCCTGCTGGGAGTGGGGCTGAGGACACAGCGCCGAGGAGAGAACCCGGCTCGTGTCCCAGGTGTGCGCGGGCCGGGGGCCGCTTCGCTCCGCTGAACCTCTCCAGAGACGGGGCTGCTGGAGCCATCCCGGCGTGGGGGGCAGCATGCAGAAACTCCAGCGAGATGTCCGGTTCTCGGGCTGGCAGAAGTTCTTGTGCTGGTTTTTCTCCTCCCCTCTCTGCTGACGTTCTCCAGCGCTGCAGGAAGAACCAGCCTCGTGCACCAGCTGGGCGCACTGGTTCAGCAGTAGGTTTACACTGGTTAGCCCCGTGCTGGGACGGTGTCCAACGTGCTGCTGGTGTCAGGCTGGTGCGCAGGTGCCTCGTCTCCAGGATCTCCTCGTTTCACATGGGAAATCCTTTGCCAGGCGCGGCCAGAGCTCTGGGCTGTGTCTCTGACACAGGAATGTATCAGCCATTGGACTGGGCTGCCCAGGGAGGTGCTGGAGTCACCGTCCCGGGCCGGGTTTGGATGGGCTGGATGTGGCACTGAGTGCCGTGGTCTGGCCGATGTGGCCGTGCTGGGTCACAGGCTGGACTTGCTGATCTCAGAGCTCTTGTCCAGCCTCAGTAATTCTGTGACTCTGGAGATGTCGAGTTCATGCCTGGCCCTTCCACTGACCAACCCAGGTTAACTCATCCTTGTTGTCTTAGCTCAGCTTCAAGCTCTCCCTTCACCCCAAGTTCCCAGTGGCCCATTTCTAGCCTAAGCAAACCTGACCTCCAGATGAGCTTGGCTCAAACTCTGGGAAGGTCCAAGTTCTCCTCCTGCAGGTCCTGGGCCAGCTTCCAGCTTCAGCTCCAGCTCCAAATCTGGTTCTTCCCTCCTGGAAGTCCCTGTAGGGTTTAAGATACTTCATCAGGACACAGACAGGCCTGACCTGCTGAGAATTCCATCCCTGTTGAGCCCCTCTCCCTCTCCCCCATCTTCCCCACCCTCTCCCTGCCCCACACAGCGAATGTGAAGTGTTGGGAACGGGGCAGAGCCTTGAGCGAGTCCCTCTCCAGCAGGCGACCCAGATCCTGCTGCTACCTGAGCCCCCAGCCCCCAGTGGAGAGCAGAGCTGAGGCAGGGGGCTCGGGATGTCCCCCGGCCTGGTCCTTCCGAGGGGTGGGTCTCCCACCGAGCAGCCCCCTCTGCCAGATAACAGCTCTTTCATTATCTTCAGAGACAAACACATGTCCTAATTAAACTCAATTCATCTTCTAAGCAGCAGTTTCACACTTGATATCCAGAGGCAAAATTGCATTGTGTGGGGGGATGTGGTGCTGTTAAATACACAAATAAACCGAGTGTTTGTCGATCTGCTTTTGCAGCAAGAAGATATTTTGGTAACTGTTTATTGTGAATCAACACATCATAGGGGAGCAAAACTGCAGCCTCAGGTCTGAAGGGAGCAAAGCGGATGTTTGAGGGCACTCAGGGGGAGGACGGAAACACAACTTTGGAAAGAGGTTCTCTTTTCATTTTGCCCACATTTTCAAGGTCCTTTCCCTCCCTCTTACACCCTCCTCCCTCTTTCAAACACAATGGGAGTTTTGTGTAACCAAATTCAAAGCAGTTCCCTGCGAGCCCCTTGTTCGCCGCTCCCTTCGATGGGAAGGTGGTCGGCTGGGAGTGGAAGGTCCACAGGAACCCAGCGCCCGCCCAGGGCTCCAGCTTCTCCCCTGCGCCAGTGCCTGACAGCAGCAGGGGCACGGAGCAGCGTTCCTGCACCCGCACTCCCCACCCACACTCCCACGGGGACCCTCCTGCCTTCCCCGCTGCAAGATCCTGGAATCACAGAGTCATGGCCTGGGCTGGGTGGGGAGGGACCTTTGGGTCCAACCCCCTGCAGGGAGCAGGGCCATCTGCAGATGGAGCAGGGGGCTCAGAGCCCCGGGCAACCTCCCCTGCAATGGTGCCAGGGATGGGGCAGCCACCACCTCTCGGGGCAGCCTGGGCCAGGCTCTGCCCACCCCCAGCACCAACAATTTCTCCCTTCTCTCTGCTCTGAATCCCCCTCTTGGAGCTCAAACCCATCACCCCTTGGCCCGTCCCAACAGCCCCTGCCCAAAACTCCATCCCCAAGCACCCAAAGGCTCCCAGAAGGTCTCCCCGGAGCCCTCTCCTCTGCAGGCTGAACCCCCCCAGCCCTCCCAGCAGAGGGGTTCCAGCCCTCCCAGCATCGCTGGGGCTCCTCAGGCCCCGCTCCAACAGGTCCACATCTTTCCTGTCCCCAAACTCGAAGCCCTTTTCCCTCGCAGAGTGACACAGAGAACCTTTGTGGAACCAGCTTATCAGACCACAGCAACACAAGGCAGAGAGTGGAGGCTCTGGGCAGGTTGGCAGAGCAGGGAGGAATCCAGGAGTAGGGCAGGGGCCGTTGGGAATGCTTGAGCTGCACCCAACATACAGCACCGAGCACCGGGTCCGACACCGCTTGGCACTGCCGTGGCACGCTAAGAACACACAGCACCCTGATAACACAGCACCCTGATAACACAGCACCCTGATAAGAAAATCACGCCCCGACCTGGACTCTCCAGAGCTACCATGAGAAGGTACCAAAGCAGCAGCCGCCACCGTTTATGTCACTAAAATCTAACCATTCCCACGTCCGTCTGTCCCGTGACCAGCCGGGTGGCTGCTCCCAGCTCTGGGACACAAATTGCTTTTTCCTGCAGCGTTGCTTGTTAAGTGCTTCTGATCCGTCCTGCAAGCACGATAAAAAATACACGGCTACTGAAAATACAAACCAGGAAAACAAATCACCCCAGAATATGACCCGTGCAGAGGCTGTTAAACTACAGGCCGAGTTAATTATCAGCTAATAAAAGATGGAATTCTTCCATTAGCTCTTCCAGTACGTGAGGTCCTCTGATTTCACTGGGGCCGTTGGCGTCCGTGGGCGCGGGGCCATATCCCAGTGGTGACCGTGCAAAGGACAGGCAGCCGGGCTCGCTGGAGCCAGGAGGGGCCGGGCTGGGGCGCAGGGGCTGCAACAGCCGCATGGACAGCGGCACGGGCTGCACTGGTGCAACCGGGGCTCGGGGAGCCCGTGGCCACCCCCATCCCTCCAGACAGCGTCCCCAGCCCAGTGAAGCCAGCGTGAGCCACGTCCGGGGGTCAGCTCCACTGCTGGGAGTGTGACAGCCTGATTCAAGCACGGAAACTGGAGCTGCGCTCCCTCCTATCTCCCTTCCATACAAACTGTCGGTGTTCCCAGGTCTGAGTCACCAGTCACATCCCTTACAAACCTGAGTCACTGCGGGAGCGCTGCCCGCGGGGTCCTTCCACCAGCTACACCCTGGGCGCTTTCCAACCCAGCCCGAGGTTTCGACCGGAGCCGAGTTCCCCCTCCCCGGGACGTGGGGACGGGCGCTGTATCCGCTGTGCTTCCCTGGCACGAGGCATCACGGACAGCGACGGCCGTTTGTGGGGCACCGAGAGCCCGGCTCTGCAGGGTGAGCCGTGCAAAGGGCCATTGGCGTGTGTGGAGATGGAGGACGTGGCCCAGAGGTGGCCACAGACGCCCCTGGCCACCCCCAGCACTGCGTGGCCATCGCCTTTCCTCAGCCTTGTGTCCCCTGTGAGAAGGGGATGTCCCCGGGCAGCAAGGAGCCGCGGGACGAGAACAGGCTTACAACAGCCACAGGGATTTACGACATCGGACGCTTTTTATTGCTTTGTCAAAGCCCCTTTTACACTGTCAGGATAAATTGATTACCTGCTGCTGGGGGAGGGGAAGGGCTGTCTACTGGAAACCACCAAACCAGAGTTTGTTTGGATCAGAAGAAACCAGGAGTGACCCAGTGCCCTTTCCTTTGATCTCTGCGAGATGTCCCTGGACAGGCAGCCAAAGCCAGAACACCAAACAGAATCATCACCCCGCTGAGTCGCTGGAGCTGGCAGAGGCTTTGGAGCCCGAGTCCCAGTGTTCCCCCAGCGCTGCCCGGGCACCCCTGCCCCCTGCCCCTCAGCACCCCTGCCCCTGTCCCTTGGCACCCCTGCCCCCTGTCCCTCAGAACCACAGCTCCCCGGGGGGCTGGGAAACCCCTCCAGGGGGCACGGGGACTCCCCCCCTGCCCTGGGCAGCCTGGGACAGCCCTGGACAGCCCTGCAGGGGAAGGAATTGTTCCTCAGCTCCAACCTCAGCCTCCCCTGGGGCAGCTTGAGCCCGGTTCCTCTTGTCCCTTGGGAGCAGAGCCCAACCCCCTGGCTCCAAGCTCCTGAATTCCAGGGAGCTGTCAGAGCCAGAAGGGCTCCCCTGAGCCTCCTTCTCTCCAGGCTGGACAAGCCCAGGGCCCTCAGCCGCTCCTCACCAGCCTCCTGCTCTGGTCACACAGAGCAGAGCAGCAGCATCAGCCCGACTGCAGGGGGTTGGATGAGATGAGCTTTGAAGGTCCCACCCAAACCAGCCTGTGATTTTATGATACAGACTCTCGAATGGGATTTCAGTGGCTGTGAGGCACCAAGTGGTAAATCTTTCAGCACGTAAACCCCCCGGTTAAGCCCTGCACACAATCCCAAGACAAAGCGTACTCAGAGTCTCGGAGTTCGACCGGTGAGAAGGGCAGGGAACCGAGAGTGCCGGGCTGTCCAGAGGCCACGTGGGAAGGGAGTGAGCCCTGAGCAGCAGCAGCCTGGATTCAAAGGGCATGACAAAGCTCTCCTGCTGCCACCAGCATCGGGCCATCTGGCATTGGCCTCCAGCCACCTCTGGGGTGCTCCGTAGGACCTGGCTACCGAAAACAGGACGTGAAGAATAACAAGTCCAGTTGGGAAGCAAAATGTTATTAAATAAACTGGGACAATCCACCGTGAGGTGAGAGACCCACAAACAGCACCGGTGGCTTCAGGGAGTCAACTTTGTGACTCATCTCTGTCCCTCCTCCAGCTTTGCCCAGGTGCCCGAACCCCGCTGTGCAGGGGAAGTGTCACGGGTGGGCCCTGCAGCCCTCGCTGACACGTGTCATCGCACGGTTCTCCCCCATGCTGCAGGAAGAAGCTGCAGAACCCACCTAACCCAAAGGGGAAACTGAGGCACGGCGATGGCAGCACCCCATCCTGGGCCCCTCGCAGTACAGGGCTGCACAGGCATGGGAGGAAGAGGCAATTCCTGCTCCGAGCATCTGAGAGGGTGGGTTTGTTTCTGTCGGTAACTCACTGCACTGTCCCAGGTGCCCAGGGCATCCTGCAGCTCCCGACACGACTGGGCGAGTGCTACGGAAATGCCAGCGCTCGAAAAAGGGACGAACCCTCCATCCCCTGACTCACAAAACCTGGGAATGCTCTGACCCAAGCGTTCCACCGCTGCTTGCACTTCCAGGATCTTATGATTTAAACGATGTTTGCAGCCCCAGAGCATCATCAGTATTCTCGACGCGTGAATTCCAGAGTGCTGGAAGCTGGGACCAGCAGCCCAGGTGTGCGCCGGGCGAGGGATCCGACGGGCAGTTTACGCTGTAAAGCGATGATCGGTTGATCAATGATTTGATTTCTTCCTTTATCTATCTAGTTCTGAACAGAATTCTACTTGTCTCTGTTTTTCTCTGTTTTTTTACACATCTCTCTTGGAAACTCAGCCCAGTCCCACGCTCAGACAGTTCTGGGACATGCAGGAGAGAGACCAAATGAGCAGAAAAGGGGTATTTTTTTAGGCAGCCTCGTATCTCCTCGTCTCTGGGAAGCTCTGCTCTGGATGTCACTGTCTTTCTGCAGTGCCAGCCCTTGCTCGGTGCTGGGGGGTGATCCCTTCTCCTCCTCTCCCCCCGAGGACTCTCTCCCCGCTCCTCCCTGCAGGGAGCTTCTCTTGACGCTCTCACCTCAGCCGCTTTCTTGGCAGAAACCCCTCTGGTGCCACCCGGCCACTTTCCGTCTGGCAGGAAGTTTCGCAGTGACCTGTGACACAGCCGGGCTCGGACACGGGGAGACATCGGACAACGCGCTGCCCGCTCCCCGGTGCCCCCCACCCCGCCGCTGACCCCGACCTACACACACACAGACCCAGCCACTCACATCAGCAGTGAGTCAGAAACAAAGAAGAAAAACCCTCGTGGGCTGCGATTCGCCCCTTCTTGTGAACTCCAGACGTCACAGGCGCACGGCTATAGATGGAGCTCGGGAGCCCAGGCCAGCCCAGTGCAAGCCCACGAGAGCTCAGTGATGGTGGTGGTGGTGGCGGCTGGGGGGGGGGATGCTGTGTCTGCGCGGCGAAGGATGTGTTACAGAGGCGGGCTGCTCTGCGTGTAACTAGAGAGCTGCTGTGAGCTACAAAGGGTGAAGCCAGGGAGGGAGGAAGAGGAGGGACCCTGTGTATTTCCCAGCCACGCTCTCCCCAAGAGGAGGCCGCCGGGAGCCCCTCTTGAATCCCCCCCTTCCCCAAATCTCCCTCCGGCGCAGCACACCAAGGAATGATGAAAAAAAATAATTCTGCAAAAAGGGTGAGTGTTACGGGTTCTTCTCGGGGGCCCGAGGGGCTGGGGGAGGCTCCCGGGGGGGTTTGGGGAAGGGGGGGCTCCTCTCTTTGCTTCGCCTCTGCTCCCTCCGCCCTTGTCTGGAGAAAAAAAGCCAAACCCACCCAACGCCAAGCAGATCCAAACCCAGCGCCCGTCTCTCCTCCTCTCCCGCTGCCCAGCACCTCTCCCGTCCCTCAGCGTGGCCGGGAGCCGCTATTTGCCGCCCGGCATGGAGCGAGCAGGGTACGGCGGGTGCCTTCCCTTCCCCATCGCCTTCCCTTCCCCATCGCCTTCCCTTCCCCGTCGCCTTCCTTCCCTTCCCCCCGGCCAGCAGCCACCCAGCTGGGCCACACCATCCATCCGTCGCCCTGCGCCCGCTCCGCACCGTCTGCTGCGCCCAGAGACCCCATCCCCGCCTCGGAAGAAATCTGACATGGAAACCCACGCGTAGCGCTCGCCTCCAGGATCGGTCCTCGATGAGGGGCTCAAAAATGCACCCTTTTTTTTTTTTCTACCGCAGGGAAAAAACCGGGGCGTTTAAATTGCCCCCGACAGCCTCCCGGGCGGCTGTGACAGAGCAGCCTGCCTTACATAATGCCCGGGGTGAAACCCTGCCTGCGATTTTTGCATCGTCCTCTCGGTATTATTGTTGTCGCTTCATGTCTGCAGCAGGAAAATCTCTGTGGAGTGAATCGAGCAAAGCACCTCGGTCCCGGCTTCGGAGGAGAGGGGCCGGAGGGAGGGGAGGCGAAACTTGGGCAAAGAGGGAGGGGGGAAGAAGAGGAGTGTAAAACCCAGAATAATCCCGGTTTTTCCCCCATTTTCTTCCCTCTCTCTTTGTGTTAGGGGCAACAGGATGGAAATCAGCAATCTGTGCAGCCAGAGAAGGTCGGCTGGGTGCGGAAATTCTGCGGGAAAGGCATTTTTAGGGAAATCTGGAAAAACCGTTATGTGGTTTTGAAGGGAGATCAGCTTTACATCTCGGAGAAGGAGGTAGGATCGGTTTCGTTTTCCTTTCCCATCCCCCCCTTCCTCCCTTTGCATATGAAAAGCGCAGGCCGAGCAGCCCCAGCCCTGTCCCCATCGCCCTCCATCCCCAGCGGAGCTGAGGAGGCTTCCCAGGGGCTCCTCTTCCCCCCGGGTGGGCACCAGAGGAGCCCAGGCTGGGTTGGTGCCTCGGCTCCGACTGCCGCTTCCCAGACAGCTCCGGCTGGGAGACATTTTCCCGGCGCTGGACACACAAGAGGATTCACTTAGCGGGAGTTAAACCCCTCGCCCTTCTTGCCGCCGTCACCGGGGTGAAGCGGCAGTGCCAGCTTCCTTCTGTGCCTGTCCTCTGTCGTTAGGTCGGACGGGGGTCTGCTCCCAGCCGCTCCGCAGCTCCCTCTGGAAAGAGCTGTGGTCTCCCCACTGGAATCGAGCCCTTAGCTCTTAGGCTTTTTGCCCCCTGGACCACCCGGCGAGAGGACGACGGGGAAATTTAACCAGGGGTTCAACACCTTGTTGCGAAAGGTGCCCCCCTCTCGTCCCCCTCGGACGGGATTTGCGTTTCATGCCGTGTTTACGTTAGACTTAATTGGATGTGACGACGTGAGCGTCGCAGGCTCTGGCGGGCTGGGACCCGGCTGTCCTCACACAGCCTCCCCCCGTAGTTTTTGTCTCCATAAATTCATCAGGAAGAAATCCCCAGGCAACAGCAACTCCTCCCTCTGATCACCGTGAGCGGAGCCAGGCTGGTGTGAGCACAGGGCATCTGGGGTGAAAATGCGGATCTGGGTCTGGCGCTCGGTGGTTTGCTCCCGTTAAGTGGTGGTTACTGGTTGATGGGCATTGCAGGGCGGGCTGCAGGGCTACCTGGCCCAGCTTTCCCAGTTTAGGGTCTGGAGCTATAATGGAGCACCAAGCATAATTTGATTTCGAGGCTTAATGGAACCACGGGGCACGGTGACGCGCCGGAGGGTCCGGGGTTATTAGAACACGGAGCCAAACGTGGGCTGGAAGCCCGGGTGGCACCGTGCTGCATGTTGGCGTTTCACAGCACAGGGTGAATCCAGAGGCAGTTATGGATGGGGAAACTTGGGTGGAAAGATGGTGCGAGAGGCACCCAACGGGCAGCACAAGTCGCCTTTGATCCGTGGTCCTTCCCGCCCTCCCCGGCACCGCAGAGTGCGCATTTCCCAGCGCCAAGCCTGCTCCTCTGGCATGACCCCCACAGCCAGCTCCCCAACCGCTGGGGACCCCGCTCGCAGTTTGGGTGCAGCCAGCGGGGCTGGATTCGGCCAGGAGGGCTTTACCCGCTGCCTCGTGTTCTGCCAGTCCATGGATCAGGCTGTGCTGGGAAGGGACGGGGCCCGGGCAGCTCGGGGTGGTAGGATCACTGCAGGCTGGGCAGGTGCCAGAAGGAGGCTGTAGGGTCCTCCCTGGAGGTGTGGAGCTGGTCCTGCTGTAACTCCAGCTGAGTTGGCAGGGAGGTTGTGTGTCTGGCCTGGGGGGACTCAAAGACAGACCCAGGAGCTGCTGTGGGGTCCCTCTCGCCACTGGCGGGTGGGGGAAGGAGTCAGAGGAATGGGGAGAGTGAGAAACTTGGCCCCGCTGCAGCAGAGGCAGAACCAGGCACTGGGACACATCTGTGCAGGTGGGACAGGCTGGACGGGCACCCCAGGCCTGAGCCCATGGGCTGCATCCTGCCTGAGCTCAGGACCTCCGCAGAGCACCTTTGCCAGGGAGAGGGAGGGGCGCTTCCAGCGCTGTTATCAGAGTCATAGACTCCCGGACTGGGCTGGGTGGGGAGGGACCTTTGGGTCCAAGCCCTGCAGGGAGCGGGGCCATCTGCAGCTGGAGCAGGGTGCTCAGAGCCCCGGGCAACCTCCCCTGCAATGGTGCCAGGGATGGGGCAGCCACCACCTCTCGGGGCAGCCTGGGCCAGGCTCTGCCCACCCTCAGCACCAACAATTTCTCCCTTCTCTCTGCTCTGAATCCCCCTCTTGGAGCTCAAACCCCTCACCCCTTGGACTGTCCCAACAGCCCCTGCCCAAAACTCCATCCCCAGCTTTCTTCCAAGCACCCAAAGGCCCCCAGAAGGTCTCCTCTGCAGGCTGAACACCCCCCTGTTCAGCTCCAGGAAGCCCTGAGAAGCCTCTGGAAGTCCCTCTGTGGTGCCACCTGAGTGGGCTCCACACCGGTGAGGTTCTCCAGGACGCTTCCAGCCCCCCCCCCGCTGCAGCCCAGCCCCGCACTGGGACCCCAGCGCCGCACTGCCTGTCCCAACACCCACCCTTAGGCCACGTGGGAAGGACTCTGGATCTTCCCTGGGGAAACAGCAGTGTTTTCCAAAATCCCGGCCACCCCAAAGTCACCAGCTGGAAATGCCGCTGGCCGCGGCACTGCTGGGATGGACTGGACACCCAGTGCTGCCGGGTGGGTGGCTTTGTCTCTTTCTGGTGCCTCAGCTGGAGAATAAATCGACAGCAAAAGGCTCTACCCTTGCTAAGGAGCAGGAAAGCCTGCACAAGAGAGAATGAATCCACGGCAGTGAGGCTGTGCCGGGAAGAGACGTCTGTGTGTCCATCCCTGCCCCCCAGACCTGTCCAGGTAGCTCGAATATCTGTGTTCCCCGAGCAGGAGGAGGCTGGCGGAGGGGCCGAGTGGTGCTGGTTCTGAACGAGGAGCACTTGTGATTGTTGCAGGGAGCATGTGTTTCTTTACGGGGAAAAAAACCCCAGCCACCCCGCGCACGTACGAGCAAGGCAGCGCTGTGGTGATCCGCGTGCGAAACGGGCGTGAGAGACCATAAATAACAGCCGGCGGCGGCCGATGTCTTTATATGGAAGAATCGGTGGCCGTGTGGAACCGTGGTTACAGAGGTAACATCTGGCCGCCTGCGCTGCACCCAAGCGACTCCACGCGCCCACGGGAGGGAAGAGTCCGCCCGTGTCAGCAGGTCCAGCATCCCTGGGTGAGCGGGTGAGCGCCCGCGTGTGCGGCCGGGGGGCATGCGTGTGGGCTGCGTGCCCGTCCGTGGTGCCCCTGAGCCTCTCTGTTCGGAGGCAGACGGGTCTTTAAGCACAGAGCGTGGATTTTTGGTACTGTCTGGACCTTGATTCTGTAGCACAGCCAGGGCTTCACGTATCGAGGAGTGGGGAGGCCCGTGGCCAACTCTCCCTCCCATCCCCAGCTCTCAGCGTGCGTTCCAGAGCACGGGGCTCCCCCCGTGCGCTCGCCTTGCGGGCAGCAGGTGCCTGTGGCTCCCGCAAATAGCTTAATAAATTGGGATTTGTCAAGCAGACCAGGACGGAGCCTCTGCTGGGTTTTTTTCACACTCCAGATTACAGCAGGTGCTGGGTTGTGCTGGTGAGGTGTGGGAGAGGCTCCCCGCTGCTCTGGAGAAAGGCCTCTCCCTGGGTGACTCCTGGGCTGGCAGGCACCGGGTGCAGGCGGAGAGAGGATGGAGCGGGAGAGAGACCCTGAGGAGACAGGAACAGAAAACTCCGTTGGGAAAGGCCACTGGGCAGGTTGAATCTCAGCCCGATCTCTGCCGTGAGGGGCCAGGAGATGCAATTGTCCACTTTTTGCAAAAGATGCAAGTCCTCCTCTGCTAGAGATTATTTTTGCTCCTTCAAAGCCATCGGAGTAATGTGGATTCAGTGGACGGAGCTGAGGAGTTAACTCTCGGTGGTTCTTGTCAGCTCCTCCTAAGCTCCGTGGCTGCTCTCGAGCAGCAGGAAGGTTGTCCGGCGCGTAAGGAGGGACTCCTGGCCTCTCCCCGTCGGCTCAGAGTGCCACAGAGGAAGGGGTTAGACGCCAGGACTCCTGGCTGCCATCGGTAGACCTGCCACGCGCTCCTCATCAATTCAAACCAGACATTCATTTGCTTTTGCCCAAGTTTCTCCATCTGGGAAGCAGGGTTAATAACACTGCCCTCCCGGAGGCCCACGGTGCCGGGAAGGGGGAGCTGTGTGTCGCGCAGCGTGTGATGCCAGGGAAAGGGATCGGGGCAGGTCACGATGCCGCACCGTGACACCGCGGAGCCGTGACACCGCACGGAGCTGAGCAGTGGCCCGACAGCTGGAAGGGCTGACGGGAGAGTTTCCAAAAGGCCAGCAGAGTCAGACCACCAAAATCCTGACAGTGTCCCATCAATTCCTCCCAGGAATTGGTGCGATTTTCTGTTGCCTACCTGGGACTTGGGCTCGTAGGTTGGAGACGAACCCTGATTTCTTTATTTTGGTCAAGATATGAGGGCCCAAGGGAAGCCCAGGCTTCCTCCCTGTCAGAAACCAGGTCTGTAAGGGGAGGAAATCTCTGATCATACCCGGACAATGCAAACAGGGCTTTTGAGTTCCGTTCTTTTACTAGGAGATCAGCCTCTGGGAGCTGTGAAACCTGCTCTAATACCCAGCCCCTCCTGCTGTTGCAACCACGCACCCCAAAGGTAGCCCAGGGTACCAGACCCTGGGTGGCCCAGGGCTCCGCTCTGACCCGAACTCCCTGAACTCAGTGAACAAAACCCAGTCCCTTCATTATTTAGCATTTGGGCATCGGCCGCAGAGCACTCAGGGCAGAAACACGCAAGGCAAGATGTGCTGGAGTGAGCCACGCTCACACCTTCTCCTCCTCCCTTTCACATTCCTCGCCCTCACCCTCCTCCGCCCTGCACATTTCTGGGAATTGTTCTCTTGTTTCTAGCGCAGCTTTGTTGTTCCTCTGCACTCGAACAGCCGTCTGTCCGTCCATCCGTCGTCCGCCAACCCCAGACACAGCTGGGCTCCCACCGCTTCCTGTCAGGAAGCCCAGTGCTGTCCAGACAGCATGAGAGGGCTCCGTGATGATGAGATGTTAATGAGGAAACGCTTCTCGGGGCTTCCTTGAGCCTTTTCTTGTTTGCTACCGAAAGCATCGGCTCAATTAGCACAAGAGCACTTGAAGAGTAGCCCGTTCTCGCTCCTCGCTCCTTACGGCGCCACGGCCCCGCTCGCGCTGCCTGCGACGGGTGCGTGTCTACGGCTCACATACGCGCTGCACGCGTGTGCTGGACCCGGAAGGCGCTCGTGGCCGTCCCGCTCACCCGCTCCCCACGCGCTCGCTGCCGCGACGGTTCCCTTGGCGAATGCCTCCGCACGGGGTGGCCGTGTGGCCGGGCCCTGTGTCCCGCCTGCGGTGGGCAGCCGGGGGAAGTTCGCTGGTGTCCGAGGCGTTCAGCGGGTGCAAGGTGCTGGGGGGAGCTGTGCGGTTCCACAGGGGGCTGGGGACAGCGTCGGGCAGCTGCGCAAGCCCTAGGTGTTTGTCTGCGCAGGGGCAGCCTGGGACTGCATGGCCTGGACCTGCTGCCCCTTCCATACCGTCCAGGCTCTTTTTTCCCTCCACCTTCCTTCTGCTCGGCCAAGCTCCATTCTACACTTTGCAGAGCAGGGTGAATCCTTCCAGTGAAGTGAATAGAATCATAGAATGATTTTGGTCAAAGAGACCTCTGAGTCCAAGCATCGCCCCAGCGCTGCCAGGGCACCCCTGCCCCCTGGCCCTTGGCACCACAGCTCCACGGGGGGCTGGGAAACCCCTCCAGGGGGCACGGGGACTCCCCCCCTGCCCTGGGCAGCCTGGGACAGCCCTGGACAGCCCTGCAGGGGAAGGAATTGTTCCTCAGCTCCAGGCTCAGCCTCCCCTGGGGCAGCTTGAGCCCGGTTCCTCTGCAGAAATTTCTGTCCCTTGCTAGAACTGCTCAGTTTAAGGAAGTGAAACTTTCATTTCAGCTTGAGAGGGGAACACGCTGCAGACGCTGTCCCCAGGACTGCCCATGTTTGGCTGTTCAGCTTGACTGAGAATCTGTCGGTCTCTTGTTACTGAGCCACGTTACGACGTCTTGAATGTCTCGTGGATATGTTACACTTGGTGTCTTGTGATTTCCTGTACCTTCCGCATTTGCTTTGAGCATGTCACATCTCAACAGGGAACTGCTCGGGCAAATCTCCCCTGAACAGAGCTAAGGAAAACCACAGAACTCTGCCTGGTGACTGAGGGACATCCCTCCTGCTTCGCTCCTGGTCTGGCCCCTGGTCTCAGTTGTAGAACCACAGAATCATGGGATGGTTTAGGTTGGAAAAGACCTTTAAGATCATTGAGTCCAACCGTTAAGGGAGGAATCAAGGCAGTTTGGAATTCTTGCAGGTGACAACTTGATGAGCAAGGGAATTTTAACTCTCCGTCAGCACAACACCCACGGGGCAGTTAATTTAAACCACGTCAGGGACCCTTCCGTCGCCAGAGTGCTGCGAAGGAGCGTCCACGCAGGAGAAACCAGACCTTGGGAAGCGCGATGAGCTGCAGGGGCAGAAACCAACCCTACAGGCCTTTGAGAGAAGGTCCTTTGGGTACCGTGGCCGATGTTCTGAGTCCCTCCGCGTCCGCAGGGCGTCCTTTCGGGCAGATGTCCCTTCGGGCTGACTGTGCCGGGCAGCAGCTGCGGGGCTGAGGCGTGTGAGGAATGCACGTCCCCTCCCTCAACTGCAGCGCAGCAATGCTGCTCTCGGCACGTCCCGCCGCTGGTGCTGGGCCCAGGTTAGCCGCTGGCTGCGTGTCGGCTGCGGGGTCGCTGCACCCCAAGCTGCAGCTGCCCTCAGGGGTGCAGGGATTGTCTGGTCTAATAGCTCCAGGGTCTAATGCACCATGTTGGAGGGACCTGTTTGTCTCAAGTGATGGGGCACCTTCTCCGTGCCTCAGTTTCCCTTCCCTCACCTTGCCTACTTGGAGGGTGGAAGCATGTCTGGGAGCAGGGGAGGAGCCAGGCCAAACCCCAGGAGAACCTCATGTGCCTGAAGGCAGAGAGGCTCTGCAGAGGGGTCTGGCCAGGCTGGGTCAGTGGGGGGAGGTTAGAGCCCTGGCACTTGTCAGCCTGAGCCTTGTGAAGCACAAGCTGCACCCGAAGGAGGTTTACCCGCCCATAGATTCTGCAGCCCCCTGTGGATGTTCCTAGAGGCAAGATGTTCGAGTCGCACCTCCCATGAGCGCGCGGTGCAGGCTCTGTCTTCCCGAGAAAGGAGGGAAGGGCTGGGGAAGTCCCAGTGACCTACATGAGCCAATATCTGGAGTAAGAACGTCTGCTGCAGTCACTGGGTCACGCTGGGGGCTGAGGGGTGCTCGGCTCCTGCTGCTGCAGATGAACAGGGCTGAGTTCAGCTGAGATTCTTGGAAAGAGGTGGGTTGTAGGATGGGACTGGGAAAAGATAAAAGCTGATTAGAAAAGCCCCGGGGAGGATATACAGATGGACAGGATCTGTGAGGGACGCTTCCGGATCTGCTCCCAGCAGCCCATCCACAGGGGCTGTTGTTAGGAGCGGAACTAAGCAATAGCTTCTGGGGCTTCCCAAGAGCTGGGAGCAGTGCCCGCCTCCCGGCTCCTGAGGATAAACTCAGAGGACAGAAGGAAAAAGGACAGAGGGGGAGCTGCAGTCACAGTACAAGGTCACTGGTGAGAAAGCTGGTTACAGAATTTTAGTCAGCCCCTTTGTTTAAATTCTGTTGAAAAAATGATGGGGAATTCCTTCAGCGCTTCCCGAAGCCAGGGAGGAACCGTGTCAGCCGGGGTGGAGGCCGTTCAAGAATTCCGAGAGCTAAGACCTCCTCACTGGCTGCCTTTCTGGCACCCGAGTCACTGACCCTGTGCCGCAGAGCCCAGCCCGTGCTGACCCCGCTGCAGCCAGATTAAGCAGATTGAGGTGGATTTGAGCCTGCTACAGCTCCATCCTCAGCAGACAGACAAAACCAAGGGCTGTCCCACCCCAGCTACTGACTTTCCTCGTGTTTACCCCGGAAAGAGGAGAGCTGCAGAGCTGGGGTGTGAGGACAGAGCATCAAAGAGAGCAATGCAAAGTCCTACAAAACTGCTGGGGGCCAGGCAGGAGACAGGCTGCGTGTGCTCTGCTTCGCTCCGGGTGTCCCCTGAGCGATGGCACCTTCAGCTCTGGTGTCCATCTCTCATGAGACAGTATCAAGGACCTGGAGAAAGCCCTGGGAGAAGGGAGATCTTGTAGAAGCTGCAAAGTGGCCGATCTAAGTGAGTCTCTAAAGGACAACCAGGAAGTGCTTGTGTTGGGCCAAGCCTTAGCGCTCTCTTCCCTCTTGAAACCTCCCAGGGATGCCCTGGATGCTGGAGGTCTCTGGTGGCCTGGCCAGACACCCAGCAGTGGAAGCCTGGCAAGCAGCTGCCAAAATAGGTTGCCCCAAGAGGTGGTGGCTGCCCCATCCCTGGAGCCAGCCCAGGGGAGGTTGCCCGGGGCTCTGAGCCCCCTGCTCCAGCTGCAGATGGCCCTGCTCCCCGCAGGGCTTGGACCCGCTGAGCTCTGGAGGTCCCTCCCCACCCAGCCCAGGCTGTGGCTCTGTGAGAACAAACCCCATGACCTGAGTCTGCTGGTGCCTGGACGAATTCTGCCCATCGCCCCTTGCCAAGGGACGAGGCTCAGCAGCGGGGGAGAGCAGCGCACGCGTCGTGTCAGTCATCTGGGCCTGGATACGCTTCATCCACCCCCCAAATCAGCTGTCAGCACCGGCTTCAGTAGCGCCAGCAGGGTAAAAATAGGCAGTGCTAATCCTTATCCCTCAAACTTTTGTTACGCCATCTCCAGAAAAGCAACAAGCGCTAACACGATTGCCCCTTTTCATCAGCAGATGAAAGTCCACCTCCTCCCAGCATCTCCTGCCTCCACATGAACCTCCTCCAGGCAGACAGAGTCCTCTCCTTGCTGCTGGAGCAAATCCCGTTCGTTCTGAGGGTCCCTGAACATGCACACCGTGTCTGATCACACCGGCAGGCCAGCTCAGCCCACCCCCGGTAACTCTGGGGGGGCAAAGGCAGTCGAGTCCCGCAGGAACCTGCAGCAGCCCCGGGAGACTGCGATTTTCAAGTTATCCTTCTGAATATGTCACCCCCACCCCATTCCAGAAGTCACTCGAGTCACAACCACGTTGAAAACCTCATCTCCTCCCCTCCAGACCCAGTGCCAGTGCTGCCCAGTGCCAGTGCTGCCCAGTGCCAGCACTGCCCGGGCCCCGGGCGTGGGAGAGTCTCACAGCGTGTCCTGGTGACCACGGACGCTGCTCGGGCTCCAGCACATCTTCCGAGGGTCCAGCCCCTGTGAAGACGGCGGCTCCAGCCCCACACCCTGCTGGTCTCCAGACCAGCCCCGTCACTGCCTCTGTCTGACGGCTGCAGAGGCCATGAATTTCTTTTTGTTTTGCAGGTAAAGGATGAAAAAAACATACAGGAAATGTTTGACCTGAGTGATTATGAGAAATGCGAAGAGCTCAGGAAGTCCAAAAGCAGAAGCAAGAAGAACCACAGCAAATTCACCCTCGCCCACTCCAGGCAGCCTGGAAACACGGTACGCCGCGCTCGCAGCCGCAGAAAGCCAGCAGCCCCTGGTGCAGACCAGGCTGCCTCGCGGTGAGCTGCTCCCAGCCGGACGGCTGGGCACGGGAACTGCCACAGGAGACAGTTCTTTGGGGTGAGGGTTTTGGAGCCTGTGCCAGGCTGCCCAGAGAGGCTGTGGAGTCTCCTTCTCTGCAGAGATTCCCAGCCCGGCTGGACCCTGCGCTGCTGGGCCCCTGCTCTGGGTGCCCCTGCTGGGGGGAGCAGGGGGTGGCACCAGGGGACCCCCACAGGTCCCTCCCAACCCCACCATGCTGGGGTTCTGTGTGAATTGGGGGGTGAAACTGGATAGCCCGAGATGCGTAGGTGTCCAGATCGTGTCTTGGTTTAAAACGTGTGAACGCCCATTCCCCACGTCGGGACCGACAGCAACAGTGAGGGACGGCGAGAGGAGCAGACCTTCCTCCTGCTGGGAGAGGACTCACGCCTCTGCTGTCCCAGTGAATACGAGCCAGCACGTAGCTCGGGATCCATTTCCCTGGGAGTGTTTGGACTTCGGGAAGGCATCGGAACATTTGCCAGGAGCAGGGGATTTGCTGACAGCCCTCCCGGGAGCTGCAGTTTCGCCGAGTGTGCAGAGGGAGGCAGGGAGGCAGGGGTGCTGGGCAGCATCAGAAGAGCTGCACAGGTATTTACCCCAGGAGTGCTTTCTGCCCCGAGGAAAGCTCACATTGCCAGCGTGGGGGCACCGCTCCCTCGGAGGGCTCCCCACGAGGTCTCAGTTGCCACGGCGGGGAGAGAGCCAGTCTCTGCCCACGAGCTGTCTCCGGCACGCGCCCACCCACCGCCACGCGCGTGAGCTGGATTTACACCCTTCCTTCTGCCTCGTTCCAGCAGCCTGAGCTTGCTCGCCCCGCGCTTCCCCGAGGATTGTGTAACGCCATGAAAAGGCAAAACACAAAGGGGAGGGAAGGGGAGAGGGGAAAGCGGCTGCGCTGTCCTCAAGCGCCCCGAGCGATGGAGAGAATCGGACAAAATGCTGTGGAGGCTCAAGCTTGTTTCTTCTGGGTATCTAACGTAAAAAAGCCCCTAGGGAAGCCGAGTCCCCCATCCGGGCTGTGTCGTCAGCGTTGCTCTGCCCGCAGCGTGCCTCTGACGTACCACAGCGTGGAAAGCCTGGCTCCTTCGCGGGTACCTGCTCCTGGGACTGACTCTGGTGACAACAGAGGAAGGGCCTGAGAGCAGCAGGTGCCCAGAAAAGCCTCGTCATCCATGGGGGAGGGCAAAACCCAGGCTGCTGTGTGGGAGGGCAAAGAGGGGAAGGAGGAACCGCAGCCACAGGGAAAGGAATCCAGTCGGATGTGGGGCCGGGTGCTGCGAGGGTCGGGGTGCGCTTTGCCAAGAGGCAGAGAGCTCAGGCGCGGGACGGCGGGGCCAGGTCTGCTTCGCCTTTTCCCACAAAGGCAAAGCAGCTGCAAAGGCCGTGTCGCATTTCTGTGGGCAGGGACAGTGTGCAAGCGTCTCTGGGTGAGTTTAGTCACTGGCACTGACCCCAGTTCCCTCTTTTGCAGGCACCAAATCTGATCTTCCTGGCTGTGAGTCCAGAAGAGAAAGAGTCCTGGATTAACGCCCTCAACTCCGCCATCACACGCGCTAAAAACCGCATCTTAGACGAGGTGAGCAGGGCTCGCAGGGCTGGAGCCAGGCTCCCTTGCCTCAATTTTAATCTTGGGTGAAGATTTTAGACTGCTGGAGCCAGCAGCAGCCCCTTCTACCCTCTTCATCTCCCATTACAAAGGAGTGCAAAGCCATGGGGATTTCTGGACTGCACTCAAACGCCCACCAACACCTTCTGGGGGTCTGGGACGGTTTGATCCTCCAGGCTGGGGGTTAATCCTCAGCACTGACTGCAAAGCAATGGCAAGAGGCAGCTGCTGAGGCTCTGTGCTCTCCCTGGCACTTCTGGCCCCAGTAAGACCCCTTTACTTTGGAGCCCAGCCCAGTTTACCCCACACTCCATTTGCAATGGTCTCCCAGGGCTTTGGAGAGTCTCTCTGTGCTGCTCCTGGGTGAACACGCAGCGTGCTCATGTCTGCAAAGGAGCTTTAAGTAGTGGAACTGAATTAAAGTATTAACTGAAAGCCAATCTAGTCCCTAATAGCACAGCACCATCTGTCAGCCCACCTCCGGCCACCTTCACCCCCAGCCCCTCCCCGCCGCCATCTCCATCTCCCAGAGACAGACCCGTTTCCGCCGCTTTGGCTGAAGGACGGGGACTTGCTGGGCATTTAACCTCTGCAGATCCCTTCCTACTGACCTGACCCCGGAGCGTTTAATCCCGTCTCCTCAGTGCTGTGCGCTGTCTACATTGCTGCCGGGACCAGCCAGGCTCGCTGGTGAGGGTAAAAAGAAGGGACAGCCAGAGAGATGAGGCCCAGGAGGACCCTGGCGTGGTCCAGCTCTGCCTCCTTGAGAACCTCTCCCCACACAGCTCAGCCTCCCGGAGGCAGCGGGTGCCTAGAACCGCGGCTGGCCCCAGCACGCCGGGGTGAGGCCAGCGTGAGAGCACGCCAGGGTGAGGCCAGCGTGAGCATCCCCGGGCGGCTCAGTCCGGCGGGAGTGAGAAGTGCCTGGGGAAGGCTGTGGCCTTGCTGCCGGGGCTGCGGCTTGGCAGAACACTTCACTGTTCTCTCACATTGATGCTTCACACCGATAGCTCCTCGCTTTAGAGCCACCTCAGAGTGATCTCCTCCACCTTCGACCCACCTCAGTGCAGGGCCGTGCCGCTGAGCTGCTGTTTCTTCTCGTGGACGGCAACACAAAACCCCGTAGTGAAGGCAAACGAAGGTCAGAGCCCAGGAAAAGCTGTGGAGCAGGAAGCAGGGTAGCAAACAGGGGTAGAGAGGCCTTCAAGGAGAGCCTGTTGCTGCAGCCTTTACAGACAGATTCACCAGGTAATCACCAGGAATGACTTAAGTAGACCTGATCCCATCAAGGCACAGAAGGGAAACGCTCTAAGACTCTTCTAAGGCTGTGTCTCCACACCCCATTCCCTGCTGGCTCTACCTGCAAATCTCCTGCCAGGAGAAGGTCAGCCCCTCTGCACACCCTTGTAAGCGCATTGATCAGCAAGTCCCACCTGCAAGCCTCGGACCAGTGCTGGCCCTTGGGACCAGCATCTTGTCGATGCTGCGCGGGCAGGTTCCACAAACAGCTACAGAACCAAGGAATGGTTCGTGTTTCCTGTGCCCCCAGACGTTCACCGGCCTTTGCCACCCCTTCAGGTCACCGTTGAAGAGGACAGCTACCTCGCCCACCCGACGCGGGACAGAGCGAAGATACAGCACTCCCGACGCCCCCCGACACGGGGACACTTGATGGCCGTGGTAGGTAGAACACCCGCACACGCCTGCCTCAGGAAAGCCGCCTTCTAACTACTTCATTTATAAGTAGCTGGAAGAAAAGTTGTTGTTTGAGCTTTGGGGTGAACTGAAAATTGTTGTAAGGCAAGAGCTCCGCTAGAACCACAAACCCAGCACAGCTGGGGCTCTGCCACTGGGGTTCCTGGTTCGTTCTGGGTGATGCGTATCTCAGGTTCAGAGACACTCAGAAGTAATTTATTTCCAAGAGGACAGAGAGGGAACAAGACAAGACTCTTGGTATAAGACACTGAGCTACAAGAAACACTCCCTGAATGGCTGGAGTGTGGCCAGGGAAGGGCAATGGAGCTGGGAAGGAGCTGGAGCAGGAGGCTGGTGAGGAGCGGCTGAGGGCCCTGGGCTTGTCCAGCCTGGAGAGAAGGAGGCTCAGGGGAGCCCTTCTGGCTCTGACAGCTCCCTGGAATTCAGGAGCTTGGAGCCAGGGGGGTCGGGCTCTGCTCCCAAGGGACAAGAGGAACCGGGCTCAGTCTGCCCCAGGGGAGGCTGAGGTTGGAGCTGAGGAACAATTCCTTCCCCTGCAGGGCTGTCCAGGGCTGTGCCAGGCTGCCCAGGGCAGGGGGGGAGTCCCCGTGACCCCTGGAGGGGTTTCCCAGCCCCCTGTGGAGCTGTGGTGCCGAGGGCCAGGGGGCAGGGGTGCCCTGGCAGCGCTGGGGCGACACTTGGACCCCATGAGCTCCAAGGCCTCTCCCAACCCAGACCATTCTGTGATGCTGTAGTAGGGTGCAGCCGTGCCTGTGCCTGTGCCTGTGCCTGTGCCTGTGCCTGTGCCTGTGCC
>JANVCC010000050.1:742269-803693 GCA_025345505.1 Todiramphus chloris collaris | reverse complement strand
GTGCCTGTGCCTGTGCCTGTGCCTGTGCCTGTGCCTGTGCCTGTGCCTGTGCCTGTGCCAACACAGCTCTCTTTGCTTCTCCAGGCATCTACCTCAACCTCTGATGGCATGCTGACGCTCGACCTGATCCAGGAGGAAGACGCCTCTCCAGAGGATCACAGCACCTGCGAAGAGAGTTTCCGGGTGGATCTGGACAAGTCGGTGGCACACCTCACTGCCGGCCGGCGCCGGTCGGATTCAGAGAACGTCAAGTCGTCAGAGAAGGGCCGGACAGGGAGCCTCCCGAGGCGGGAAGTGACCTCATGGGACAGATCCGGGCAGCGCAAGGACTCCTTTGACAAGGGGACCATGTACACGCCGCAGGTCCCCAAAAAGCTCTCGCACTCAGAAAAGAATAAATGTGCCTCCATGGAAGAAATCCTGTCTCGACGGGACTCTTCCGCGCAGCGGGCAGTGCTGAGGAGGGGGCTGGAGGCTCAGTTCGCCTCGGCAGAACCAGAGCAGCTCTCCCGGATACAAGAACTGGTTGCACTGAAACTGGAAAAAACTCAGGAACTGCTGACAGAGGTGAAGGGCTACGGGGAAGGCAAAAGGAAGACCAAGGATTCCACCACCAGCACCACCACCAGCACCTCTTCTTCCTCATCATCTTCCAAGTCGGACTCTGAAAGGATCCTGCAGGAATCGGAGAGGTTGCTGGGGGAGGCTTCCTCCACCTGGAGCCAAGCCAAGAGGGTGCTGCAGGAGATCAAAGAGTTGAGGGACCTGTACAAACAGTTTGAACTGCAGCAGTCGGACTCAAAACCCAAACAGAGCTCACAGTCCCAGTACAGGAAGAGCATGATGTGAAGGCAAGCCTTGGGATCGGGAGGGAGGGGCAGGGGAGGGCGGCCATTTGGTCTTTTTTTTTTAATTATTATTATTTACAGTGTTCAAAAGAGTGAAAAGGTGCCTGTTCTCACCCAAATTTGCTTCTTAAAGCTTGAACCCTTCCTTTCCTCCATCACATCCCCTGCTGAAACAACCCTGCGTTCCAATAAATTCAGTTACAGTTTATACCTCCTTTTTTCAAGAGCACCCTTTGCACCGCAGGCCCCCAGCTTCTGTCGTGCTTTGGAGGACAGAAGAAAGCACCAGTTCCTAGAAAACGCCCCTGCATGCCTGGAGCAGCATGTGCAGAACAATGGGGACAGATGCTCTCGCGCTGTATAAGCCCTGGCTTTGCTGCTCTCACGTCCGAGCTGCGTCCTGCGTTCCAGCTCCGTGTCCAAGAGCCTCGTCTTGTTCCTTCACTGTCCTCTTGGAAATAAACGACAAAAAAACAAAAAAGCAAAAAAAAAAAGAAAAAGCTTTTGTCCCATTATCCAGGAACTGTCTCGAAGACGCTTGGAAGTTCAGGCTGACACCAAGTTCTACGCGAGTCACCAGAGGCGCTCGTTGGACTGCGGCTCGGGGGCTGGGTCCCGGCACAGGGCCCGTCGTGAGCTCCCGGGGTGGCAGCGGTTGTTCTCGTGGTACTCAGAGAGCCCTCCAGACGGAGGGTGCCAGGGATGCAATCCGTGCTCAAACTGAGCCCGTCTGTCCGTCCGTGCTCCACAGAACCCCCCGGCCCCGCGCAAGGGGGGTTGGCGGCGACACGTCTTCCTTTCCGTGCAAACAGAGGATCAAAGCCTTGAATCTCCCAGGCAGCCCGCAGGGTGCCTGGGACGGGGGGATTGTTTTCTGGCTTTTGCATTTTCATTTCATAGTTTGGTTTTTTTACCTTTTCTGAGGGGAAACGGAAAAATCACGGTTGTGCCCGGGCAGCAGCCAGCAAGCAAGAGCCCAGAGTGGTTTGGGCGGGTTTGACTCTGTTCCCTCCCGCACGCACAGGCTCGGGCTGCACCGGACGGTCCACGTCGCTCCCTGAGGACCAGGGGCTGAAAGCTGAGCCGTCGAGAGGGCTCAGATCCCCTCAGATGCCAAGCACTTTGCTAAATGGGCGGCTTAGCTTTCACGCCTTTCAGCAGAAAGACAAGGAAGGAGGCTGTTGAGATGTCCGTGGTAACATCCAACTGTTCCTTTTTTTAAAAAAAAGAGAAAATCTAATTCCCTTCCCTACATTGCAAATAATCCATGGAAATATTAAAACCAACAGAGTTATTTCCTGGTCACAGGTGGTGGTGTCTATTTTCTTTTAATGGTCGACCTCCCTTGGGAGGAAGATTGGTTACTCCTCATCTCTGGTCAGCTCATGTTGCCAGCGCTGCACCGAAGCATTCCTGCCTTTTATAATTAGTCCTTCTCCCCCTTTCCCAGTAGATTTGCTGGTGGAATTGCTACTGCTGGTTCTGGCTCCTAACAATTTTATTATTGGCCACCGCCCGCTCTGGCCCTTGCCCGACCTCGCCCTCGTGCCCACCTCTGCGCAGCTCCTTGCCCCTCTCAGGGGGCAGTTTTGGAAAGGCAGCGCTCAGCCACCCCAGCTCCCGGCGCCACGCTGCCCCGGGGTCACAGCTCACCCTTCCAGCAGGTTTGTTCTCTTCGCATCTGTTTTCTTACCTTTTCTGTCGCCTGACGGCTCTGTTTGGGTGCTCCAGAGGCAGAATCGTAATCCCCAAAAGAAACCGAACCACTGCGTGTCGGCCAAGCTGATAAAACCCTTCCCGTGCTGCGCCTTGAGCAAGAGAACAAGAAAAATATGCAAATATTTTCCAGATGTGAGACTTGGCATTAAAACGAGCTTTGTTTTCCAAAGAGGAAAGGTAGGCTAGATCCCTGGAGGCTTGAATGGCTCTCGACTGGGATGTGGGGTGCTGTGACCGGCTACTGGGGAGATGCCAAACCTGAGCGTGAAAATACACCCGGCCCTGCCTGCACAGGGGGCACCAAAAGCTCTCAAGTCTTTCTTAAGCAACAAGGAAACAAAAGTTTGACTGGTTAACGGGGTCGAACTGGTGTTTTACCCCCAGCTCTCCCCTGCTCTGAGGGGAACCAAGCTCAAGGGATTTAGGACAAGGTCACGGCAGAGCCCGGATCTGATCCCTCCATCAGCCTCCGCCTCCCTTCTCGCTCCCTCGGCTCATCACTGCCGAGCAGGATCTTGTGAAGATTCACTGTTTCCAGAAGTGATTGGGAACTTGCCCTCAGAATATGCTCCTCTTTAGAAAGCATCATTTCTGACAGGGCCCGGGGAGAAGGAACGACTTAGGAAGGACAAATGAAACGGGAGTTTTTAGGGTAGAAAAGCTCTATTTTTCACTTGGGAATATTTTTGTATGATACAAAATGTGAATTTTTCCTTAAAAATCTCTCCTAGTCAAAATAAACCATTTCGTTTTACCAACTGTCCCCCCCCCCCAAGAAGCCTGATGCTTTTTTCCACAGGCAATTTTTCACATTGCTTTCATTCAAAACAGAAATTAAACTCCAGTTGGGGAATTCCTCAGGAGGCAGAAATGCCAGGCCCCGACCGGGTCCGCTTACCAAGCTGGGGAAAATCCCACCCCGGGCTCAGTCCCCGAGCTGCCGAGCCCTGGGAGTTCCTGGGTGATGTCTGAGAGACCCAGCCGTGCTCCAGAGGGTCCCAGCTCTCCCTGGGTGCTTCACATCCATCGACTCATCGCTACTTTCGGAGCCCCCGAGCACAGACATGGCACGGATCGAAAGGCTCCACGACTTTCTCTCCTCCTCTCCTCCATGGACTAGAACTCTGCCCACTTTTGATTTTTTTATTTTCAGCAGCCAGCCCAGGCCCTGCCTCCCCAGGCCCTTGCAGGTGTCGGACCACAGTCGGCACTCCCACCACCCCAAAGGTTTTACGTGACAGCTCTTCAATAGACAAGGAACTGAGGCTTTTCCTTCTCGTCCTTCCAGTGCCACAGACCATGGGTGCTGCAGACAGACTGGGGTGGGGAGCCCTGACCCCTCCATTCCCGCTACTGATGCTGGTTCCCTCGGGAGCCAGCCCAACAGCTCCCGAGGCTGCGCCAGTGCTGCGCTCAGCACGGCCAGGGCCATCTGCCTGCCCTTCCAAGGCTGGGACAAGTGCTGTCCTTGGAGGATGGGCTCTCTTCAGCTTCCAGATTCCCTCCAGGCTCAGGCATGTGCTGCGGGAAGCAGAAAGGGATCCTGCTCTTCAGATTCGTGAGCTGCTTTTATAAAACAGATTTGCTCACATCTGACTGCTGGAGCATGGCCAGGGAAGGGCAATGGAGCTGGGAAGGGGCTGGAGCAGGAGGCTGGTGAGGAGCAGCCGAGGGCCCTGGGCTTGTGCAGCCCAGAGAGAAGGAGGCTGAGGGGAGACCTTCTGGCTCTGGTCACACTTCACCAGCACCGCCAGTGACCTCCAGCAAGTCGCCTCCTGACAGCTTTGTTTCAACGGCGGTTGTGGTGAGAAAGGTGTTCCGTTGCAACTTCCAAAGGGCTGAACCACTCGAGATTCACGTGTGACCTCCGGCAAGCCAGGGAGCACCAACAAGACGCTGGCGTCCCCAGTGACTCTCCCCTCGTGCTTTGGGAAGCCGGTCGCGGTGCTGCTGGGTCGCAGCCTTTCCGACAGCTGCTCCCAGCCCCACCTCCTGCTGAACACCAGTGGAACAGACGGAAGGTCCCGAGCAGCAGCTGGTGCTGCTGTGGTACCCGGCACGCTCGAGCCACCTTGCCCAGCTGGCCAGACAGGACTTGGGGAGTCCCTGAAGGTTCTAAGAAGGGCTGTGTTTTGGGGATGGGGAGGTGACAGTTTCTGATCTCCACTTCTCCACTTTTTCTTTTCCCGAGCCTCATTTCTCAAAGCCCTGCTCTCCCTCTTTTTGCCTATAAATCTCCCAGCTTCCCCAGGTACCTGTTTGTGGCCATTTACTCTGGTTTTTACTTACAAGATATTCTCACCATTCCAGAATCAGCCTCAGCTCCCCTTCCTGTCCCCATTCTCTCCTCTGCTCACTTCCCTTACCCCTCGGCAGCTGTCCCCACCTCTGTGTCTGCTCCCTCCCTGCCGGCCCCTCAGACGGACCCCGCATCCCTTCGGCAGCATTCCCAAAGACGCCAGCACGCTGCGACGAAGCCTAATGGAGCTTGCAAGCCAAAGAGAGCACAGACGGTGCTTTGTGTGCCGCACCGGGGCTGCGGCTCTACCCATGCGGGAGTAACACCGCACAGAGAGGCCACGCTCGGCCAACGGCGAGCGGCAAGTTCGCCCTTCCCGGAAAGGGACGGCTCTGTTGTCCAGGGTGTCAATTGGGGTGGCTCTGGAGACAATAAAATGATAGCATTCTGAGACTAAAGAGCATCCTGGCAGAGCAGCAGAGAAAAAAACAAGCCTGAAGCCCACGAAGAGGCGAGAAATTTTACTTATGCACAACCCTGCACAACTGTGCCTTGAAAACACATGGAGAGGGGGGTGAGGAGCAGCTCTCGTTACACTTCAGGGAGATCAGATCAGGCCCTGGGTTCATAGTTAGGATGTAGGCAAAGGGTCTCCTATAAAAATAGCTGCGATTCGCTTGACAAACGCTGTTCCTCTCTGCTCGGCAGCTGCCACTCCGCAGGCAGCCGCTCAGCTCGCTTCCCTTTGCCCTCTCCGGCTGCCGCTGCTCCAGCTCCGCAGCCCATCCCCGGCAGCTCCAGCTCCCAGCCAAATAAGGAGACGCGGCGAGGAACGCCGGCTGGCTGCTGCGGGGCACCCATGGGCCCACCCAGCCCAGCAGCTGAGCCACTGTGGCTTTTCTGGGTCAGTTCCCCTGCCCCGGATCCAAGGTGGGCAAATCCCCTCCTCCTCCCCTCCTGCACTGGTGAGGAAATCTCGGGGAGCACCTGCCTGGGGACTCGGGGCACACAACGGGCTGGGAGAAGGGGTTTGGAAAACAAGAGGAAAAGCCCACGGACAACGCTGCTGCTGAGGCCAGGGCTGCTCGGCCGGCGCTGTGACAGGCTCGTGCCCTCTGTGGAATTCATACTCAGCCCCTTGTCGTATTTTCAGAGGCCGCTGAGGCCCTTCGGAGTCAGGAACTCGCAGCAGGCCGACAAAAAGAGCAGCTGCGACATTCCTGAATCACTGCAAGGCCTCTTTAGAGCAGAAGACGACTATTAAGGGGCTTTTGGAGGCTGTAAATAGAACTTACACAAACTTGGAGGCAACTTGTACACCGCTGGGGTGAGGCAAAGGGCTCGGATGTGAAGAAGGAACGGGCCCGTGGTGTTCAAATAGCAGCAACCCGCAGCCTGGAATTATATCTTACACAGCAGCTCACGGCAATCAATGGTGGTGGGTAAAGTCGCATTTCTCCAGCAGTTTCCAGCTTTGGAGCCTTCCACTGCATTAACGGGGAAAAAATAAAATGAAAAGAAAAGCCCCCAACGCCCAGAAGGGAGCATAACAATTGTGATTCGTGCCAGAGGGTTCTCAGTCTGCCGCGGTGGGCGGATAAATACAGTTTTCTAATCGAGCCGATAGTTCCCGCTGAGCCAAAGTGTTTCTCGGAGTTAGCGATGGAGGAAACTGCAGAAGCTGCTGTCGCTTTTTTGTTCTCTAATAAGGCAAATGCCTTTAAAAAGATAAGGCGAGATCTGCTGCTGGGGGTCTGCAGAAGGTGGAAAGCCACAGGCTTTCTGACAGCCCAGCTGCGATGGCAAAACGGGGTTGAATGCCTTCAGCCTCAGAGGAAGATGGGTGGGATTCAGGTGCACGCCAGTAAGTTACCGGAGCTGGGGGCATTTCTTTTGGACACTTGCAGGTGAACATCCAGTCCCCCTGCTGGGGAGCAGGGGGTGGCCTGGAGCCACAGCCAAGCTGTGCACTTACCAGCTTCACCCCAGTGGGGCAACTGGTCGGATGTGACCCATGGAATCTGTGAAACAAAACGTCCCCCTGGAGATGTCCATCCGCCCGCTGATCGTAGAGGCGCTGCTGGCAGCGTCGAGATCCTGTAAATTACCTGCTCTGAGAAGAGCTGGGGACTTCTTGCCTGGGAAGGGCGCGTAGTGGGCAGCTCAGTGGGAGAGAGGTGCTTACGCTGAACTCCCTTACCATAAAACTCCATTTTTCATCAAATTTGGTGAAAACCTTGGACCAGTTTGAGATACGCAGTGTACTGGGGAGACATCTTTATTTCTTCAAGGGAAGTGGCTCTGTAGGAAAACCTGCTGAGGCATAGAGGAGTATATTTATCCTGAGTCCCTCAAGTGTTGCTGCTTTGTTACCGAGAGTCGTCTCTCACTAATGGAAAGCTCGGCATGCCTATCCTTGGAGTGCTGGAGGATTGAAACCCTCTTCCAAGTCCCAAGAGGGAGAGGAGAAAATAGAAAAGAGTTTGACCTACATTCCCAAGAATAATTATTGACTTAACAAGTTCCAAGCAGTTTTTCAAATTAAAGCTCAGTGAGAACAAACCCACTTCCCCCCCCAAAAAACAGAAAAGGGGAATAAAAATGATAGTGTGAAAAAGCAGAGATACATCTACCTGTGTCTGTGTACTTGTATTTGATAGGTATCATTTAATATCTACATCCCCGAGCGACTGAGGAGGAGCAGACACCACAGGGCAAGTGGAAGTGAGGTAAGAGATGCGGTGACAAAGCCGGCCCCCGCCGCCCGGCGTGTTTCCAGGAGCGGGAACAGCCGCCGCGGATCGTGCGGTGAGTGCTCGGCACCAACCCTCGCCACTTCCAAAGCGTTTCTGCTCCGCGGGGTGAAACCCAGCTCCAGGAGCACGGCTTGGGGAGGCAGCTCCACGCTTATTAATTCCTTGGCAACTTTGCCTGAGAAACTCGATCTGCGTGGCCCAGTTTCTCCTGGCTGGCTGCAGATAATAATCCACCTACAAGAGGATGGGGTGGGGCGGATCAAAAGGCGGTCAGTGCACAACACGTTCGTGTCCACGGCGCTGCCCGCTAAGGAGAAGAGCTGCTCAGGGGAGGTACTAGTGTGTCTGGGAGCATCCCTCCCCAGCGGCACCGGTGCTCCTTCCACTGCGTGAGGTCAGGGGTGGTGTTCCGACGCTTCTGCTGTTTAACATCGGCTGTAGAGAAAGCTGAAGAGTGCAGCTGTGAGCTAGGGGTTTTGGGAAGGCGTTTCCATCAGCATGGCACAAAGAGCAGCAAATCAGATGCCGCATCTCCCAATGGATCTGTTTGGTTTGGATTGATAACCTGTCCCCGAGGGACGGAAAACTACCGTGAGCCACCCACGTCCTGAACTGCTGATGTTTCAGACAGGCCTTTTGCTCTGCTTTGCAACAACTCTCCCCTGCTCATGGGGAAGAGAGCTCAGTTTCAAGAAACCTTTATAACCTCTCTGCCTGCTTGGGAGAGGTCAGACAGGCAGAGTTGGGAGTGCTGGAGATCAGTGCCCAGGGGCACTGCTGGCTTGGGAGTTATGCATATTAATGATTATTGCCTCTTCCAAAGTCCAGCCCTCCAGGCCGACAGAAAGGAGACGTTTCATCGCCCTGTGCTTCGAATAAAGGGGTGATAGATGCAGAGGGGCAGACAGAGGATATTATTCAGAGCTGTAAGAATCAGTGGCTCCCAGTCTGGTATTGAACAGGGTGAAAAGGGGTGGCATTAACTGGAACTACCCAGCAGAGACGTGCACATACTTCTCTGAAGGACTGACTCCCAGATGGCCTCAGTCCCGGGAAACATGCGGTGCTGCTGCCGGAAGAGGGGAAAGGCAAATGCCCGAGAAGGGGATTCCTGTTCCGAAGGACACGGGCAGCCTTCGGCTCTTGGGTGGCAGAATGATTCTTTCTGCCCACAGACAGCCTAAAGAGTGGCATCTTGGAACATTCGTCTTCAAAAATCCGCTCACCTTGTGCTCTCTGCTGTCAACTTCACCAGCCTAAGAGAGCCAGGGAGGGCTCTGGGTTGAGGGGAAGATGATGGTGACAATGGGTGCTGCGAGCACAGGCCGTAGGATGGTGACGTCCCTCGAGATTCCTCCCGGGGCAGCTTGTGGCGGCCGCGTCCTGGGGCCAAGGGCACAATGAGCACACGTCTGAGAGAGGTGGTGAGGCAGACAGCTGAGAACCTGGGAATTTGCTGCTCCTCGCAGCCACGTGATCATGCAGCATCACCCTAAAGATACTCTCAGATGTCTTAGACCCAGTGGGATGGGGAAACTGCTGGTGGGGAGAGAAACAGCAGAAACAGTGAGACAACCTCTCAGATGAAAGGTGGGACTTCACCTTTCCCCAGCCAGGAGTTCCAGTTCCAAGATCATCTAGGGAGGGTTGGAACTAGATGATCCTGAAGGTCACTTCCAACCCAAACCATTTAATGACTGATTCTATGAGCAGATGGCTCTGCTAGATCCCTCCACGTCCTCAGTATTCACAAATGGGCTGAGGAAATCACGCTTTTCATTCCAAAGCTTTCACCAGCTCAAGTCCTGTGGTGATAATAAGGACAGTTTTATAACCAAGAATATCTTCCTTCCTTCATTAAGCGGCTGATCCTTAAGCACATGGATAATTTTTGTGGCACCTAGTTCCCTAGACTCCTAACTTTTAGTGTGGCTGGTGGCACTCCAGCTTGGGCTCAGCCCTCCAGGACACTTGGGACCCCCCGTGTGTGGCACGTTAGCTTGCTCCCCAGGGGTCAGAGCTTTGGGTGAGGAATCAGAGTAGAGCAGACCGAACACAGCAGGCCAGTGAGGAGGTCTTTCCTTCACCTCTGTCAGGCTCTCACCACAACCTCTTCAGCGCCTGTTGCTGTCAGACCCAAACAAATCTCACGGGGAGGAAACTCCTGCCGACTGTGAGGTGGAGAAGAGGCATCGCCTCAAGGTTAGAGCCAGCGGGCGAGCCTGGTTTCGTTACTGTTTATGCTGTAACACAAGCAAGTCACTTGATTTCTTGAGAACAGCCTCCCCCTTCCTGTGAGCCAAGCGTTCCTCCCTCCAGCCCACGCGCTGCTATATATAACCCAGCACCGTCTACCTTTCCTGCAGCCCAAGCTGGGAGCCATGCTTCCCAGAAACCAGGAGTCGGGCTGTTCTTGGAAAGGCACCCACCGAATGCCTGCTCCTGGCTGCTGGGTGTCTGATCCTTTATAGGTCACAGGGTCACTCTCTTTTTATGTCTGTTGGCAGGGAAGCAAAATGCTAAAGCTCTATAAACAAGAAGCCTGGCTCATAAAAGCACATTTGGCCTCTGTATGTCAAATATATCATTAGAAAAATCAATTTATCTCTCTCCTTGTTGAAGTAAATTAAGCAGATTTATCCTGTGCCATCTGCCTCCAGCGAAGAGTTAACTTACCAGCGAGGCAACTCACAGACAAATCTGCTTGGGTGCTACTGGGGAAGGAAGGGTTTATCAGCAGCCTCCTCGCCTCTTATGTAACAGTCAAGTTAATGTCTCTAGAAATTCAGTCTCGAGCAGAGATCTGTCATCAGGTAGGAGCTCTGCTGATTGCCCACGGCAGGGATTGCAGCCACGCCTGGAAGGAACCCAGGCGGCTTTCGGCACGTCGCACACCAGGGAGGGACGCGTGCTCTTTAGCAGAGCGGGATGTGGCCCAGGCGTTGATTTGCCCCATTTCCTGGGCCAAACCAGGAATGCCAGCCCTTTGCTTCCCAGCACAGGATCAGAACAGAAGGACATCATCAGCTGGAAGAGGACTCGAGGGGGACCAGAGTCAGCAGCTGCCCCTCGGCGCAACACTCCTGTGTCCCTCCCGGCATCGCACTGGCTTCTGGGGACACCCAGAGCAATTACAAACGGCTTCCGATTTGCTCTCCGCTACTATTGGTGCATCTTTCCCATGATTCCTGCTTTCTTATTTCTTCATGGGCTTATCTCCGGAGTTACTCCTACCTGCACCTATTAACCTGTCCATCTTGGTTTGTTGTCCTCCTCACCCTCTGCGCTTTTCACATGGAAATATTGTTTTCTTACAATCCATCCTTTTAGCCAAAAACAGTAGAATTACAGAATCACAGAATCATAGAATCGATAAGGTTGGAAAAGACCTCCAAGATCGCCAAGTCCAACCGTCTACCCAACACGTCCATGATCGACAGACCACATCCCCAAGTGCCACATCCACCCGCGTTTGAACACCTCCCGCGTTCTCCTGTGGTGTGCACGTGGAACTCTGCAATGTTTGCCAACCAGAATCTGCTTCCCAGAGCCAAGGAATCCACCACAGCAGATCCAGGCAGCTGTCCCTGGGCCCGGAGGGCACTAATGCTGCGAAAAAAGGGCAAAGAATGGGAAAACGTAGAGAAACGGCTGTAATTCCCAGTAACATTTCCGCGGAAGGTGGTGTATTTATCCAGGATTTTTGTATGGGTGATGTGGCTAAGCGCTGACATGTTTATGAGTAAAAAAGTAGAAAAGGTGCCTTTAATTAGGGGGGAAATCGAGTTGTAGAGCTGAGGAGTGTTTGACTTGGAGTCATCAGCACAACCAGTGCCGAAGGAGCCCCACGTGGTCGCAAGCTCCTGTGGAAAGGGTCAGACTCAAAACCAACCAAAGGAACCCCGGCACACCAGAGGGGGAACCAACCAGGCTGGAGAGCAAGGGCCAGAGTCGCCCTCTTCAACAAGCCGAAGCATCTGCCCCACGGAACGGAGCTGGTAACACCTCCTTGTACAAAAAGCGGGCGATAGCTCACGTGGATGCACTTAAAAATCTAAAATAAATCATAGCTATCATCTCTCAACAGTTTTCCTCTGACAACTCAGTCACCCTCTTAGTGACCCACAATTTTTGCTGCTGTGGCTTTCCTGAGGCTCTCAGACAGCTTGTGACCTTGTTTGTTCTGTACCCTTACAAACGGCACTGTCTGTATTTTAGCGTTGCCTTAAAAACAACTTCCCCTTTCCCCGTCCTTTTCTTACTGCTTAGCACTTTGGAAATGTTTCCATGACAAGGAAAAGCTGCCCACCTTAACTCACAGTATCACTGCTCGCTTTTAAGAACAACCCTCATCAATTCAGAGGTAAAAAAAAGGAGATACTTGGTCATTGTCATCCTTGGCTAGGGCCTCCCGAGCTGTAGGGTAGGTGGCTGCGTAGCAGAACTGCGTTGGTCCCAACCAGTCTGATGGCCACGAGGAACCAAAGGCTGGCTCTGCCAGCTCCTTGGCACTTGACCCGCCTCGCTCCGTGCCGCGTGCCCGCTGCGAAGGGCAAGCGTGAGATCTCCGCTCCCAAAATAGGCGGAAGCTGCTACACCCTCGTGGTTCCCCGCGGGTGATCAGTGTCTTCATCTGCTCAGGGACAGACATTCCAGCCTAAAGGAAGCTGATAGACAGGAACGGCTCCGGGACAGGATGGGGCATGTTATTAATTAGTCAGTGATGAAGGGGACTGTGAGGAAGTGTTACCTGGCACAGACCAGTGCCAAAGAGCTTCCTGGGTGATTTAAAGGGAAAATCAAAACTAGAGGTGCCAGTTTAGACCGAGAGCGTAGAAGGGAGACTGCAAGCAGGAACAGACCAGGTGCTTGCTACGGGGTAGAGCAATGAGGGTGCCAGAGAGAAGGGAACTGGATAAGAAGGATTGTGAACATATTTACAGCCATCTGGCACCCTCTAATTATCCAAATGACGAGGCTGCCTGAGCGCTCACCAAAATGTGGAGAGCGAGGGAAGGAAGGAGTTTGTTTGGGCAGAGGATCTTGAGTGCTTCATGCTTTCAACGTATGTTTTTTGGAAATGTTTTATATCACTTACAAGATTATTTATATTACTGGAGATGTAGGGAAATGATAGCAGAAGGAAAGGGAAGAGTTACTCCTTCTGGAGTTTTCCTTCCAGGTCTCTAAAACTCAAGTCGAAGGAAAGAAAAGATGCGGTTTCTGGGGAGGCAGCATCAGGGAGGAGGAACGGATCGGGAAAAGTCAATTCCTTCTCAGCCGTGCCACCGAGAGCTTGAAGCCTTGCAGTTTCCAGTGGGAAATGTGCCACAGGTTCTGGAAGTGCAGAGTGAACGGTGCCAAGCAGTCACGGTGCTGCCTCAGAAAGTGGCAAGGATATTGGAACGTTTATCTTCAGAAGTTTACATTGGAAAGTTTCTCTTTAGAAGTTTATGTTTAAAGGTTTATATTTAGAAGTTTATATTTAAAAGTTTACATTGGAAAGTTTATGTTTAGAAGTTTATGTTGGAAAGTTTATGTTTAGAAGTTTATGTTTAAAAGCTTTCAGTGTGACTCCTCCTCCTTTAGAATGGCACTAACCTTTCTTGCCTGCCTGCGGAGACGGCAGCAGCGTGAGCGGCGGTGCAACCCTGGCATTGTATTGACATGGCTCCGGGTACCCCTTGCCACCGGATCCTTTCGGCCTGGATTTTCTGGTTGTAAAAACATCTGTGTAGTTTGAGGAAGTTCTGGGGTGTTGTAATGGAGGTGCAGTGGTTTGTTCCCTCCCCTCTCAGTCACAGTTCCTGTCTTGCCTTCTGGCAAATTTGTGTTCTCTTTTTCTTTGGTCATTTATGGGACGCTGCCAGAAATGCTGAGCCAAAGCATTTCCGCTTCCTCAATTTTGATTTGTTCTTTTTGACTCTTTTTTTTTAATACAAATCCTTTTCATTTTTCCATCATTGTATTTGATTAATTCTTCTTTCATTTGTGTCCAATCGGTAGGATTTGGTACCATCTTTCAAACAAAACCCTCAGCTAGAATTAATTGTATCACAGTTCTGTTGGCCTCTTTTGCTCTGATGAATCCAGAGTAATCGGCTGTCGTTAAGCTGCTAACGTACCAATAGTTCTGGTTAATGAGCTGGTCTCGGTGTTTCTTTTCAGTTCCCCGATGGATTTTGATTCTGCTGCCTCTTCTCTTACATTTGAATCGTGTGTCTGTCTGACACTGCCCGCAGAGGGTCTGGCTTGCAGGCAGAGACACGGAGCAAGCGGGAATTTGTGGTAGGCCAGTGACACCGAAGGGGCGACCTCCCTCCAGAAGGGACGGATCAGGAACGAACAAAACTGGGGAGAGTCTAAGAAAGGCAGGAGGAGCCCTTCCAAAAGCAGCACATTTGCGACAGCACTCAGAGGAGAAGGGCAGCGGGAGAACGCTCCGCGAGCTAGAGGAGAACCGGAGACCACAGCCGGTCCCGAAGCCGCCACGCGCTCGGCAGGGCCGGTTTCGCTGCTCTCAGGTGGGAGACACGGCCACCCTGGCTCCACCGCTCACCCCTGCCCATCAGAAGCAGGAGCTGGGTGCACTGTAACTTTGCTCTTTGCCCTTCCCGCAGCAGGTTTATCGGGAGGCGAATGAAAAGTTGTCTTGCTCTGCCCTCTTATGATGGCACCACGTTTCCAGACGGTGTTTGTTGGCTGTGCCCTGTCTGCAGCGCCCAGGTGGGCTTTTAAGTTACAATACCTGATGGTTACGCAGACGATCGGGTCTCTCCGTGGCTACATTTAACAGGATTGATTTGAAGTACTGGGGTTTGCATTGTTGTATCACTCCATTTTTGATTCTGCTCTCTCAAATATTCTCTTTAAGGAAGCATGTGAGTGTTTGACAGCCGTGTGCCCACACTGGAAAAACAGGTGACTTCCAAACCCGCATTAGGAGCACGCGACTTAAAGCAAGCAGCCTCTCCTTCTGTACACGGAACCCGAACTTTGTGAGTACCCTCGTACGGATGATGGAAAGAGATGCAAAAAGAGCAATCCCAGTACTCTGAAGGGGTGATTTTTCTACTTTTCACTAAGTGTGCTCTCTTTACATTGTCTGCTTTTAACACGGGGTTGAAAGTCACACGTTGTTACGACGCGAGCATCCTCTGGGTCTCCTGTGGGGCCGAACCCCACAGCTGAGGCTTGACCAGGCTGAGCAGCAGCCGCCTCCAACTGCATTTCCCCTCTGCCCAGAAGCAGAGGGAACAGGAAAGAGCTTTTTGCAAGAGAGAATAAAAGCTGAATACTGGGAGCTCCTCTGGACAGGAACAGCCTTCCTTAACTGTCTGGAAAGCATTCAGTAAATGTCACATTCTTCAGTAATAACTGAATGGTGGCAGTGCCTCAAATTCCAGGGGTTGAAGGGGTTTTGTGGGTGTGTCTCTTAAATAACAGTGAAAATCATCCTATATCCACCCGACTCCAGGTGCTGTGATTTTAAGAAGTAGCAGTGCAACCTTCCAGCACGCTTGTGAAAGCTGGCAATGCGGCACCCCGCTTGCCCAAAGCCCACAGAAAACAGATGGACTTTGTGACATGCCTGGAAAATTAATTAAACCTGGACACAAGTGGACAAAGGAGAAGGGAGGAGCCAGATCCAAGGACACCTCCTGAAAGATATTCCTTGCTGTTGGCAACGGACACCGGACTGGGGATGTGCGGGTCACGCCAAGCAGCCGAGTATCTCCAGCGCGTGTTTGTTGCTCTTACAGAGATAACGCGCAGGAAAACGTGTCTGCTCGGTCACGGAGTGCTGAGAGAGCTGTTGATGTGTGCCAAATACAGCCCTGGACCTGGGATACTGTTTGCACGTTCCTCTGTTGCGCAGTCACCCTGTGCCTCTGGTACTTGTCCAAACGCCGCTGTCCCGGGTGAGGGCTGCTGGAGAAGGCGAGTAAACGCAGCAGCAACACGGGAGCAAAGAGAACAACCCAGCCTCGTACTGGGATTTCCTCGGAGTTTATGAAATTAGCATCGTCAAGTCTTGACGGGGAGGAGAATAAGCAGCATCCAAGAAACTCCCGGGCACGTCAGGAAGTGGTACTGACGCTCCAAACCCCAGCTACCTAGGAAGCCAGGCTGACAACTCAGCATGCGGCACGTCTCAGAAGAGCCAGTGATTCACCTTAGCTCCCCGGCTGTGTTGCAGATCGGCGTGTGCTACCCCTTCCAGTAAGAATCCTCATCATCCAAGCCCTGCTTCCAGGATGGGCTATTACCGCACGTTCCACGGCAACCCCCAGCTCACGAGAGGCAGCAGTTTTTGTAACGCTGTTCACAGGCGTGGGAGAAGAAAACCAGACCAGAAACCTCCCAGAAACCAGCAGTCCCGAAGCATGATTTGATTATCTTATTTTAGCATGCGCATTACGGCCCAGATTTCGAGCTGCAGCTGTGTTGTGCCGTGGGGGCCGGCTCCCGTCTAATTTAGAGCGATGGCAGATAAGGAATCGCTACAATTACCACGGCACAATGTCACTCCAGCCCGGCTCCGTTTCCCAATAATTACCCCCTGCACCAGAAAGCTTAGAAAGAAGATGATAGGAAAGTGGTGATACATCTCCCGGGGAGACTCCGGGGCGGGCAGAAATACACCAGGGACCCAATCTGTCGAGAATACAGCTGCTTTATGTAATTAGAGAAACATAAAGCAGTTAGCTATAGGAGCAGAGCCTCCACTGCCACCTACAGAGGCTGCTCCGGCCCAAAGGAGGTAATTAATTACTATTATTACTTGTGTATTTAGGAAATCATCCTCTCTATTGTGAAAGGATGGGAAGAGTGCTGGCCAGCGAGCACGGTGGGGACACTTGTCCTTCACAGATGATGAGGACACATCATGATAAGCAAACCTTAAACTGGGACAAGCCCGGTATGTTTTGGCGTGGGAAAGCAAAACGAACACAAGAAAGAGCAATATTGTTCACAGCCGATTCGTCCCCCTCCCTTGCAGGCAGGCTGAATTTCTGGTACCCAAGAGCAGGTTCTGATGCACATTATGTATTTGCTAGACTACCAAGAACACACTCCCCAAAATACCGGCCTCGGTGGGACACGGGTCCTGAGCACAGCAGATGACGACGACATTTCTTGGCCACTTCTTTTGGAAGAGTGAAAAAAGAGTGAATGCAGAAGAGAAGGCAAACTTCTAACAATCTTTTTTTTTTGGGGGGGGGAGGAAATTTGGAGTACTAATTTCCCAAAGATAATGCATACCAGACAATGTGGTACAAGCTCCCGCAGGCTGTTGGATGAATGAGGCCTTTCAGGCAGCGCACACTGCTCCGCTTGTTCCCTAAGTAGCGCTTTCTGGTGGCTGGCAAGGACAGGGGCCACTGGACCCAGTGCCATTTGGCTGCCAGCTTTGAAGAGATGGAATCACCCTCCGAGCTGTTCCGCCCCACGCTTCCCATCGCACGCTTTGATCGTGCCTGATGCCATAGATGAAGAGATGAGATCTTCTTTAAAATGAAAGTCCCCCGGGTTGGATGAGCTCCGCTGCCAGAACCCCGTGGAAAGGTAACTCTGACCAGTTCCGAGCCTGTGGGCTCTGGAGATCAGAACCCCAGTCCCTGTCTGCCTCCTCACCCCAAACAAATGCTCCCGAAGCGAATCGGGAAGCAATAAATGCTTCTAGAACACAGCCTCCTGTCACAGCTCCTGATGAAGGGGGAAATTATTACCTGTCACCCGTAACTCCCGGGTGTTGTAAAGACAGGGTTACAGATGAAGCATCATGGAAAATACGTGAAATCCAATCGGGTTTTGATCACCAGTTCCTCAAGCAGAGCATATTTTCATCCTTACACATCAAGTTCAACGACACAAGTGCCTCTGACGAGTCCACAGCCTCCAAACCCGGGTCCTTTCCAGGAGCTACCCTGTCCTCTGCATCTGGAAGGCGGCTCAGGAGGAGAGCCCGGGTCTCCCCGGCAGCAGGAGCTGGATCCCAGCCGGACTGCCGTGCAGCTGCTGCCCTCTAGTGCTCTCTCTTCCCAAACCAGGACAGAGCCCGGCTGGCCCCCGAGCTCTCCCACAGGATCGGGAATGCCTGGCTGAGGAGCAGCCACCGGGAGAGTTCGGCATCCCTGCGTTTTCCCCTTCCCCTTCCTCCACCCGGCCCCGGTTCACAAGGAGGCAACAACGCGGGTGCTGCGGTAGCACCCGGGCGCCTCCGCGTGTGGCCCGAGCGCCTCGTTCCCAGCACGGTGCTGGGATAAACCCCGAATTACATCCAGAGAAGAACAGCAAGCCCACGAAAGGACACAAGAAGCAGAGCCAGCAGCCCAGCTCTGGCCACGTCCAACCAGCTCAGGCCCCAGGGGAGGGCCCAGGGCTGGCAGCCCCCCACTATTCCAGGCGCCCACCAGACGAGGTCACCCCACAACAAGAGAAAGGAGCTTCTCTCCTCCAGCTTTTTCAAGTGTCTGAGGACAAACCCACAGTTTCAGTTCCGCCCTTGCAGAGCAAAGCAGCGAGAGGTATTTTTTGAGGGCCATTATTTCCCCCGGAACATGACACAACGTCCCGACCACTGACCCAAGGAGGCATCTGTCCATCCATCCATCCATCCATCCATCGCTGCCGGGTGTAACTGCACCCGGGCCGGGAACCCCCAGCGGACGACTCTTCGTAGTGGTTGTAGCGGTTCGAACTCTGCTGGGTTTATTGCTGCTTTCTGCCACGGGAACCGCGCAAGACAACCGGAGCTGCTCTTGGTCTGCGGCTCCATGCAAGCTCTTGGTTCGCGTCCTCCGGCCAGACCCAAACCGACTGGCTCTGGGCGCTGCCAGCGCTGCTCCGACCGATTCGCCGCCGCCATCCAGGGAGCTGCCAGCAGCCATCGCAAAGGGTTGGGGCACACGCAGAAATAACAACAAATAAAAATAACAATAAGCTGATTGTACCCTGTGTGTGCAAGTGCCTTTTTCTTTTAATGATGACATCTTGGAAACCTCTGAGAGGCAGCAGCTTTTGCACACCGTTTAAGCTGCCTTCCAAATGATACACCCAGGTAAATGGAATCGCTTGGAAAAGGCAAATTGGGATTTCATAAATTTATTTGCTTTGACTTTCTTAATTATGCTACTTCCCTTAACTCTGCTTAGCCATTTCTGAATTATCATGAGTAACGCAGAACATGCATGAGTAATTCCATCACCTCAGCTTCAGTGTGTGCCCAACACGCACACAGATTACAGATAAACAACCGGCGGTACTGTCAGTCCAAATGCCACCAACCGCTGAGCGATCTCCAACGTTCAGGAGCAGATTCAGCAAACACCTTCAGCGGGTTCCTCGTACTGCAGACCAGAGTGCTAGCTCCCCTCCCAGTAGACGAGCATTAACTCTACATTTAAGCACACGCTGCTGTCATGGGGACTTCCAGTCCCACTCCCTCCCAGCCCTGGGGCAGCTTTGTCCTTGCAGCGGGTAAGGAGAGCTTGTCCTGGGCCCTGAGTGCCCCGCATCGACTCTTCCCTCTCCCTAAACACCACCTTTCCCTCCTGCACAGCAAGCGGTACCCGCACCAACGCTGCGCAGAGCTGAGCACGTTTGCTACGCCATCAGAAATTCACGGGTACTGGAGAGAGGGAAATGAACCTATCTGGGGAATTTGCTGAAGCTGCGACTGAAACGCTTCAAAAGCCTTGCAGGAACAGGCACACAGTGAGAATTTCCAGATTTAAACGGCTGTCTCAGTGGGTGTTTCATTTACTATCTTCTTCGGGATTCCTCACTTTGTTCTGTGAAATAGTTTTGCTTTTCAATAGCACCGTGTTCCTGGAATCTTCTTTGTAGTGAAAATGCCTCACCTTCATGTAGAAATTATGCAGAAATTTCAGCCTACAGCTATTCAGAAATTCAGAGCAGAGCTGCATTAATATTCTTCCTCCTTCCACCCCTCCTCAGTCTTCCAGAGGCCCGACGAGTCTGTTCAGACCTGCGATTTGAATGAGGAGCAGCTCTGGGTGCCCGTGTATCCAGAGGATGCTCACAGGGAGAGCCTCGCTCGCTCGTTTGTGCAACGTGTTTGTGCCAGAGATCCCGGCAGCGACCCACCTACTCCTGCTGGCAATGGGCAGCGGCTGAGATGGAAATACCCTCATTAGATCATAAGATGAAACAGGTTCATCTCGAGAAGTCTCTGCTTCAAAGCAAGCAAGCCCCAAACACGCGTATTTACCTGCAGCACCGACAGCTTTGAGCATTTCAAGGGGTACAGTCAAAGCCTTCAGAGCACATTCACTTCGGTGGGAGTGTCGGGTGGATGTAGACGGGAGGGGCGATTACACCCAATTAAAAAGTCACAGCTTTGATTGCATATGGCAAAGGATGAAAGACATGGGCCATCCCGGGTGGGCCAGCCCCCAAAGCAGCCCCCCTCCATACCCCACGAGGCTCTGCTTTGGGCCAACAGGCATCGACGTGAGTCGAGGTGGGGGGGACGGGATGGGACAGGGGCTGGACTGGCGGGTGCAGGAAGGAACAGGCTCTTGAAGGCTTCACCCATTTCCCAACAGCCTCTTCCAAAACCGCTCTTGGATCCAGGCCTTTCCCACCACGTTGTGCCTCTAATGGACCTCGACCTCCCGCGGCCTCGGGGGGTGGGCAGAGCGTTCCATGCTGTCAGGCCCAGAGCTTTATCTGTGCCACAAGCTGGGTTTGTAGAATTATTCTGTGTGGTTTTATAACCCGTCTTAACGGAGCTTTACTCGTTAGTATTAGCAATGCTTCAGGTTTTTCCTTTGAATTCTGGGATTGAGGTACCCTGGGCTCTGGCTGCTCCGTTGTATTGAATGTCCCTCCTTTACACGGTGACGCTCACTGACAAGGTGATGATGGTGCACAGGGACCGTCACCTCAGCGGCAGGGCAGCACGCGCACACCTACACCCGCCCCGGCTGACCGGTCACCGCGGACGCAGCTTCTGCCGTGGGAGGTCTGTAGCAATTATTTTGTAACTACAAAGGGAATGTCACCCTTTTGTTCTCATTACCGGTGGGTGTTTAATTTCCAGTGACAAGATCCGAGTCAGAAAAGCCCTATAGAAGTGACAGAGAAGTACAGGACATCAAAGGTACATCTGCTAGAAAGTGAAGCTGATCTGGAAGACCCCAGACCCTTTAAGAACACGGTCTCACAGTGCTCTGAAAGGTTTGTTTTGTTGGGGTCTTTTTCAGTTTAGGCAAATTACTGCAACTATTGTGAAATGTATTGTCAAACAGACCGTAAGGGGGAAGGGTGACAGTGTGAAAATTGGCTGCAAAAGCCAGGAAACAAAACTATTTCAGTGATCCTAGCACATTAAACAGCAAGAAAGTTCAAATATTTGACTTCAGTGGTGCAAAACTTGAAGAGCATTAGCCGGTGGAATACGAGTTCCTAATAAACAACCTAACGATTTAGCTTCCTGGAAATTAAGCAGTAAGTTTCCTTTTCTTCTCTGCTAGGGGACGAAACAGAGGTGAAGGTGTCGATGTAAAGATTAATTTTTTCCCCAGAGAATTTGAAGAACAAGAATTTCTGTCAACTGCAGATTATTGTCACTCCTGTGTAACCGAAATTTTAACTCCTTACACTTCAAAATCCACCCAGGGGATTTTTCAAACTCCCTCCATCCCCACATTCCTACCCTCACAGATACTCTGCAATGAGCTGAGAGCTAATAAGTCTGCTGCCTACGAGCTGTGGCTACCTGTGAGCGTGCGTGTACCTGTACACAAGCACTTTATTGAAGGGTTTTCTTTTTAGAAGCAAAACGTCGAGCTGGTTTTGTGGCATCTTAAAATACCACATTGTTCTTGTAACTTCTTGCACAAAGCGGGGCAGGAATTACTTGAATTTTCAAGTCTGATGCTACTGCTTCTGGTGTAGATCCTCTAATGGTGATACTGATGAAAAACAGATCGAAGGAAACCTTTTTCATTTCCAGAAACACAAATTATCAGTCTTTCTTTTCAGTACTAATAATAGTTCTTGCTGTAGTACAGGGACTCGTTAATAACGAACGGCACCGTAGAAGAAATACCCCAGCAAACTTTTAAGTAGAAAACCAATTATGAGTCATTACCGTGATGAAACCGAGAGAAGAAAAAACCCTGTGACTCTAAAATGGACGAGGAAAAGCTCTTGCTGCAAAGGCAGGTGAAGACCAACACGATTTCAGCCAGGAGCTGCCCTGCAGTACGAGCTTCCTAAATAAACATCATTTCTGCATGGGCCCAGCGAAAGACACAATCCCAAAGGAGAAGGATGGGATAAAAGTGTCCCATTTTCTTTGTACCTTCCATGCCTTTAACTACTCTTTCCTTCAAGGTTTTCTCTAAAGCCCTTATACGAGCACATCAGAGGAAACGCATCAAACAGGCCATTATAACAAACTAATACAAGGAAAATAGCTTTTTTTTTTCCCCACACACAACCCCAAATACGAAGTCTGTGGTCACTTTACTTCTTAGAACAGAATCTTTTTCCTCCATGCCAGAGTTCCCAGCCCTTGTGTACACTGCGGTTTTCTTTTGGTTTGCTGGTGTGGCCGCACGTTTATTTGTTGGATGCTCCCTCGTTTTTGGCAGTGAAATTAAAAGCATGAGGAAAGGATTTCCTCGATTATCTCGGAGGCTGGGTTTGGGGGTTTTTCTGAGACACACACAAAGGAGAAACGGAACCTGACTCTGAACTACAACGGACGAGCGCTCCTCTCAGGGAAAGCTGTAGCTCAGATGACAAATGCCCCAGCAGGAGCAGCACCAGAAACTTCACCACCTCGGGCTGTGCTCTGCAGAAAGAAATCTTCTGCCATCCTGCCTAAAGCAGCCGCTGCCACTGACTTCTCCTGTCCCTGTCCCCTGCGTTTCACCCCAGGCAGCCGCTTGCCCTGAGCCTCCATTAGTGCCAGTCCTGCTGGGTCGACGGCCAACAAACGGAGAGCGAGGACGTGTACCTACAACACGGCATCATCTTACTCAGGCCACAGCCCTGAGCACAAGCAAGAGAGTCAGAAATCAGGAGTAAAAAGAATTTAGGAATTGTTTTTACCTCCTCATTTCCGAACCGATCTTGTTCTTTTTTTCAGACATTTGTTGTGTTTACGATTGGTGAAACTGGTGGGTATTTTTTTGGTATACAGCAACAACTCTGGCTGCCAAAACAAACACACAGCACTCTGTGTACTCTTGTTGATAATTCTCATTACTCCGTCATGAGAGCTCACGGTACTGTACACTTTTCTCCGAGCCCAAATTCCCGGGTTCATGCGATTACATAAGTGTCAGCTTCCCCTTTATCACACAAAAACACAGAAGGAACTTGAAAGCCTACTCCCTGAAGGGCAGACACTGCGAGACCCTCCTGGGTTTAGATCCTTAATGGTACAATTTTTTTTTTTAATGTCATTTGGGGGGGGGGGGGGCAAAGCGGGGGGGGGGAGGTTAACTCATCATCTTGGAATGGGTGAGAATGGGATAGTTCTGTCTGTTCTTGGCCACAAAAAGAAACCCTTGTGAATGAGTCTTACCTGTGCTAGGGCTGAGAGAGTTGGCAAGGGAGAAAGCTGCTGGTCCCAGGACAAGCACGGCCAGGAGGGCTGCGCCATTTGCTGCTAGACTCATCTCAAGCAGGAGCAACATCTTCACCAGCGCCCGACAGCACCTGCAGAGGCCACAGCGCGGGTTGCTGAGGAACGCGGCTCAGGAAACCAGGTTTCTCCAACCCAGAGCAAGCCCACTCACCTCCGCCCTGGGCACCCCGGGCAGCCCAAAGCCCCGCGGGGCCGTAGCTCCACCGGGCCGAGCTGAAGCAAGGCCAGAGACACCGTGGGCAAGGTGAGCGAAGGGGGCCCTTCTCCAGCAGCGCTGCACGCGCCCCGTTCCCAGGCTGGGTCTGAGGAGCGGGCACAGGAGCGGGAACAGGAGCGGGCATGGGAGTGGGCACAGGAGCGGGCACAGGAGCGAGCTGCAGCTCAAGCTGCCTGGGAACAGGGCCCTGGAGGCCCCGCGTTACAACCGGGGAAGGCTTTCTTTGCATTTTCAAGGCGGAGCAGTTGTGCCGAAGCCCAGCCGAACTTCCCCTTTCTCACACACGAGGTGGCAACAAAAGCCAAGCCGAGGCCACCAGCGGCCCTCGGGTGTTTGTGTTTGCGGGGGTTTTCCCCCGTCTGGACACGGAGCCAGAGCGGCCTGCACGGCGGGCGCAAAGCCTCTGCGGAGGGGCGGGGGCAGCGGCGGGGGGAGGCTGAGGCGGGGGGAGGCTGAGGCGGTTTTGGGGGAAACCGAAGCATTTGAGGGGCGCTCCCGCCCCGCCCCCCCCCCCCCCGAGGGCACCGCCGTGAGGACGCGGGCGCCGCGCGGCGCGGCTCGAGCCGCCGGAAGGCGGGGCCCGGCCGAGGGGCGGAACTGCGGCAAATCTCCGCCAATCAGCGGCGGGGTCGCGGCTCGGCCCCTGCTGCCGGAGTCGGGGAGCCCCGTGGCTCGCGTTTCCCGCTCTCGGCCGCCGCGCGCGGCCCCTCAGGCGGGACGGGGGCGGGGGGGAGGTGCCCCCTCCCCGGCGCGCTCTCGCTTCGTGCGGCGCCCCTGCCCCCGAGGGAGGAAGAGGAGATAAGGGCCGAGAAGGGGCAGCAAAAGAGAAAAGCTGCGAGAGGAGGAGGAAGGAGCGAGGAAGCCGCGCGGCCGCTCGCCAGGCTTCCCCCCTCACTGCGGCAAAATGGAGGGCGGCGGCCTGGGGCGGTCGGACAGGGGCAGGCTGCGCTCCGGGGCGGGAGGCAGCGCCCTCCAGCCGCCCATGGAGCACCCGGCCCCCGGAGCCGGGCCGAGGGCGGCGGGGGCAGCAGAGCGGTGGGTGAACCCCCGAGCCTGGCGGGGCACAGGCCCCAGCAAGCTGCTCGCCTCCCCCGGGGCCCCACGGGGCCCGCAGCTCGAGTTTTTCCTGCTGGGGAAGGCGCGCCCACGCAGCACGGAGCTTCCTCGGCCCGGCCCGGTTTTACATCAACCCCCCTGTCCCCAGGAGGGGGCTGGGGAGGGAGAAGGGGATTCCACCCCATGCTTGGAAAAGAAAAAACTAATCCCAGAAAACCACCACCCAGTTCTTGGCTAATCACCTCGCAGGAGAAAAGCCTGTTCAGTTACGAGCTTTCTCAAGTGCATCCAGGGGATTTTTGCCAAGAATGCTGGACTAATCCCAAAAATAAAAACAATGCTGGGCCTGGCTCTCTCAGAGAAGCAGCTTTTTTTAAGCATTACTTTTGAGCAAGGAGTAAGTAACAAGACTGAGGCAGCTGCTTGAAGGGACAGTGTTAGACTAAGAGCTGGGGCTGCCAGGCACACGGAGTCAGCAGTCAGGAAAAGCAAAATAGAACCAGGCTCCTGCTTTCCCTTGATCCTTAGGACTCAAGACAGGCGCAGCTCAGCTGCACTTGCACAGCACCACTTTATCCCTGTGGCCTCCAAACCCTTAACAGTCACCTCATCAGGAAACCGTTGAAGGGAACTCTCCAGGCATCACTGAGCGTTCTGTGGTGTCCTTCCTCCACCCTGACAACGTGACCGAGAACTTAGAAAGTCCAAGAAAGATACACCACAAAGAGAGAATTCTGGAGGTTAGAAAAGGTAACAGGGAAGAACACAAGCCCTGTCCTACTCTGTTCCTTCGGAAATCCCACCTTCTCCACAGCCCTCTGTACTAAAAGAAGTCATCCAATACAATAGTCTCAATTTATTTGAAATAATTCAGTTTGAAAACTTTTAATTTAAAATTTACAGCACACATGGGGAGGAAACATGTTTTGTTACAACTAAAAATTATCAGAAGAGTGCTGCAGGGTTGTCGTCTTTAATTTAACACTGTCATGGCTTTATTCAAAACACAGTTGCACAAAAATCAGTTACTCCAAAGTTTAAGGAAAAAGAGTTTTGAGAAGGAACCAAAACACACTATATACATACTGCCATACAAAGAGCATTAAAATAGGACAAAACCTCTACAAAATATAAAACCCACCCTTACATATTTGCATGAAAAGACCACCCACCAAGCAAAAAAGTTTCAAAAGTTATCTGGAGGCTCTGTATTACTAATTAAAAAAAATAAAAACGCTATGCTGTTGAGTTTCATGCCAAGCCGACGAGATAGGAAACTATATTTGGGTGGCAACACGGAGGAAAGAGACAAAAGTGACTCGGGATAGTTACGGTTTGGTGTGAGGCTCAGATTTTTCAGATGTAGCGGCCGACGCACGACCCTGCAGGTTGCTTTTCAGAAGCCTTAAGTCTGCGTATCTTGGGGAAGGTCTAAACAACCCCTCGGAGGCGACTCCGCTTTGTTCGATGTCACAACTGGACTTGCTTACTGGAACAAGACCAGTACATCACTAACTTCAATCCAGCAAGATAGAGTTGGGGTTATCCCCCCCCATTTAAAACAAGTTTTATATGCATCAGCGAAATAGTGAAGGAAAAAACCCTGACAACGAAGTGCTTTAAAGTACACGCTTATAAATAAGGTTTCAATCATTCGCCCAGACTACAAAAAATGAAGCAAAAAGATGGAAAAAAACACGCTTTTCTACCTCAAAGCTGAGCACAAAGCAACTGCCTCAAACACAGAGCCTCCAGGACAAGATAGGATGTGCACTTACCTACGGTTTCTAGTCATTCAGGATTCATACACGAACACAGGAACTCAGGTTGTGGTTGCAAACGTAGTTTTACCGCTAACTTTTCTAGTGTCTTTACAGAGAATTCATGAAGAAAAACAAAAAACCCAAAAAAACCAAACCAAAACAAAAAAAAACCCCAAACCAACCCAAAACCAACGCAAAACCCATTTAGTCAGTTCATTTGCAAGCCTGTCGCCCAACACGCCTCGTCCCAAAGCCTTTACCGGCTGGCGATGCTTCACGGCTACGTGAGAAACTAGGATTTAAGGCTCTATTCGGGGGGAATAAAACCACACACACGAGAAGTTGGGCTTTGCAGAACTTCAACCCTGCAGGATCTTGATTGAAGAGCTGGAAGTCGCGTTTACAAGTCTGCCAGCATGTGCAATACCTACTCAATAGTCACAGGGGACCGACCTTGGGTGACTGACTCTCGCTCGGGCCCAGGTTCCCCCGCCCTCGGTGTCTCCCCGCGGTTGAACAGCAGCAATCGTCAGCCAAGACAGATATAAAAATAAGTCTCTTGAATAAAGCTGTGTGTGATATTTGGTTCAGTACCTATGCGAGACAATGGAAATTAAGTTTTCGATCACGACTACTGCTCTCATTCCAAATTGTGACTGAAGAGGAGCACCTTACGGCCGAGCTCGTTCCACGGCAGCTCCAGCAGAAAACATTTGGGGCAGAACTCTTACAGCCTGTTGGTCACTACAGGCTGCTAGGGAAAAAAATATCATAAAAGCTTCTCCACACACCTCCTGCGCTTGCCACCGACTGCACGCAGCGGAACGAGGTTCTGCAGCCGCTCAGTACAAACCCCCACACTATTAACTGCTATTACACATCAGCTTGGAGCCTTCTGCCTACAACCCGATTTAGAAAGTTTAAAAGGTGACCTGCGAAGAAAGACTCATTGAGGGTCATCCTTCCCCCTAACACGTTACGGAAGTGGGCAGGGGGGTTGGCTGAAAGAAAAGTGCCCGAAGGAGTTACCCATTAATGCCCCCACTCAAGAGGCATCTGCAAGCCAAACACCGTGGCGGCTGCAGAATTCTCCGGAATGACAGACCGAGTGGAGGCTTCACACAGATTTCCAGCGAAATGGCTGAAAACTATGGATTATTTGCTTTCATTAATGCAACGCTCTGTATTCCAGAGGACATTTACAGATGACAACCGTTCAGTTGGCCTCCTGAAGGTATCTAGGGAAACACTGAACATCTGAACGAGCAGGGGAAAAAAAAAATCCTCTGAGACCCACATAAACTTCACAATGTAACGCACAACATGGGACAGAAGACTTAAAAAACCCAAACTATTAGAGGAGTCACCTTTGAAAAAGCAGAAATAAAAGTGTAATCTAGCTGTCAATTGCAAATGGAATCCCTGGGTAAACTCAGGCTGTGGTGAGACCGGAATTTGCCATAGAGCAGTCTGGAGTTCAGCTTTCTTTTTTTTTTTTTTCTTTTTTTTTTTTAAGTATAAAAACTCGAAAATCTCAAAGGAAATTCACACGATTAAACCCACATGAATGGGTGGTTAAACTCTGGGCTAACGGTGACCAACACAGCAAGCTTGTATAAAATTAAAGAGCTCCAAATCAAAGTCTGAGGCAGGGTGGGGGGGAGGTTGGGGGAGAGAAAATTCGACGATGGCTTCAGTGATTATAGGGCTGCAAACTGGTTTCTACATTATAGGTTCACTACCAGGCTATTAGATTTTATTTGGAATGATAAAAAGGGGGTAAGAATAGTAAAACCACACTTCTCCTATAAAAAGTTAACATACTCTCTTCTGTAGGGACATCTATGGTACATGGAGACATACAGATCTGCATAATCACTATTGCGTATTCCAGAACTGAAGAATCTGGTCCTACTTGTGGCTAGAAGAAATTAATCGTCCTCTTCCTCGCCTTCATCTTCAGGGTCTCGTTTCCTCTTCTCCCCTCGAACGCCCTCTGCTAGGGAAAAGAGGCAGCACAGAGCTGAGACACGGCCCAGGTAACTCCAGACTTTTGAAAATCAAGTCACCGCAACGATTTCGGTCGGTTTGTCGGCAGCACGCGCACCGCTGGCACCTCTCAGCTGCTCACGGCTCTCAGAAAACGCCCCTTGCATCACTCTGACCGCTCCACACCAGTCACAATGACCCAAGCTCAAGCCGAGCCGGTCGTGTCCCATATGGGACTTACTGACAAGACATCAGCCGGTTAAAAATGCCTGTTAATGTACATTCAAGAACCAAATCAGACATTTTTAACCCTTAAACCACCCTTTTCTACCTCCTTCACTTGACTTTTCAGGAGCTGCCTACACCCTGCCCAAAGCCCAGCAGTTCCTGCAGACACAGAGGGAAACGCGCTCCGCACTCCCTCCGCCCAAGGAACGGGAGCCCCTGGCTGAACACCTCGGAGCCGCTCAGAGCCACCCCTCACCCGGCAGCGGACTGTGCGCTCTGGCGGCCAAACCTCGAAATGCATTTCATCCCGTCGAGATTGCCTTGCCAGCAGGTCATTTCCTGGCTACCCGACCATCCTGGCCTCTGCTGTCCGAAGAGGTTCGATGCCTGCGCTGGTAGAAAGGGAAGCATTTCCTCCCCTAGTTCAGGATTACAGGCTGGGGTTTTTCCGAGCTCAAGGCCCATCTCCAAGACGCGCTCCACTAAGCCGAGTGTCTGGATGAGACAGGGACCAGCCTGGGGAGAAAGTCTAGGATTTGCCTACGCCTTACGTGGGCTTCAGGAGGTGCACATCCTGCTAGGGATGGTGTAAGGATGAGGACAGAGCTCCTAACGGTTAAAAAAGTGAAGTTCTGGGACAGCCTCACAGAGGGAAACCTCCTACAGCTCATTTTAAGATAAATCTTGGTCATTTTTTTTTTTGACACAGACTTAGCAGCCATGGACTGGTAGTAGTAAGACTCCTGTCCAGTGTCTTAACTCCCACACGGATCAAAAACCAGCAGCCCACAAACCAGAGCACGTCAGTATCTGCACAAGAATCAGGAACGAGCCTCCTGCCAATCGAGCAACGGTGGCACAGGACAGAGCGGGGCATCCAACGCGATGCCAGGCGCCATCCTGACAGCTCAGAACCCTCAAAGGAGATGCTAAAATAAGCCCGAGTGCCTCTTGTCCTGTTGAGCTTCTCATGGGTCCTTCTTAAAATATCAAAAAGATAAAATAAAACTTTGCTTAATGACAAATTACTCCAGAAACTTCAAGCAAACAGATCTGGCTGGAACAGCACGCGCCTGCAGTTTCCACATCCCTTCCATGCTCTCACTGCGCGGAACCTTCTCGAAGCAGGGTAATCCACGCAGCCCAGCTCGATTTCGGCAAGCTCCGGGCTCCTCCGCAAGGCGCCCGACACCGGTGGCGATTCGCGAGGTGGACGGGAGAGCCCCACCCCTCTCCCTATGGAAAACTCACATTCCTGCCTGTGCAGGGGACGCAGCGCCCTTCCTTGAGAAAGCTGCTGCCTCGAGAGATCCCAGAACTGGTGTCTGCCTTTTTTCCTGTCCGCTCACTGGTGAAAGATCAAATACTGCACAGCTGCTTTGTACCTGCTCCTGCTAAACCCCCTCCTAAAACACGTCGCGCACCTCCAGAAACCAGCTCCTGCCGTCAAAGCGCAGCCCAAACCGTCAGCTACAGAATTAGAGTCATTTGGTTTAGACACTACTTCAACTCATCTTGAGAACTTACCTTCCTCCTCCTCATCACCTCCTTCCTCTACATAGTCATCATCATCATCTTCATCCTTTAGAAAAAGCAGTGAAATACTTTTAAAATGCCATTTATTTCAGCCTGAAAGTCCCACTGACTCTCCACACTCGTGTTTCACTCCAGGACAGCTGGATGAGGAAAGGCAGCCAAAGGGACCCCAGCACATTTACTGGCCCAGCCTAGCATATCATCCAGGCCAGAATTCTCATTTCTTTGAGCTTTTTTCCCCATTTATCTCTATTTTACAGCAGCTTAAGAGTAAATTATTACAAAATTAACAAAAAAGGCGCCAGGAGCAGCGATGTCACCAGCTTTGCTTTTCCCTGTAACCCACCATCATGAAAGGACAGGGAAGTGGAGAAAGCAGAACTCACAAAACTGTTTCTGTGACAAATGAATCAAGTTGGGGTTTTTTCCTTTAGCTTTTGGTTTGCTTGTTGCTTTTTTTTAAAGCTGATAGATGAACAATATAAACCAATCATCAGGAAAATTAAACACAGGTACAAGATCTCTGCCCTGCTGGTGCAGAGTCGTGCCTGGAAGAGAAGCTGAAGTGCATTCTACACCCATCTGTTACATCAGAGTTTAGATACAGAGGGAGGTAACAAAACAAAAAAAAAAATTGAGAGCCCATCTTACATTTTCCCTCAAAAGCTGGGAATTAAAACCCCTCTGGATTAATTCACCACAGTTAGAGCAGCACACGATTTAATTTCTGAAGACACAGGGAAAGTTTCCCAGCGTCCAGCGCTTCACCCCAGGCACCAGCCGCTCCTGCCCCACCAGACACAGCAAGCTCGCTGCCTGGCTTTGTCGCACCGGCGGGGCGGCAGCGCCGAGCTGCCCTCGCACGCTCGCGGCTCCGTGCGGTTGCTCCCAATCGCACTCCAAGCGATTTCTCATTGATTTAATTTTCCAAAGAGCTACCTCCAAGGTCCTGGCTTCACAACACATTCCGTCATTTAGCTTTAGCTCCATGAACTGTGCGCCAGTCATCACCTTGCCAGAGTACTCAGGGAGAAATGAAGTCACACTCGCAAGCAAATCAAACAAGTGTTGCTTACAAGAGCAAAGCGTTCATGGTAAAAACCCCAACACTCACGGCAGCAAAAAGCCACGGACCTTTCATTTGTTTCATTTTACTCAAGTGCTGGTAACTCACTGCTGCTTCATTCTCTTCTTCTGCAAGACCGAGGTATTCTCTTTGGTTTTCAAACTAAATTAATTGATTCTATTTAATAACTATTTCTATCCCAGCAATTTCAAAGCGCCGAGGAGAATGAGCTTCTTTAGCGCCCAGGGAACAAGGCTCCACCATCCCACAGGCAGGGCAACGGTGCCCCAAGGCCTGGGAGCCAGCCAGGACCACTGTCACCACGCAGGCTCAAGGAAACACTTTACAAACACTTCACAAACACTCCAAGCCCCGTTGCTCGTACGCCCCGCACCCACGCATCCCGACGCCCGCAGGCCCTTTTCCTTCGTTTCTGGGATTTGGCAGAGTTTCCAAACTTTACCTGAATTTCTTCTTTCATCAGGTATGAAAGACCAACTTCCTCCTCCTCTTCACCTTCCCCCAGATCGGAACCTCCATCATCTTCATCATCTTCCTCTTCATACTCTCCTGGAGGACCAGCTTCATCCTCATCTTCATCGTCATCATCTTCATCTCCTGAAATGAAGGGTAACACTTACAAGCTAAAAGTGAAGCCTCCTACACCAGGTCATGATTGTTCTAACTTTCTTCACAGAACTATTTGCAGGTTTTGAGGGGTTTTGTGGTTTGTTTTTTGAACTCCAGCAGCACGTGGGAAGCAAGCTGCCTTTTAACAAAGTTAGTCCTTTTTTTACCCCAAAAAAGGCTACCAATGGTTTTACACCACAAGCTTCAGGCGAAAAACCTCAACGCCTGAAGCAACCACGTCCACAAACTCCTGCGAGGGACCTGAGACTTCAGGGGGTGGAAGGGGAAAAGAGGCCTCTCTGTAGAATCAAACCCTCAAATATACGAAGGCAAAACCAGTTTTGTTCTTTAATCATTCACCGGTAACCGTGAAACACCTGCAGCTCCAAGGAGAACATCTCTCACCTCAGGCCTAGGCCTGGAGCGTACCAGCGATGTCACAGCCCCAGTTAAGCGCGTTACAAGAAACAACGAGGCACTTTAACACCTGGGTTCACTTCCAAGTTAATAACCTACTGATCTATTCTCAAATACTGGGTTAATTTTCACACTCCAAGTATCAGCTCTTTGGCTTTCACTGACATTTTACATTTCCTTTAAACGTTGTTTAAACAAGCTGTGTCCAAGCACTTGTCGCCAGCCCCGCGACAGCCACCGCCCAGGGAACCATTTAAGGCACCAGTGAAACCACTGAGAAGCCTCTGACAGCAACAGGTACAGCCCAAACCTTGCTGTTATTTTTGTGGATGTTTAGAAACCAGAGACGTGTCTCAACAACAGCCCATCCTGTCATCCGACGGTGCTCAGACACATCTTCGATGGGCTTGACACCTTTGGCTGTCAGCCACCTGCTAGGCCCAGGACCTTTACAGAAGACCCTCGATAACGGCTACAGCTGAGGTCAGATCAGAAGGAACTACGGACATTTCCTGAACAAAAAATTGCATTATCAGAATCATTTTGGTTGGGAGAGACCTTGGAGCTCCTAGGGTCCAAGCATCACCCCAGCACTGCCAGGGCACCCCTGCCCCCTGTCCCTCAGCACCACAGCTCCATGGGGGGCTGGGAAACCCCTCCAGGGGTCACGGGGACTCCCCCCCTGCCCTGGGCAGCCTGGGACAGCCCTGGACAGCCCTGCAGGGGAAGGAATTGTTCCTCAGCTCCAACCTCAGCCTCCCCTGGGGCAGCCTGAGGCCGATTCCTCTGGTCCTATCACTAATTATCACATTATATATAAGTAGGGGACTGAAGCCATTTAAAAAAGCCAAGTACAATTGTAATTTTGGACACAAAATAACACATTTGTCGCCTTGTATCACTCGGTAGCACCAAAGTGCTTTACTAGTGGCAACAGCTTATTTTGAGAACGTTTGTACCTTTGTAACAGTATCTTTAGCCAGATCCCCTCAGGAAGGCTCCTCAGAGAGCACTCAAAAGCTGTGACCGTTTTCCTGCTGGACCACAGCACGTTACTAGCAAGTTCTGGAGTCTGTGCTTCAACGAAGAGCAGAACGGCAGCGATGTGTTCAAGAAGGCACCAGACCCCACGCTGCACTCACACCTTTATCCCAGCACACTAGCCCCAGCCACCTTACCCTCATCATCATCGTCTTCCGAGTCCGGTGCCTCGTTATCTTCCTGATCAAATCCATCTAGGTACGTGATTTGCTGAAGCAGCTCAAAAATGCTGTCTCTGTAATCCTCGAGGTTCGTAATCTCACAGTTGAACAGGTCAAGGCTCTTCAAGTTTTTGAGATTTTGCTGAAAATAAACAAAACAACGGGGTGTTTCCTCCCGATTTCTTGACAGGGCACTTCCCAGTGCCACGCAGTCACTGCCCAGGTACAGGCAGCAATACACACAATTCTTTTTGTCCCAATTCATTCTTTTCAATTATTTTGCTCCTCAATAAATACAAACCTCAGATCAAAAGCTGTTTCTGCTCCTGGGAACTCCTAATGAAAGGGGGTTTCCTCACCAACTCCACAACCCATCAACACCCCCCAAAGCTCTAGACCACCACCCACGTGCAGCGTAACACGGGTTTGTGCAAATAACCCAACCCCAGCCTATTTTTCTTCAGGCAATCAGGGACGAAACGCAATGACTCCAACAGCCTTTCAGGGAGCAGCTGGACCGATTCAACGACAGGCACCTCGTGAGGAGCAAGAGGCACTTGGTTGGACTCACCCCCACACCGCAGAGCTCGTTTTCAGAACAGTGAGAACTAGACAACCACGGTGGCTTTTGTGACCTGACTGCACACCCGGGCAGGATGAGCCACCTGCACAGCCCGGCAAGCACCGGGGGTCTAAACCAAAGCGTTCCTTCTGCTTTACTTGGTCTACCAACTGCTGGGGTAAAGCCCCGTTAAAGTCGGTGAGGAATCTCGGGGTGGTTAAAAATGTGCTGTTTGTATCAAAGTCCTCAAAACGCCCTGGTCCAGAGACACGGGCGAACAGAGCAGGCGGCGACAGGCGCCGGCAGCTCCCTCCTGCGTGACCCGCTGCTGGGGCTCTGCAGCCCTGCTCCAAACTGACCGCCCCACGCCCCCGTAACCACCTCACAGTTTAATGGACGCCTAGGGCAGCTGCTTCTCAGACAAACTGCACCTTAAACGACCACAAGAGGATCAGCAGAGACAGAACTTGGCTACTCTTCTTTCCAAGACAAAGCAGAAGCTCCAAAAAATCTCTTTGTTCAGTAGAACCCGCTGCAAACACGCGGGATCTGACAGCGGCACCTTGACGAGGGCTGTCTCTAATCAGGTCAGGCCCAACCAGAGAACCAGAGCCCTGAGGAACCTCAAACGCCGCAGGATCCAACCACCTGAGCCGGGAGAGAAGAGCGTACCGCGTCGCATCTCTGCGCTGCTGGATTCCTCACACTGTACTGGTCTCGACCCTACAGCTGATGTTTCTACGCTGTGCTGGAAAAAGCTGCTCACACAGCCCTCACCGCAGCGTTGGTACCATCCCACCACCAAAACCATCGATTTGTTCTCAGCAGTATTTATTAGAGGTGTGTTTTTCATTAACCCCTCTCACTTCGTACTTACAAGAGCTTCCACAGTGCCAAGATCTTTGATTTTGTTGCCACTTAGATTTAGATATGTGAGATTTGGACACCTTTCTGCAAGGACCTCCAGGCCTCCTGAAATGATGTTGTCGCTCAGCTCCAACTATGACACGGGGGGAAAAAAAGTAATTAAACAGTTAAGTTCTTGCCATTAGATTCAGACTGTACTGCTTTCCACCACCCTCCCTTGAACAGTTCCATCACCAAGCTGAGCCCTTTTGAAGAGTCGCTCCAGTTAAGAAGCTTCGGCTGTCAAAAAGTTCCTTGAAGTTTGAGAATTATAAATTACTCCTTAAAAATCTCATTAATTCAGATACCTAAATTTTAAATGAGTAGAATATCAGAACTCCCTGCGAGCTGTTCCTCTGCCACCAATGGGCACCCACTGCCACCAGCTGGGCAACCCAACAGCCTCTCATCACCCACCAGCAAGACACGGCCCACCTTTGCAAGGTCAGCAGATGAGACTCTGTCCCAAGAGCTGCTGACCGAGCCAAACCTGGCCATAGTTAACTGGAGATGCCCAAGGCAATTTCAGATCCTAAACGCAGGCTGGACGTGGATGAGATGAGGCCACCCTCCCATGAGGCACCCTTGGCACCGCGCAAGCTCAACAGCGAGCGCCCAAAGGCACAGCCGCGGGTTGTCACCCGTGACTTCTCACCCGCCACGCACGTACCTTTCGGAGCTTACTCAACGTGGGAAGCTTGGCCAGCGATGTCAGCTCCACATTGGCCATGCTGAGAAACTCGAGTTCTTTAAATGAGTCATTGAGACCTTCGATTTCCCCATTGCTGGACCGGCAGTTATCGAGCACCAACTCCGTCACCTTGGGAGAGGACAACGAGTCGCTCGTCACTTCGGTGAGCGTCAAAACCAACAAGATTCATCTAAACCACAACCTGGAGACTGAAATATCTCTTGGTGCGCTGTTCGCTTCAAGTTTAGACTCGACGCGTGGTCTGTAATCACCAACACCCGCCGAGTTCAGAAACAAAAAGGATGCAACAGCTTCCCTTCCTCTGGGCTGGCTCCAAATCCCAAAAAAACCGCCACACTTTATCGATAAACACTTTTTATCGCTGCCCTTGGAGCTACCGGCTTCTTCCCAAACTCTAATAATTCTGAGGAGAAAATCATCCGATTTCTTCCCAAACGCGAAACCTCCTGCCTCCAGCTTATTCTAGCAGTTAGTTCTGCAGGTTAATTAAGCCCAATTAAATAATTTCCTCGTGCCAAAGCCACTGCAACAACCGGCTAATCGATACAGGTCATGTACTTTGAGAAGCGGTAACAAGGAGCAGCCAATTAATTTTCAATTATTTTATCTGCGCTGGAACACACCACTCATTAGAAAGGACATTAACAAGGTGACTCTTCCTTTTGCCTGTTAAATAACAACGTTTTCGGGTGGCTGCAGAAGCCTCCGAGCCTCACGCTTTGCCAGCTGCCAGGGAAACCTCACTATTGTTTTATTTTTAAAAAACAAAAAAAACACCACAAAACGCTACTTCAAACAAGCGCAAACTTTCACAGAAAGCTGCCAGGGGCGAGGGGGCCTTCGTGGCTTCGCCCAAGAAAGATGCGCGTCACGAGCACCTTTCGCGCTCGCAAACTTCTCGAAACACGAGGGTTTTTCGGTTAAATCCACAGTTTTCGGCACTCCCCCCCCAGCTCCCCCGGCAGTCAGGTCAGCAGCGGCGGGATCGACATCCCTGGACTTTACTCCTGGGGGCGAGCGAAGCGCCGGGCGCTGGTTTTTCTTCCCGACCTCGACGCAGAAAAAACAACCCCGTCCCCGGAGCCTCGCGCGGGGCAGCGGGGCCGGGGGACGCCGGGGGAAGGGGGAGGGGGGGGGCAGCCTCGCCGCGCACGTGAGCGCCCACATTCCCAGCTTTTCCGACGTTTTTCCTTAAAAATAGGAAGTTCGCGGCGGGAGAGAGGCTGGGGAAGGACGGACCCCCACGCCCTCCGCAGCTCTCCCCGCCGCTCCTCACGGTGCACCCGGCGGGGCGGCGGCAGGAAGAGCGGGACCGGGCCGGCCGCGCCACGCAGCGCTCGGGGCGGGGGGGAGGAGGAGGGGGGCGGAAAACAATTTAAAAAACCGAAACGAAATGGAAAATAAGGCTGAGGGAAGAGCCGGTGCCGGGCTCGGCGCCGCGGCGACCTGTTTACCGCCCGCCGCCGCGCTCGCAACTTGGAGCCGCGCGGGGATTAACGGAGGGCGCGAGTTGGGGCCCGCCCGCGGCCCCTCCGCCAACTTCGGGGGGCGAGGGGCGGCCGCGCGGCGCGGCGAAGTTGGCGGCGAGGAGCGGAGGGACGGGAGGACGGAGGGAGCGAGGGAGAAACGGAGGGGGCGCGGGTCCCGCCGCCCCCCGCCCCGGGGCCGGCGCCCGGAAGCGCCGCCCGCGCCCCGCGGGGCTCCTGCGCCACGGCTGACCCAGATTCGGCGGCGCCGCCGGGGCCGAGGCCGGGCCCGCGCGGCCCCAGCGGTCAGCCGGTGCGGGGACGGGAGCGCTGCCCGCCGCCCCTCACCTTCTCGGGGGCCCGGTTCCTCAACTCCAGGTTGATGCGCTTCTTCATCTCCATCGCCCCCCCCTCCCGCGGCTCCGCACTGGCGAGGGAGGGTGCCCGGGCGCGGCGGGGGAGCGGCCGCGGGGTCGCTGCTTCGGCGGCCGCCGCCGGGAAGGCACCGGGAGCGGGGAAGGGAACGCCGCGGGCAGCCGCCGCCGCCGCCCCGCTCCGCGCGTAGCTCCGACCCCGTCAATGGCCGCTCGCACACTGAGCCTCCATGACATGGCGCATGGCGCCCCCTCCCGCCGCCACGCCCCCGCCCCGGGGCGGGGCTTCCTCCGCGCCTCCGCCCTTCTCATTGGCCGCTCCCAGCCAAAGGGAGCGCCGCGCGATTGGCCGGCCGCGCTGTCCGTCCTGGCGGCGCGGCCCTTCTAAAGCGCGGGGGAGGAGGCGGGGCTTGCCCTGGCGCGCGCGGGGGCTGGTGGGAGCGGCGCGGCGGGTACGCGCGCGCCCTGCGCACGTGGTGGGGGGGGGGGGAAGTCACGTGGGGGGCCCTCCGCGCCGGGGGGGGGGGGGGGGGGGGGGGGGGGGCCCGGGCCGGTGCGCGCTCCGGGGAGGGGGGGGCATCGCTGCAGCTCCCGCTGCGCCCCTGACGTGGCCTCGGGGATGGGGGGGTCTCAACCTCCCCGCTGTGCTCTGGGCTGGGGGCTCGGGGGGGTTCGCAAGCCCCCCGGGCTGGGACCGGAGTGGGGATTTGGGGGAGGGGTTACAAGCCCCCTTGCACCGAGGGGTGGGGGGAGGAGGGTGTTTAAAACCCTCCTGTCCCGGAGGTGGGGGGGGGGCTTTACAAGCCCCTTTGTCCCGGGGTGAGGTCGGACCCGGCTCCGGAACCGGGGCCGTTACCGCCCGGGCCTCACCCCGCAGCTGCCTCCCCAGCGGCGCCTGCAGTGAGCACTGCAACGTGCACCCCGCAGCCCAAGGCTCTGTGAACCCCTGGAGCGGGGACGCGATGCGAGGGGAGCCTGCTGGGTCCGGGCAGACTGCCCCCCAGACTTCCCCCAGCCCCCCGGGCTTCCCCCAGCACCGAGCGTTTTCCGCTGTGAGCGCGCACACGGGGTGTACAGGGACAGGAAGGGGTGCCAGTAACAGCTACAGGATAAATCTTTTCATTTTGAGGCACCTCAATTAACCACCTTAATTTTGTGGTGGTTTATACACATCTGGAAGCCAGAAAACCTGTTTGCTCCTTAAACTTGTTTCTTGTAGCTTCTCTAGTACTTTTTGCTACTTACATTGGCTGCTTTTACTTCTCTTGGTTTTTTTCTACTTAAATTTGCTTCTTGTACTTCTTCCTACTCTTTGCTCCTTAATTTGCTTCTTGTACTTATTATTTTTTGCTCCTTGAATTTGCTGCTTTTACTTCTCTCTTGCTTTTTCCTCTATAAATTTCCTTCTTTTTCTTCTTTTTCTACTTAAATTTGCTTCTTTTAATTTTTTTTTGCTAATTAAATGTGGTTCTTTGCTGCTTAATTTTTTTTTTTTCCTTCTCACTTTTGCCACTTAAATTTGCTTCTTAGATTTTTATACTTCAGAATACAGCCCTCAGTGGCTGCTGAATCACATCCCTAAGCCACCGACATCCGCCCCGCTCAGGACAGGGGCAGGAGTGCTGGGCCAGGCTGGAAGCGCGAGTCCCTCCTCCACAACTCACTCCAAATATTTAGATGTTGATTCTTTCAAGTCCGAGACACAAATAACCGGAGACGTTTCAGCGGCAGAACAAAAAAAAAACAATAGCCCAACCCATAACATGGGAATCTCCGCTGGTCTGCTCAGCCTTGTGTAAACGGAGCGGAGAAAACATTTCCTGTGGTGGCATCAAACAGTGAGAGTTCAGCCAGCTCGCTCCTCTGCTGGCTTGGGAAGGGGTGAAAACGGGGGCCAGGAAGGCTGCCTCTCGTGGGTTCGGTGCTGCGTTGGGTCTGGGAGGTGTTTTATTTTAGGAGATCTCAAAGTGACTCAGGGTGTGGGAAATACAAGGGAAGGGGGGGTTTGCTGGAGGGTAGGGGCCCTAGGAACTAAACCCTCGTTTGTTGGTGATGGCTGATCTCAAAGTGCTTAAAAGTAGGTGTTGGGGACCCCAAGGAAAGTAGATGTCAGGGACCCAAAAAGCGGACACTCGGAAGTTCGTCAAGGTGAGGTTCAATGCTGGCGATAAGAAGTCACTGTCCCTACACCTCGCTTCCGGGCTTAAACCAAGGGCATCATCCTCTGGTGCTGGAATTGCCCCCGTCAGGATCGATTTCATTTCTAATTTGGTGTCTCGGATGGCAGCAGGGGGAAAAATAAAAAAAGGCATTTCAAGGTAAAAGCTGAACCTACAAAATACCTTCTTAGCCAGAAAAACCTGAGTGTGTTTGGGCAGGGGAGGCTGGGCCCGCAGGAGTCCTGCTCTGAGAGCTGGGCTGTGAAGTAAACAAAACAAAACACGGGCAACTTAAGGGATAAGAGGAGAATTACGGTGTTGGGTTGGTTTTCTTTCAGGTCCGGTTGCTCCCTGGGATGGTTCGTGGTCTTGGTGCGGTTTGAAGCTCTGAGGTTGGTGTTGATGGAGGTACCGGGGTGTGAAGACCATAACTGAAGAGTAATTAACTCCAGGAGCCCCGTCCCCACCCCCACCAGCAGCTGTATAAATCTGCACAAATTCTCTCCACAGGCCTCGGGGAAAAAAACAAAAAAAAAAGGCTTGTGAACCCCTCTGAACGGCTCTGCTGCGGTCGCTGTGTTCTCGCGGGTGTCGCCAGTGGTTTGGGGTGAAAGCAGCCTCTGGAAACACCCCCGGGGTTCCCCCGTGCAAGAAGCAGCATCGCCAACACCCGGGGTGAGAGGCAAACCCTAAAGCCACCCCAGCCCCTTTTCCCCCTTATGTTTTTTTTGCCATGCGTGAGGTCACGGTGTCCGGACACCCCTTCCCCGGTTGGACCCTGACCCGCGGGGTGAGCGGAGCCCCCGGGGCTTTGCTCCGATGCCATCGTTTCCGCTGCTCCGAGAGCGTGCGAAGGTGCTGTTGGGAATCCACCCGAGACCTTGAGAGCCCTTCTGGGCTCGCTCCGCGCCTGGAGATAACGAGGAAGGGTTTTCAGAAGTGGAGGGAAATCCTCTTTGTGTTAAAGCCGCTTATCCCAGGGAGGTTTGCTGGGAGAACTGGGCGTCCGCTTGCAGAGGTGGGGGTGGGCGGGTCTTGTGCGAGCGGTGGGAGGAAAAGAAAAAATAATGATAAAAAAAAAAAAAAGGGTAAATCTGAGAATGCAACTTGTGGAGGCGTCTGGCCGGGAGTGGCTTCGTGTGCAGGCTGAGGAAAAGCATCGGGGAAAGACCCCGGGTGAGACCTTGGTCTCCTGTTAGAAACGTGGGTTTACCTTTGCAAAGAGAAAGAAATCAAAGAAAACCTTCAAGTTGTGCATACTTCCACTGGCACAGCTCGATTGCTGGTCTCGCAGCGGGAAATCTGGGATTTCCCCCCGGTCTGAGCTCCCCGGGGTGTTTTGGGGTGGCGGAAGGTGGTCCGGCCGGAGCAACAGGGCCCCCCCCGTGCTGCTGGGGAAACGTGGTCAGCGTTGCAAGGAAAAAAAGCGCAAGATTTATAAACTGAGAGATTTGGGTGAATAACGGCAGCTTTGGGCAAGCAGCGAGGTCGTTTCCAGCTCGACCTCGTTAGGCCAGGACGCGCGTCCTCCCCCTGTAACCCCGGTGTGCTTCGGGGCGAGCTGCAGCGCGGCACCGGGGTTCTGCGGTGATGTTTCTGCGGCGAGCGGGGTCCTCGCGCGTCTCCGCGCGCTCCGCCTGGCCGCGTGCTGCGTTTGTCTCACGCCTGCGGTGCGGGGCCGCCACCGAGCAGCGATGTCACCGGTTATTGAGCAATCTTACTTTCTTTTCTTAGAACGCATTTTATTTTCCTTTGGTTTGGTTTGGTTGGGTTTTTGTTTGCTCATATTTTGTTTTTCTTCATCACGGGGTTGAAAATCTCGACACCGTCTGCCCAGAAATGAATTTTCTGGAGCTCTCCCAGGCAAAACTCAGCATTTTTCATCCACTTTTATAGCAGCGAGGAGCCGGGAGGTGGCACTGCCCGGCAGAGCGTTCGGGTCTCACCCCCTCAGCACCTCCTGGCCCCGTTTGGGAGCCTCTTGGCTCCCTTAGCAAATCCAAGAGTTGCCGTTCCTAGCCCGGATGAGCCCTGCGGGGCAGGGTGAGGGCTGGTGGCCCCGGCTGCTGGTGGCCCCAGGAGATGGGCTGGGTTGTACCAGCTCCAGCAGACCGGGGACCTGCCCGGGGTTTGGAGGGCGAGCTCCACGCAAGGGACCCGGTGCCGCTCGTTAGTGATTTTATTGGCAGGAGTTCATATTTACAGCAGTGTAAGAGGACAGGAGGAGCAGCGTGGCCCGTTGCAAAGCTCTCCAGTGTCCGCGGGACTTCTGCGGCTCGGGCGGGCGTCATCCCCCTCCTGGAAACCCCGTAGGTCGAGCCCCAGCGGCACTGGGAAGGGAGGTGACGTCTTCGTTCGGTGCCGAGGCGGTGATGATGTTTTCTTCAACAAAGCCTGAAACGAGGGGAAAAGGTGAGGAAGCGATCGCCACGTCCTCCCATTGTGTTCCCGGCCGGGCTGGTGGCCGGACTGGGATTTCGGCTGCACCTGGGATGTGGACCAGCTTCAGCTGCTGGAACAAAGGGGCTCTGGGCGCTGGAGCCACGGAGGGGTCTGGGGCTGAGACCCGGTTTGGGCCCAGGGCACCCAGAGGGGGTTGGCAGCGCTGCAGGTCCTGCCCAAGGCTGCGTGCAGCGAGGCGACCTTGGGGAAAAATACCCTGAAACGCCTCTTGGTACTCGGCAGCCACGAGAGCTGCCTTGGCTGGGCCCAAAAGGTTCAATTATCCTAAAGTTATACAGGGAAACGGCTGCACGGCACCGCTTGAGGCTGCTGTAGGCAGAGCTGGATTTTGCTGCCTTCAAGATGTGTTTTAAGTGAGGGTTTAAGTCTCAAGGGGCTTTAGTACCTTCTGAGGAGGAGCCAAGGTGAGGTCATAGCAGGAGCCGCAGGAGGCTGAGGAGGATGACGAGGGGGAGGTGGCACTGGAGGGGCGATCCCACGGACTCGTGGAACCCCTGCTGACTCACCGATGAAAACTGGGTCAAAAAAAATCCCTTGTCAGCGGCAGAGTTCGTGTCCCGACGAGCTCCTTTGCCTCCCCAGCTACCCCGGGTGACGGCTCCTTGGGGGTAAAATCACCTCATCGCCCCAGAGCATCCTGATCCGTAGCCGATGCCGATCGCTGAACCTGGGGGGTGGCAGATCCTTCTGGAAATCCCTCCCCCAGAGCCCAGATGGTGCTTGGGTGGGTGCGTAGGGAGAGGGATCACCCGGGAGGGACCATTTGTCTGGAGGAATAACCCGGGTGTTGCAGCGTAGCCAGCGGGACCGCTCTTTGGGACAGGTTTGATCTTATTTGATTAGAAAAACTGTGAAATTCTCCTTCTCTGAGCTTCTCCCGTGCAAACCAGCACAGGCCAGCTAAGCACGTCTGTCACGGGGACACTGCCCATGCTCGCGGGAGTTCAGTGAATAAACCCGACACTTTTAGCCCGTTTATTTCTTCCTGCGACCGCAGGCCTGGGAAGGGAGGCCCCTTGTCAGAAACGCAGAGCCAATGTGCGACTCACCTCGTAGTAGTACATGGTGGGTGTTGCCGTGGTGTTATCAGAGTAATATTCTACTGTCGCGTATAAGTAATCGCCTGGAACGAAAGCGTTGCCCTGATGAGTCCCTGTTAATTACCAGCACCACCAGGCAGGTGTCTCGCCCGCTCAAGCCGTTCTGATCACACCGCCAAGAACCCCATCACCAACTCCATGGATTGGAAACAGCATTTTAGGGGCTGCTGCGGTCACATATTTCCTACATGTTATTCCCTTTTGTATTTAAGGTTCCTGGTGTGGCTCAGACATAAATGTTCTCATCTGAGAGGGGCTCCAGAAGCTCCTTTTAAAGCCAGGGGGGATACTGGGCACCAGTTTCTCTCCATTGACACTAACAGGGGTTGGGGGCATCTGTGTCCTGTGCCCATCACCCTGCTACGTAAGACGCATCCCGCCCTTGTGCCACGACATCGCCGTTAGGTGCCTTTTCCCCTCTGAACGGTCCATGTCATTCAAACTACCCCAGTACCTCTGACGAACATGCAGCTGCTGCCTCGCCCAGCACCCTTCCCGAGCCCCCAGCAGCAAACCTCTAACTGCAGCGCAGCAGCATCTCCCCAGCCCTCGAGTCCGTTTCCCTGCGGGGATTTCTGCAAAGCTCCGATGACCTCGGCAGCCCCTTGGTTTCCTTCAGCTTTAACCTTTTAGCTCAAGCCAAAGGCCGAGGCCGCCGCGGTCGGTGCTGGCAGCAGCTCGGTTGTCCCTTGGGTGTCATTTGTGATTGGGGAGGACTCGATTGGGTGGCTTCTCGGTGCCTTCGCGCTGGTTTTTATGGGCAGAGCCTCATCTCCCTGCCTGGCAGAGGCTGGGTGGGGACCTCCCATCATCCTTTCCAGCCCCGGCTGTCCCAACACGTCCAGGCCTCCCGCATGGAATGATGGGCGGAAGAAGCATATAAAAAAGCAAGAATTTCTCACCAAAACGAGACGCGTAGTCGTATAAAAAATCTGGTATCTCCTCTTCTTCTCCCCTCTCAGCATTTCCTAAAAGCAAACGAACCCAAACAGCTCACGTGGGCACCCTGAGCCTCGCGCCACGCCGGCTGGACGCGGCTTCCCGGGAATCGGTCACTGCTTTATCGGCGCTTTGCACCAACCCTGTTCCCTGGTGGGACCAACGGAACCTCGGTCCGGCCCGTAATTAAACCAGAGACCTCCCAGCAAGGGGACCCCGCTGCAGACCTCACCAAGGCTCATCCCGGGTGGGATTTTCCCCTTTTATTTTGCCTTCCAGCCGCATTCCTGCCCCCCACACTCCACCTTTCTTTGGGGGTGGATCTCGGGGCTCTGCTTTGGGTGTTTTGAGCCGTTCCTCAACCACCACCCCGGCTGTTTTATCTCCCGTGTGCCTTGCGCTGCAGAACCGCTGCAGGCTCCGCAAGGAGACTCGTGTTTCCTTACAGGTGTCACCATACATCAGCTTTTGAAGCGTGTGATGTTATCAATGTCACATCGAGCCGCTCGGTTCCTCTTTGAAACACAAGGGTCGATGCGTTTTCTCTTTTTGGGGGTCTCATAAAGCAGAGCAATTGGGAATATTAACATTTTAATACTTTTACAATAAGATAATTGCACAATAATATAATTGTACAATAATATCGGATACCTGTACAATAATATACTCTTGCAATAAGATAATGTTAGTATTTTAAGAGCTGTATCTATACCCATCTGCCATCTACACCCAACACCTATACCCGTAATCTATACCCACCTATATCCATCTATACCCATCCATACCCACCTAATAAGATACTACTAATGACAGTATTATGAGTTTTACTATTAATAACTTTAGTGCTGCCATCAGCTGTCCCCAAGGCTCTGGGACCCCTCTCTCGAACTTTCCTCCTGTCCCTGATGCAACCCCGAGTCTCTTGGTGAAGCCCTGATCCCAGAACTCTCATTATTAGGAAACTACCCAAAAACAGTGACCCAGCCTAAAGGTTTCTCTGCAGGCATCAAAGCCCGGGGGGGTGGGAGCCTGGGGTCTGCGGGTCGTGACACAGCTCGACCCAGCCCATCCCCACCCTGGGCTTTCGGGGAAACCTGGACGGAGATGAGGAGCTGCGCGCCCGCCCGCCCCCCAGCGCCTTCCCACGCTCGCCCTTCGAGCGGCTGCTTTTGGCTCTGGGGGCTCAGCGTCCCAGGCTCGGAGCTTTCTGAGAAAGTGATTCCAAGTTGTGTTTACGCTGGAGCCCTGCTAAGAATAATAGGGTTGTAGGGCCGCAGAGAGCGTCCATCTGGAAGTCCCCCAACCCCCCCGGCTGCTTTTAACCCCCTGTGTGAGTTTCAGGGCTTGCTCCGTTCCCTGCTGTGGAGGAGGAGGAGGAGGAAGGCTCTTTGCACGGCAGAGCCCCTTCCCAGCTTGCGTTACCTCATTGCACGTGTGTTCCCCCCTAATTAGTTTCAGGTTCCTGCTTCGCGAGCTTCTGCTCATCCTTCCCGGGCGCTGCCCGCACCGTAGTCTTCCTCCTTCAACAGCCCCCGACTGAAGTGCCCACCTAACCCTTGAGGAAATCCTGGTCGGGTTTATTTCTTTTTTACCCTATCCCCGGGTCTGTCCCTCCCAAGAGCTCCCAGCTGGACAGGGAAAATTATTTTGAATGCAACGTGGGAAACGTTAATTGTCAGAAAATATTCACCAAGCGCAGACTCTGTTTTCCAAGCACACGCTTCACTGGAACTTCTAATTCACTGTGCTTTCCCCTGGTTGGGTGTTTTGTGGGGTGTTTTAGCTGCTGACCCCCCATCTCCAAGCAAACCCCCCCCCCGGACCATCCGGCCACCCGGACCCCACCCCAAGCGCCGTGCAGCATCCTCAGAGTGTAAAAATGAGTCTAGCCCAGCGCCTAACAGCGTGACAGAATTACGCTGCAAGCAGGAAAAGGCAGAGAAATCTATTTACCTGGTAAAAAGTGAAGAACCAAGAGCGCCGCAATTAAAAAGTTCGTCATCCTACGGCTCGGTGTCGTCTGCCGGTGCAGCTCGGCTCTGCTGCTCCGCGGGAATTTCTTGAGCTGTCCCAGCGGAGGCAGGAAATGACTCTTGCGAGGGCTGGACCGAAGCAGCCGCCGCGCTGGGAGAAAAGGAGAGTTCTGCAATTTGCCAAGCGGCGCGATGTCCGCCTGGGCTGGAGGTGGTCCCAGCTGGGCTGGAGGTGGTCCCAACTGGGCTGGAGGTTGCCCCAACTGGGCTGGAGGTTGCCCCAACTGGGCTGGAGGTGGTCCCAACTGGGCTGGAGGTTGCCCCAACTGGGCTGGAGGTTGCCCGAACTGGGCTGGAGGTGGTCCTAACTGGGCTGGAGGTTGCCCCAGCTGGGCCAGGAGATGCGCAGTGCCCGCGACTCTGCTCCAGCCATGGAGGTTTTTCCCTTTGCAAAGCCTTTGCCGATGGCCGAGATGCGAAGCCGGGGAAGTTTTCCCCCCGGGAAGGGTCAGTGCTGCTGGATGAGCTTGCGAGTAGAGGGAGGGTGGTTTTGATTATGTCGTTAGCGGAGTCAGCCCGGAGTTATTAATAGCAAATCCTTGTAGAGGAGGCAGCACTGGAGAGGCAAAGGCAGAAACGAGCCAGATTTAGCTCCTGACTTCCCTTAAAATCTTGGGGGATTTTATGATTTTTTTTTTTCTTGGCTTCGTTTCACCTTCCCATGCCTCAGTTTCACCATCAGAAAAGGAAACGTGAACGGTCATGGGTTTGATTTGCTTTGTAGCCGATAGAAATGTCCCGGGCCGGGTGGTTTAGGGGCCACGTTTGGCGTTTGTGGTCAGCATCTGCAGGATGTGGTGCCTTGATACGTGCAGATACCAGCTGCTTACTTTCCTCTCTTCCCCAAAACTGAACTTGAAAAACTTTTTTTTTAGAAGAGAAATGGGGAGGAAAACAAAACCTCGCTCTTCTGCTTTGTGGGGGGAAAAGTTGATACAGGAGAGGGTGTGATGCTGGTGGAAACTGGTATGAACTGGGGTGTGAAGCAGAAAGGAGCAGGAAGTAAATACGGTGTGACCGAGTGTGGGGCGGCACGCGGTGCGGGCTGCTCAGCACAGCGGGCTGCCCAAGGTCACGGTGAATCTGTGGCTTACGCAGTGATAAAAATCAGGATTTGGAGGAAAAAAACAGTTCACCCCGGGCGGTTTCCTCGCCCAACCCGTGTTCTGAGCGTGATGGGCAGTGATGTTTTGGGGACTCTTGGTGTGCTGCAGGGGGTCAGATGCTGGCAGGAGGGGACAGAGCAAGGCTTAGAAAGCAAGAGAGCAGCTACGTTTGGAGGTAAGACGAGAAGAAATTCCTAACTAGGAGGGTTCACCTGGAAAAAAGCCCTTCCCAACCCGGCGGGATGTTGAACGCGGGACAACCTCAGGCTGAGGCGCAGGCTCTGCTCCTGACCTTTGCCCACCATCCCACCCCCCCCTCCGCATTCTTCCCTTCTTGAAAATCTTTTCCCAGCCCTGTAGTTTGCTTTTTTTCCCAGCAAAACGCCTGGAGGATGCCGCTCCCTGCGACCCCGGGGCCGCGTTCACCTCCCCCGGTCCCTCGGTGGGTGCTGCGCCCGTGGGCTGCAAGCTCCGGACTCGGCTCTCGCGGAGGAGAAAACGGAAGCGAGTTTTTCCAGTGGGTTTAATGGTAACCGGCTGGGCTGGGCTGGGCTGGGCTGGGCTGGGGCGGAGCGGGGGCCGTGGGCTGGGGGAACCACCGACTGTGGCGGGACGGCCATGGGCGTCCACGGGGCGACCACTGGGACAGCAGCGGCAGGAGATGGTTCTCGCATCCTTGTGTGCTATTGATTTTAAGCCACGGTGATTTTAAGCCAAGGATTCCTGTCAGTTGTAGGCTAAATTGATTTTAAACCACTTATTTCTGTCAATTTTAAGCCAGGGATTCCTACCCGTTTTATACCGAGTTGATTTTCAGCTGCGGGTTCCTAGAACTTTTAAGCTGGGGTTTCTTACTGATTACGAAGCTGCGAATTCCTGTTGATTTTAAGCTGAGGATTTCGGTCGATTTTTAGGCCAAGTCAATTTTAAGCCAAGGGTATCTATCGATTTTCAGCCAGCTCGATTTTCTGCCAAATATCCCTATGGTTTTTAAGACATGAATTCCTATCAATTTTAAACGAAGTTGATTTTAAGCTGAGGATTCCTGCTGATTTTAAGCCAAGCTGACTTTAAGCTGGTGGTTCCTATCGATTGTAAGCCAAAGCTGGCTTTTTTTTCTGTTGTTTTCACCTCAAACAGGACCCAACTGCAGAACTTTTCGGGCACATCAATTTGCAGCCCCCCCGGGGCCGCCCGCGCTTTGCCGAAGGAGCTTTTCCCACCCGTGGGGAGACTCTTGGCGAAGGGTTAAGCGCAGAGGAATGCCGGGCGGGCAGGAAGCGAACAGCTCCGAATCCTCCCCTCGACCCACAGAAATAACATCAAAACTCCAAATCGTGACCCAAGCAGAAATCTGACCTCCCTGGGGTGAATCCCACTGGGGCCGGAGCTGCTGCCCCAGCCAGGGAAGGGGGAGAGGGAGAGAAGTGGGAAAGGGTTAAAATCCTGTGGGTTGGAAGTGATGGGGAGGGAAGAGCGAGGAGGTATTGTGAGGGTGCTGGTGGCTTTTATTAGATGAGCATTGGGCTGGGAGGCCAAACCTCTCAGGACACGAACCCGGAGTCTGGATTCAGCAGGGTTTGCTGCCTCAGGGCCGAGAATGGCTCGGGGTTGGATATGATGGTGTAAAATGCAAAAAAAACTTGGGGAAAAAGAGAAGCGTGGCCCCTAAACCACGATATGAGGCAGCAGAAGGGGGTGAACGATCCCTTTGCACCAAACCTGGCTGGTTTCCCATGGCTGAGAGCACAACGAGGACCAGCGTGGGCATCCCCATCAGTGTCCTGCATCTTCACACCCTGGGGACACTCCTGGGTGCTGGGCAAACACGGCTGCGGGTTTGGAATTCTATTTCTGGCCAGAAAAAGAAGCTGTTCTATTTTTGTCGTGGTTTTGCCTTTTGCATTTGTTCCCGCTCGCTTTCCGTGTCTTGCGACACCGCCATCGCCACCGACAAGCAGCCGAAGCGGCGTCTCTTCCAGCTCTGATCCCCCGCTCCTGTCCCCCAGCCTCACTCCTATTTGGCACCACCTCTTTTATTACTATTATTATTAATTATTAGAATGTACTTGCTGCAATCAAACCGTACGAGGTCCCACAGCGAGGGGGCAGCACCTTTCAGATGGGAAAACATCAACAAGAAAGGGGCTTTTCCAGAGAGCGACGACAAAACCAACTCGGGCCCCTGCAGGGGGGTCTCGGGTCTCACACCAGGGCTGGTTTGGCGCTGAGGTGCGAACGAGGTCTCGGCCGCGCGGCGTCATTTCCCGGCTTTAATGGGCGGAAGCACAAGCTGGAAGAGGAATGAAAAAAAGCGCGGCTGATAAATAAGAGTCTTCCCCTAACAATGCGGCGCGGCCGGGACAGTGGCACTCGCAGGGTTCCTGCGGAAGCCGCCGAGGGGACAGACGCGGTTGGGTGCGAGGGGACACAGTTGGGTGCGAGGGGACGCGGTTGGGTGCGAGGGGACACGATTGGGTGCGAGGGGACACGATTGGGTGCGAGGGGACACGATTGGGTGCGAGGGGACACGATTGGGTGCGAGGGGACAGGGTTTGGTGCGAGGGGACGCGGTTGGGTGCGAGGGGACGCAGTTTGTTGCAAAGGGACATCATTTGGTGCGAGGGGACGTGAACTGGTGCGAGGGGACGTCGTTTGGTGTTCTTGCCACGGGAGTCGAGGAGGTGGATGGAGGAAACCCCACCAATCTCTTAGCCAGGTTCGCAGTGCTCCCAACGGTGCCAGTTGAGAGGTGGGTGGGAGGGATGGGGCCGGGCGTGGGTCTGGCTGCTGGACGGGCTCTTCTCCTTCTCTCCTGGGGTTTGCTGCTCTGAATGAGGTTTTCCTGCCCTCGTGTAAACAGCGGCTGCCGGGGGACACGGCTCTGCCAGAGGCGGCAGGAAATCAGTCCTCTAGGTATGGTAAATGAAGAGGGGAAAATGCAGCTTTAAGGAGGGATTTATTAAAAACTAAACTAAACTATAAAAATTAAATTCAAAATCAAATCAAATCTCAGCTTTGGGATCCCCGCTTCTCAGCCAGTTCCCAGGGTCGCCGTCCAGCTGTAATTCAATAGACGTCCAGGAGCTCAGCTGCGTGCCCAGGAATCCGGAACTTTATTATTATTTTTACACCCCCTCCCATCGCTGTCGAGCCTCCCCTTCCTCCCCCGCCCCTCACAGCCTTTCCCCTCTTCCTCCTCCTCCTCGCCGAGCAGATTTCCCCCTGGAAGGGGAAAAACGGGATCGCGAAGCCGCAGGAGATGCTCCAGCCGCCCAAAGCGCACACACGGTGTCCGAGCAGTGGGACCGTGTCATGCCCGGTGTTGGCACCGCGCTGTCCAGCCCCACCGCACCCCGCAACCGGCACTTGGCAGCTGCCCAGGTGAGTTTGGGGGATTTTTTTCTGCTTTTTTTTTGGTTTTTTTCCGGTGCTTGTGAAGCTGGTAAACCACGGAGAGCAGCTTTCCGGGCTCGGGGCGTGCGATGCCGTCTCGGAGCAGTTGTGAAATTCCCTTTCGAGATTAGACGTGAATAAAAAAAGAAAAAGCGCTGAAAGCGGTCCTCGGGGGCAGAAAAGATCCGCGGGGAATTTTCCCGGGGCTGGCACCGAGATCCTGCCCGCAAAGATCACGCCGGGAAATAAAAAACTAAAACCAACCCAGCGGCAAAACTGCTGCGAGTTGGGGAGGTACCCCCGGGGCTGTGCCCACCCGGCCCCACGCCCGCCCCCGACTCACGATTTTCCCTTTTCTCCGGGTTTTTAACTCATTTGCGGGCGGGCGGTTTGGCAGAGCCGGGGCAGGGGCGTTTCATTCGTGGACCCGCCTGCGAGGAGCCGGTTACGAACCCCCCTTTTTGGAGAAAAGAAGCAGAAAATTTACAAATCCGCTTTCTATTTTTTTAGCTCCCCCGAGGTGAAATCGGGCGGGTGCCGCCGGGGACCCGTGCGGGGAGCGGCCCCTCTCGGTTTTGAGCAGAGCCGCGCTAGCGACGCTATAAACGAGTGAATTTATTGCATGCCAGGGAAAATAAAGTGGTTTTACCTCCTCCCGCGTGGGTCTCACTGGTGGGCGGCGGGGGAGGCGAGGGGGGGGCTGGCGAGCGGTGGGGGTCGCCCCTGCCCAGACGCCGCCGCCAGAGCAGGATGGGCACGCAGGGGAGGAAGAGGAGGAGGCAGCACAGCCCCAGTGCCAGCGGCCAGGACGGGCATCCCTCTGGGGGGCACACGGAGAGTTAGCAGAGGGGGGAGAAGGGGGTTTGGTCCCTCTGGGGAGCTGAGCGACCCTCGAACGGGCGCTCGGGGCTGTGCGAGGTGGGGAGCTGCCGGTTGCCAGCCCCTCAGCGCAGGGCGATCCCAGCAGAGACCGGGGCTGAGGGACACGCCGAGTGTTTCCAAAACGCGCCTCAGCGAAGAAGAACTGGGATGCAGGGATTTCCCACCCGAGGGAAGGCTGGAGAACCGGGCTGCGGGGGGGTGGAGGCTGGGACGTGCTGGGACGGGGGAAGGGATGGATTAATTACCCTCCCCGGGTCCTTTGCGGGTGCTGACGCTGAGGGTCCGTCCCGTGCCGCTCTCCGTGGCCGTGCAAACCGCAGCCCCGTCCCAGCGCTCGGCCGAGACCCTGGCGATGCTCCAGGCGTTGAGGACCCCGCGCTCATCCAGCGCTGTCACCGATGCCACCTCTTCCCCGGGCTGCCAGCTCACGGTGTCCCAGCCCCGAGGGACATCGTGGAGGTGGCAGAGCAGGGGGATGTCGGCCGGGGGCTGCCCGGGCTCCTCTGTGTCAACGGGCAGCAGGATGGAGAGCTCAGGCTCGGTGGCATCTACAGAGGTTAAACCGGGTGCTGCGGGACGGCACAAACCCCCCAGCCGTGTCCGCAGCTGCCGCGCGTCCTCCCGGACTCTCACCAGTGACAACGAGCCTGGTCCCGTCCCCAAACTGGGGGGAGAAGCCGGAGGAGCTGCAGAAATAAACCCCGGAGTCCTCCCTCCGCGTGGAGTTGATGGTGAGGGAAAAATTGTGCCTCGTTTTCGCCCTCCCCGAGTAACTTCCCGACGGAGAGGAGTAATTCGAGCTCCGGTAGATCCAGTACAAACCACCGTCCGGCTTCTCCTTGTACCAGTCCACGGCTGAGTGATAGCCAGAGATGTGGCAGCTCAGCTCTGCCGCCTGCCCGGGGAGCACCCAGAGCTGCTGCGGGCTCTGCTGGACCCGTCTCCCCTCGGCCGAGGCACCTCCTGCACCCGGGGAGCAGCTTTCAGTTGGGTTTTCTGCATTTCAGGCTTTTTCATATATTACATTCAAAATGTTTTGGGAACCCCCCCCCCCCCCCCCCCCCCGGGCCCAGCATCAGCGAAAGTCCCCCGGGGGAGCGGGGTCGTACCTGGCAGGAGGAGCAGGAGCATCCCCAGGAGCCTGCAGGACATGGTGGCCAAAAATCCCTTGCGCTGGGAAATCTTTCCTCTTCCCCGGGGGGATTTTCTCTCCCTCCCAGGCCGGTGGGGATCTGAGGGGGTCCCCTGGGGGGGTTGGCTCAGAGGAGGCACCCCCAGAGCTGACCCTGCCCCACGTCGGGTGTCCACCCCCCTCATGGAACCTTCCAGACACGGCCGCCTCCGTGGGTGACGGAAATGGGGTGGAACCAGCGGCTTTGTCACCCGTCCCCGTCCCCACCGACGGGACCCTTCTGGGGGGGGTTAGCACGGGTTGGTGCTGGGGGTGGGGGTGGTGAGGGTCCCAGGAACCAGCAGCCTGGGGGTTTATTTCCTTATTCATTTGTTTCTGTGGGGGGTTATTTGGTTTTGTTCGAGCATCTGGGGGAGGCAGGAGAGGGGGAATTTGGGGTGGGGATGGGGAGGGGAATTCGGGGTGAGAACCCCACGCTCAGATCTCACTCGGAAAGTTGGATTTTGAATCCATCTCCCTGTTGCAATGGGGGGGTGGGGGCTGTTTCACACCCAGACCCATCTCACGTGGGCTTTGTCACCCCCTGGGCTTTCTGCTCTGCCAGGCAAAAGGGGTTTGGGCTGGGTTTCCCCAGCCTCCCGGGTGGGGGGGCGTCGGGAATTGCCCCCGGAGCGCAGCACCTGCCTACCGAGGGAGCGGATGATCCTTAATTCGTTCGATATTCGCTCTTTTTCTGCCTTTCTGCAGCAGACCGAGGCTGTGCTCGAGCTGGAGGTGGCTGTGGTTTGGCCTCGGCTGCTTCGCGTTGCCACCCCCACGGGGCTCACCGACACCAAACCCCCTTCCCCCCCCGATGTTTTTCAGTGCCCCTTGGGCCGTGCGTGGAACCGCAGCAGGAAAGGCGGTGGCAGGGCCGGGGGCCGGGGTGGCTTTGCCGTTTGTCGTCCCTTTGAAGGGCATTTTGGGGTGGGACGGACACACACACGCACTTTCCATCAAATGACCCCGAGAATTGCCCCCCGCTCAGCAGTGGCACTGGGATCTATGGGACCCAGCCGGGGTCGGGAGGGTGCCTGCAGCCCCCGGCCGCTCCTGCACCCCCCAAATGCTTAACCCCCCCCAGCTGCCCCCACCCCAGCCTGGTCCCAGCAGTGCCCTGCAGCCTCTCCTCTGGGGTTTGCCTCCAAAAACGGTTTTCTCTCCATTTCAGACGTTTCCAAAGGGGGTTCCTCATCCCTCCAGCTCAGGGCATCGCCTGGGTGGGTTTATCCCCCCAACAACGCTCCAAACCTCCCCTCTTGCCCCCCAAGTTTTGCTCAGAGGCTTCAAAGGACGGAGGAGGGCTGAGCTGCAGCCCCGGCACGTCCCCTCCTGCCAGGGATGATGCTCCGGGACGTGGCCGAGCGGCCGCCACTTCCCTCCCCGGTGACGAAGCCGGTGGGGTGGGGGTTGTCGCTGCCCAGGGCCCCCGTGGTTTCGGCGGCAGCAGCAGCAGCTCTGCAGAAGCGCTTGGCCCGGGGAGGAGCTGGCCCTTCCATCCTGACTCCGGCCCGTGATGGCAGCCGGGGGCTCGATGGCCCCCATGGGGCTGTTGTGGCTCTGCCTGGGTGGGTGATGGGGGCTGGGCCGGGGTTTTGGGGAGGTTTCTGGAGGGGCTGGAGGTGGGGTGGAGAGGGAGGTGAAGGGCATGGTGGGGATGGAGAAAGATAAAGGGCATGGAGAGGGTGGGGGGTTTGGGAAGGGATGGAGGAAGATGAAAGACATGGAGGGGATGGAGGGGATGAAGGGGATGGGGAGGGATGAAGGGAGATGAGGGGCATGGAGAGGGTGGAGGAGGCTGGAGAGGAATGCTGGGGAGGCTGGTGGGGGTCACGGTGCAGCTTGGCTGGATGCTGGGCAAGGTGGGAAATGAGCCCCAGCTCGGTCCCCGCAGCCCCGGCAGCGCTGCTGAGGCTGCACCAGCCCCAGTCGGTCCAGTTTGCGAGGCCCGGGGAGGCGGTGGAGATCGTCTGCGAGACCACGGAGACCATTGAGAGCGAAGCAGGGCTGTCCTGGTACCGGCGCGGCAGGGGCGGGGGGCGGCCCGTCCAGCTCCTGGCCTGTGGGAACAGGGCCTGGGGGGGGTTCTCCTGCAGGGCCGGGGGGCACAGGGTCACCCTACACGTGGCCAGCGCCCGAACCAGCGACTCCGGCCTCTACCTGTGCGCTTCTCTCGCCCCTCAGCACTGGGACTTCAGCAACGGCACCACGCTGCTGGTGGGAGGTAGGAGGGCGGCTTTGCTTTGGGGGGGTGGGACCCCCAGAGCCCCCCACATTACCCTCTTGGACCCCCCATACCTTGCTGTCCCCCTGCCATCCTGACCTGTCTCCCTCCAGCGTCTTCCATCCCTGTTCACTGCAGGGGCCTCCTCTGTCCCCAGACACCACATTTCCTTCTCTTCTCCATCCCTCTCCATCCCTCTCCACCCTTCTCCATCCCTCTCCATCCCTCTCCACCCTTCTTCACCCTTCTCCTTCCCCTCCGTCCCCCTCCTTCCTGCAGACAGTTGGACACCTGGGAGCTGGGTGCAGGTCCTGGCACCCCACAGAGACTCCCGGGTGCCCCCCAGCCTGGTCTGTGCCGTGGGTGCCACCAGCGGCCCCGTCCTCGTCTCCTGGCAGGGGGGACCCAGGAGGGTGTTGGGGCTGGGGGGTGTCGTGGGGCCACTCATCAGCCCCGTGGGCCCGGCCAGGGGGGACAGGGGCCTCTGCGAGGTGCAGTTCAACTCCTCGAGGACCCTCGTCCGCAGGAGCGTGAGGCTGCGCAGGGCTGCAGGTGAGTCTGGGGGACCCGCCCCCAGCTGGGTCAACCCTGGGGAAACTGAGGCACGATGGGGAGAGGGTGGTGGAGGTTGCTGGGGGTCTGGGGGGTGGTGGGATGAGCCAGCCCCTCTTGCCCAGGCAGCTGCATGACCCCTGGCACCTGGGTCCCGGCTGTGGCCGGGGTGCTGCTGCTGCTGCTGCTCATTCTCTGCCTCAGCACCCGGCTCAGCACCCGCTGCCTCCGTCACCCTGAGCCCACAGGTAAGGAGGGGGCACGGGGTGGGGGGAGCCCCATGATGTCCCCCACTGTCCCCCAGTGTCCTGCCCATCTCCCTTGGACCCCTACATCCCCAGTCCTTCCTCCCCCATCCCTGGTCCCCCTCCATCCCCCTCCTTCATCCCTCATCCTGCTCCATCCCTGCGCTGAGGACACATCCCCCCGGCTCTGTCCCCTCCAGGCCCCCAGCCCAGCACCCCGGTGTCGCCCATGTCACGGGAGGAGGAGGTGAGGCGCCCCCGGGTACCCCCAGGCTGGCAGGGACCCATCCCCCACCTGCCTGGGCACCAGAGGGGACGGGCGGCGGCAGCGGGAGGGTGGGGGGTCCGGGGGTGCGGGGGTGGCTCTGATGCCGCTGTCGCCCGCAGGGAGAGCTGACGTACGCCCAGCTGATCTTCGCCACCCAGTGACCCCACGGCCGCACATGGTGCACCCCCAGCCCTGCAGCGTGCCCCTCTGTGTCCCCCCCAAAAGAACCCATCGAATAAAGAGCCTGGGCTCTGGCAGCAGCCTAGGGGGTGGCACCGGGTCCCCAGCGTGGGGGGCTGGGGAGGGGCAGGGCCTGCACCCCCCCCTCGGCCCAGGGGGTTCGGGGTGCCGAGGGGCTCCCGGAGGGGCTTTGGGGGGAGGGCTCCACGGAGAGGGGCTGGGGAGGAAAGGCGCTTCCTGCGGGGCTCGGGGGGCCGGAGGCGGCTCCTCGCCGGGGTGCTTGGGGTGCCGGGGGCTCCCGGGGGGGATCGAACCCCGGTTCCCCGGGGAGGGGGGATCGAACTCGGGTCCCCCGGGTTGGGGGGGGGGGGGGGGGGGGGCACCCGGGGGCCCCGGGGGGGGGGGGGGGGGGGGGGACCGACCCCGGGCCCCGGGGGGGGATCGAACCCGGGTCCCCCGGGCCGCTCCCAGCCCCTCCCCGCCGCCAGGGGGCGCTGCGCGCGCCGCGCGGACTGCAACTCCCGGCGTGCCCCGCGCGGCCCCGCCCGGCCCGGCCCGGCCCCGCCGCCATGGGGGCCGCCGTCTTCTTCGGCTGCGCCGGCATCGCCTTCGGGCCGGCCCTGGCCCTCGTGCTGCTGACCGTGGCGGCCGAGCCGCTGCGGGTCATCGTCCTGGTGGCCGGGTGAGGCCGGGGGGCCCGGGCGGGCCTTGGGGGGGGGAGCTGAGGGGCCTTGGGGGGGCCTGAGGGGCCTGAGGTAGCGGGAGGGCGGCCCTGGGAATCAGGGGGTTGTTTGAGGCCTCTCCATGTCAGGGAGCACTGGGGGGGGGGGGGATACTTGTGGGGCAGTTTGGGTCTCAGAGAACATCGGGGGGCGGGCAAAGGGGTAGCTATGGGGCAGCTTGGGGGTCGGAGAGCTTTGGCGGGGCGAGGGGGTGGGTATGGGGCAGTTTGCGGGTGGGAGAGCATTGGGAGTGTAGCTGTGGAGCAGTCGGGGGTCAGAGAGTGCTGCGGGAGGCTGAGGAGGCTGTTGGGGGTCTCGGCATCGGGGAGCACTGGTGGGGCAGCTCTGGGGTGGTCGGGGTTCAGAGACCATTGCAGGGGAAGGTTGTGGGGCATTGGGGTGTTCTGGGGGCAGGTGGCTCTGAGGGGGCAGTTCAGGGGTTGTTGGGGGAGGTCAGAGAGCGTTTAGAGGGATGGGTTTGTGACCAGGAAGCCCCTGAACGTGTCACCAGGAGTCGGGCAAACCAAGCAAGCGGCTGGACACGGGTTCACCGCGTGAGTCCGAGCTCCGTGGCCGGGGTTTAATGTCCTCTCCCCCCCAGGGCGTTTTTCTGGCTGGTGTCACTGCTGCTGGCATCTCTGGTCTGGTTCATTTCTGTCCAGCTCAGCGACCGGGAGGATGCCAAGTTGCAGTACGGACTCCTCATCTTCGGGGCTGCCGTCTCCGTCCTGCTGCAGGAGGCTTTTAGATTCGCCTACTTCAAGCTGCTGAAGTAAGAACCTGTCTGGGGGGCTGGGTGACCTGGTACAGAATAGAGAATCCTTGGGTTCTTTGCCGGGGGGAGAGGCCTTGGAGCTCAGGGAGTCCCAGTGATCCCCCAGTGCTGCCAGGGCACCCCTGCCCCCTGTCCCTCAGCACCACTGGGTGGTCTCCCCAGTGCCCCATGCAGGGGGGTCATCCCTGCCCTGGTCCCGCTGGTCACACTGTTCTGGTCGCTGTGGCCCCTCCAAGGAGCACCACAAAACATCTCTCTCTGCACCGGGCTGTTCCCCCTCCCCTCGGGCTCATTTCTGACCCTCCCCACCCTGCGGGACGCGGTCCCCGAGCCCATTGGGCCCCTGACGGTCTCTCCCCGGCGCAGGAAGGCAGACGAGGGGCTGGCGACCATCAGCGAGGACGGGCGCTCCCCCATCTCCCTGCGGCAGATGGCCTACGGTGAGCACCGGGGGTGGGGGGACCAGGAGGGGACCCCCGCGGGCTGTCACCTTGTTCCCGGTCCCCTTTCCCGCTCTGCCTCCTGCCCCTGTGCTCGTGGCAGGGGCCGCGGGCGGCTGATCCCCTTCCTCCCTCCGCAGTCTCCGGCCTGTCCTTCGGCATCATCAGTGGCGTCTTCTCCGTCATCAACATCCTGGCCGACTCCACCGGGCCGGGCACCGTCGGCATCCACGGGGACTCGCCGTATTACTTCATCACTTCGGGTCAGGCTGGGGGGAGGATGTGGCCCTTCCTCGAGGTGAGGAGGAGGAGGGAGGTGGCGGTGCAGTCTGAAGGGCCCGTGTCGCTCTCTGCCCGCAGCGTTCCTCACCATGGCTGTCGTCCTGCTCCACACCTTCTGGGGCGTGATCTTCTTCGACGCCTGCGAGAAGCGTCGCTACTGGTGCCTGGGACTGGTGGTCGCCAGTCACCTCCTCACCTCGGGGCTGGTGAGTGCGGGCATGGGGCCATTGAGTCGTTGGGCTTGGGAGAGACCTTGGAGCTCCTGGGGTCCAAACATTTCCCCCAGCGCTGCCCGGGCACCCCTGCTTCCTGTCCCTCAGCACCCCTGTCCCTCGGCACCCCTGCTCCCTGTCTCTCAGCACCCCTGCCCCCTGGCACCACAGCTCCACGGGGGGCTGGGAAACCCCTCCAGGGGTCACAGGGACTCCCCCCCTGCCCTGGGCAGCCTGGGACAGCCCTGGACAGCCCTGCAGGGGAAGGAATTGTTCCTCAGCTCCAACCTCAGCCTCCCCTGGGGCAGCTTGAGCCCAGCTCCTCTCATCCTGTCACACTGGGCAGGACTTTAAGCTGGGTTTGCCAGAGCAGCTCCACTCAGAGGCTCAGCTTTCCCCCCGTGGCTGTTTTTCGGGGGGTCTCTGGGGGTGACTGTTCTCTCCACCCCCCAAGACATTCCTGAACCCCTGGTATGAGGCCAGCCTGGTCCCCATCTTCTTCATCACCCTCTGCATGGGCCTCTGGGCCTTCGTCACCGCCGGCGGCTCCTTCCGCAACATCCTCAAGTGCCTCTCCTGTAAGTGGGGGAGCTGGGCAGGGGCCGGGGCACCGCTGGGGGGTCTCTGACCCCTTGTGGGTGGGGGGAGGTTGGATGTGGGTGCTGGGGCACAGGGGAGCCCAGGGCTCGCGAGACAAGGGGAGGATGGGGCTTCTCTGGTGGGACTCTGACCCCTTTTGGGTGACGAGTGGGGGGTGGACGCGGGTGGTGAGGCCCAGAGCTGATGGGACCCAGGACAGCGGGTCTTGCCTTCAGCTGGGGCTGCATCCCCGGGCTGAGGGGGCCTCGACCAAGCCCCTGCCCCCCCAAACACCCCCTCCCCCCTGTCTGTCCACCCCCCAGGCAAGCAGCAGGACGACAGCAGAGTGATGATGTACTCGGCGCTGCAGGTGCCTTTCGAGGACTGAGCGATGGCCCTGGCCCTGCCGCTCGTGCCCCAAGTGCCCTCTCGTCCGGCCGCTGCCTCCGCCCTCGGCTCGTTCTCCCCCCGCCCCGGTGCTGCCGCCCGTCCGAGCCCCCCGCCCCGCACCGTGACACGCGGGGGGCTCCGTGCCCCAGCTGGCTCCCGAGGGGATGATTTTGGGGGGGTCCAGCGGGATGGGTGCCCCGTTACCTTCATTAGCGACTGCCATTAGACTTTCTCTTTCCTTCCAGAGGGAGCTGGGTGCCCGGGGTTCAGGGCAGGAGCCCCCTCCCCTTCCCCTGAATCCCCCCCAGGGGGTCCCTGCCCTGGGTGCAGCCCCAGGCTGTCGCTGCCGTTCCCCTCTCGGGGTGGGGGGAGCTGGGATGGGGGTGCTGTGCCCCCTCACCCCCGTTCTGCTCCCCGCCGGGTGCCGTGTGGGGCCGGTCGTCACCCTGCTGTGCAGCTTGGGGGGCTGGGGGAGGGGGGTAAATTATTTTTTTGATTCAGAGTAAAACCCTTTTAATAGAGCGACGGGTCCCGTGGCACCGAGGCGGCTGCTGTGGGGGCAGAGAGGGGGGGGTCCCCCCACTTCACTCCACTCCCAGCCCCTGTCCCAGGTGGGGGGGACACAACACACCCCTGTGTCCCAGTTCCCTTCCATCCCCTCCCCAGCAACGAGCCACCAGCGCCGTGGGGTGGGGAAGGGGCTTTATTTGCAGGGGGGCTGAGCCCCGGTGGCTCCTCGGGCACAGTCAGTTTGGGGGGGGGTCCCCAGAGCCCAGCCTGGGGGGGTTCAGGGGTGGGTGCCGTCGTTGGAGGGGCTGCGGCGGGAGGAGGCTTTGAACACGACGTCCTGTTCCTGTGCCCTCCTGGCTCTGCCGCAGGTGGGGGGACATGGCTGAGCTGAGGGTAACCCCTTTGTGGGGGGGAGACCCCAGACCCTCTGATTTGGGGGTCCGGGGCCCCGGGGTGGGGCGGGGGCCTCTCACCGCATCCTCTTGGCCGCCAAGTGAACGGCGAGGAAGAGGCCGACGCAGGCGGCGATGGCACCGAAGATGATGGCGATAACCTCACCTGCACGACGTCACCACAGCGCTCAGGGGGCTGCGTCCCCGCTGCCCCCCACCCCCCTGCCAACCCCCCAGCCCGGCCGTACCTGTGGAATACCCCTCGGCCCCTGCAAGAGAGCAGAGTGGGGGGCTGAGCGCCACAGCCCTGCACCCGCCCAGCGCCCGGGCAGCCGCCCGAGGGGTACGGGGGCCCCTTCCCACCCCCTGCCCGCAGCCGGCTCTCACCCCGGGGCACGGACACCAGCACTCGCCGCTGGTTCAGCTCCTGGGGCACCCGAAAGTTGCCCACCAGGCGCTGGGGCTCGGGCTCGGCCTCCGCCGTGGAGTAAAGGGCTCCCTGGAGCTGCTCCAGCTGAGGGGAGGGGAGTGCTGAGCTTGCCCTCCCCCCCCAAACCAGGGGGGTTTGCCCCAAAAACCAGGGGGGTTCGCCCCAGAAACCAGGGGGGTACCTGAGCCAGGCTGATGTGGACGGGCTGCGGGAAGAGGGTCCAGATGACGCTCTGGAAGCAGGGGGGGGTGGTGAGGGACCCGTTGTAGCGATAGTAGAGGTCGAGGCGCGAGGGCAGCAGGTCCTGGACGCTGAAGGAGGGGATGGCCACGCTTTGCCCTGGGGGGCACAGAGGGAGGGGTTTGGGGTCCCCTCAATGCCACCCAGCGGTCACCCACCCTGGCTCGCGCCCGTGGCTCACCAGCGTAGCGGATGCTCCCGAGGTGGCTCAGGATGTTGTCGTAGGCGGGGTGGGGGTCGCTGCCCACCTGGGGGGAGCGAAAATCACTGAATCACGGGGTGGTCTGGGTGGGGACAGACCCTGGAGCTCATGGGGTCCGGTGTTCCAACCATCCCCCAGCGCTGCCAGGGCACCCCTGCCCCCTGTCCCTCGGCACCACAGCTCCCCGGGGGGCTGGGAAACCCCTCCAGGGG
>JANVCC010000050.1:717669-732269 GCA_025345505.1 Todiramphus chloris collaris | reverse complement strand
CAGCCCCTCAGGGTCCTGCTGGGAGCGAGGGGCCCAGAACTGCCCCCCAGGATTGGAGGGGTAGCCTCCCCAGTGTCCCATCCTGGGGGACAATCCCTGCCCTGGTCCCGCTGGCCACACCAGCGCTGCCACAAGCCAGGCAAAGGGGTGTCAGGGCTGGGGGTGTTGGGGGGATGTGCACGTACCTCCAGGAGCACAGCGAGCACAGCCAGTCCCCCAGCATGGTGCTGAGCCTCCCCAGCGTCAGCGTACAGCTCGGCATCGTAGTGCACCACGTGCATCTGCGGGCAGAGCGGCTCCGCGCAGGGTCAGGGGCAGAGTGGGGACACCCCCCCACCCCCCAACCGCCACCCCCGGGCTGGTGGCCCCCACTCGCTCCCATTTCCCACCCCCAGACCCGTTTCCCACCCCATTCCTGTGCCATTTCCCACACCCAGCCCCTTTCCTGCACCCATTTCCCACCCCACTCCCATACCCTTCCCCAGCCCCACTCCCTTACCCATTTCCCACCCCGAGCACCGTTTCCCACCCCCGGCCCCTTTCCTGCACCCGTTTCCCACCCCATTCCAGTGCCATTTCCCACCGCCGGCCCCTTTCCCGCACCCATTTCCCACCTCCAAACCCACCCCTCACCCCGTTCCCGGACCGTTTCCTTCCCCCAGCCCCATTCCCAGGCCGGATCCCCTTCGGGGGTGGTCGTCCCCTCCCCTCCCGGGGGTCCCGGGTACCTCGGCGGCGGCTCGGTGCCCATCGAGGAGATGCTCGGCCCCGGCGGCGCGGCCGGGGCGGCCCCAGTGGAAATGGAGCTGAGCGGCGGCGAAGCCCCGGGGCAGCCCCTCGAGCCGCAGGGACGGCGGCAGCGCCAGCACCGCTGCGGGGACGGGGCACGGGCACGCTCAGCGCGGCCCGGGCCCCCCGCGGCCCCCCCTCCCCGCGCACCCACCGGTGTGCCCGTTGTTGGCCAGGGTGAAGGTGCGGGCGGCGGGGCGGCCGGAGCCGACGGGGCGGACGGGCGGCAGCGACGGGTCCGGCTGCGCCCGCCGGGTCGCGATGTCGATGGGCGACTGGGCTCGGCCCCCGCAGGCCGGGTGGCCCTCGGGCCAGTGCTGCTGCCCGTGGGGACCTTGGGGGACACAGGCACGGGCCGCTCAGGCGTCCGGGTGGGCCCCGCACCCCCCCCGTCGGGGCGGGCGCTTTGGCCGTGACCCAGGAGAGCCCCTTGTGCCCCCGAGCCGGGGCACGGGGACGTTCCCGACGAGCTCGTTAATCCGCCAGGGACAAGGGGGTTTTCCGGCCGGGGAAGCGGGGACAAAGCGGATCCCGTGAGGGGGGCGGGAGGCACCCGTGGGGTCCCCGTGGGCCCGGCGGGATGGGGCTTAGCTGGGATTTGGCCACGGCCGGATCCTAATTGGAGTTGGCAGCCGGAGAGAGGCCGGGACCTTACGTAAAGGAGCACAAAGGGACCATTGGAGCGCGAGGGGGACCCGCGGGGGGGCACGGGGGGCTGCACCCATCTGACCCCCTCCCACCTTCGGGGGACTCAGGTGTCCGGGGGTCTCAGGCGTCGGGGGACACGGGGGGCGTGGGGGGGGTCACCCAACCACCTCCCTCCCATCTTAGGGGACCCAGGTGTCCGGGAGCGGGGTGGGGGGCACGGGGGGGGCTGTCACCCCCCAACACCCTCCCTTCGGGTGCGTGATGTCCCTCCGCTCTGGGGGGCGGGGGGGCAGCAGATTTGGGGTGGGAGGGCAAGTGGGGAGGTGGGGGGTGATGCCAGGCAGGGCGGGGGTCTCACTCACCCTCATATGCCCAGTGGGGACCTGCGGGGGGGAGCAGAGGTGTGGGGGCTCAGGGGGGCCCGGGGCTCAGGTGGCCTCCCCGGGGCCCTCGCTGGGGCATCTGAGAGCGGGTCCCGCTGGCGGGGGGGGGCGGCGGGGCGGGGGGCACTCACCGGGGGGCGGGGGGGGGGCCGGCCCCCCCAGCGGCAGCAGGACACGCGGCAGGGGGGGGGGGGGGGGGGGCCGGGTGCCGCCGGCCCGGCCTTAAATACCCACCCGGGACGGGCCCCCGCGGGGGGACGGGGAGGGCTGCAGGGGCCATCCCGGGGCGAGGGGGCGTGGGGACTGGGGGTGTGGGGCTGGCAGCTCTGGGCTGCGGGGTGGGGACCTGGGGACAGGCTGGGGGGGCTTGGGGGGGTGGGAGGGGGCTGGGGGGGTTGGCGCGGACTGGGGGGCTCGGCAGTGGGGGGTGGGGGGCTGGGGGCTCCGGGGGGGGCTGTGGGTGGTGGGGATCCGGGGGGAACAGTGGGGTTCGGGGGACTGTGGAACTGGGAGGGGGGGTCGCGGAGCTGGGGGGTGCGGGGCTATGGGCTCTGGGGGGCTTGGGGGGGCTGGGGGGGCTGAGACACCCGGGGTGGGGGGCTGGGGGCTGGGGGACCGAGGGGGGCTGGGGGGCTTGGGGGGCTGAGACAGCTGGGGGTGGGGGGCTGGGGGACCAAGGGGGGGCTGGGGTCTGGGCGAGCTGGGGCGGTTGGGGGCCACGGAGGGGGTCCCTGGGGCGGGCTCTGCACGAGTTCCCCTGGCCCCGCCCCCTCCACCGGCCCCGCCTCTTTCCTCTCTGGCCACGCCCCTTTTGCCCCCTCCCAGCGGGCGGGGCGGGACCGAGGAGCGGCGCGCGCCCGGGACACCCCGCCCCGCGGGGGCGCTGACGTCGCTCGGGCGCGTGCCCCGCCCCCACGTGGGAGCTCACGCGCCCGCCCGCCCCCATTATGTAACGGCGAGGGGCGTGGCCGCCCCCCGCCCCCATTGGCCGCGCCGCCGGTGACGCGCGGCAGAGGCGGCCGCCCATTGGCGGCTCGCGGCGGAGCGGGGCGGGTCCGTTGGGGGGTGGGGCCCCGTGACCCGCCGGGTCCCTCCCCCCGCCAGGGCCCCGCGCCGCCCGCCAGGGGGCGCTGTCGCGCGCCGCCTCCCCCGTGTCGCCACATGGAGGGGGCGTGGCCTCGGGCTCACCCTCCCGGCCAATCGGCGCCCAGCGGCCTCCGCATTGGGCAGCGCCGGCGGCCGCTCGGACCAACCGGAGCGAAGGGGGAGGGGCGGGGCGGGAAGGCTCCGCCCTCTGCCGGGCGGCGGTGGCCAATGGGCGCACAGGGGGGCGGGGCCCAGCGGGAGGCACGTGCGGCCGCGCACGTGTCCGCGTGGGGCCGCCGCAGCCGGGGCGGAACCGGCGCCGGGACGGGAACGGGGACAACGAGACCGGGGCCGGCACCGGGACAGCGGCAGCGGGACAGCGATACCGGCACCGGGACAGCGATACCAGCACCGGGACAGCGGCACCGGCACCGGGACAGGGACAGCGGCACCGGCACCGGGACATTGATACCGGCACCGATCGGTGATACCGGCAGCGGCACCGCGTCAGTGACACCGGCACAGCGACAGCGGCACCGGGCCAGGGACACCGGGCCGGTGACAGCGGCACTGCCGCAGCTGCAGCCGGGAGCAGGTGGGACCCGGGGTGGGCAGGGCCGGGTGGGGGGTCCCGGTGCCGGGGGGTCCCGATCTTGGGTGGGGGGTCCTGGGGCTGTTTGGGAGGGCGCTGCTCGTGGTTACGGGGGTCGGCACCTTTGGGTGGGGGTCTCAGTGCTGGGTCGGGGGCCCCGGTGCTGGGCTGAAGGGGACCGGTCCGGGGCACGGGGTCCCGGTGCCGGGGGTGGGTGTGTCGCAGCCGCGGGGTTTGGGAGGGGGTCCCCGTGCTGCGTGGGGACATGGGATGGACACCCCTGCGGGGAACGCGGCACTTGCTCTATGTTCCATTTTCGCCGAATTTCCCCATTTTTCCCCTTTTTTCTCCCTCCCCGCAGGCAGCTGCAGCCGGGCAGCCCCCCAGGAGCTGCACCCAGGGAGAGGCCCCTCTGGGGGGGGCCCTCCCCGCCATGGAGCCCCCCGCCCGCCCCTGCTCCTGCGGCTCCCCGGCCTCCAGCCCGGGGGGTCCCTCTGACAGCGAGGCCGAGGCGAGCGGACCCCCCCCAGAGCCCCCCAAACCTGAGCGGAGCCGCAAGCGGCCAGCGGGGCCAGACCGAACCCCCCCGGAATTGCCCCCGTCACCCCACGGGGGGAAGAGGCCTCGGAAGGGGGATGGGGGGGACGCCCCTCCTAGCGACGGTGATCGCCTTTTTGCCCAAAAAGTGAGTTTCTGGTAGCAAAACGGGGGGGCACCCCCAAACCTGGCGGGGGGGTTGGTGCTCGGCACCCCGAAATGCGTCTCCACCTGTGTCTGCCTCAGTTTCCCCACCTGAAACAGGGAGGGGGTGATGAGAAGGGCTGGGGAAGGACCGTGACACCCCCTTCCCCATCACCATCCTCCTCTTCCTCACAGTGCCAGGAGCTTCGAGACTTCATCCAGCCGCTGGCGGAGCTGCTGGAGGGGCTGAAAAGGGGGCGATACGACAGAGGTGGGTGCCCCCCTAGCCCCCAGATCCCCCCCGCTCTGCCCCATTTCCCCCTCCCTCACACGGGTGGTGTTCGGGGTTCCACAGGGCTGAGCAGCTTCCAGCAGAGCGTGGCCATGGACCGGATCCAGCGGATCATCGGGGTCCTGCAGAACCCCGAAATGGGGTGAGTGTCCCCCCCGAAAGGCTGTCCCTTTGCTGCTGCCCGCCCCCAGCAGTGAGGTGACGGGTGCTCTTTGTCCCCACAGCGCCCGGTACCTGGGGACGCTGCTGCAGGTGGAGGGGATGCTGAGGGTCTGGTTCCCCCACATCACCCCCAGACCCACCCAGGATCCGGCCCCCGACTCCGCCCTCCGCCGCCGCCCCCCCGCTGGCCCCCCCGGGGCCCCCCGCTGCCGCCGCCTACCCGGGGACACCCCCAGCTCCCTCCCCGCGGGGACGTCGGGGACACCGCATCGGGGGGGAGGCCCCAGATGCCGCCACCCTACCCAGACAGGGACCCCGGCATCCCCCCTGCCACCGGATGCATGACCCCCCCCCCCGGCCAGGGGGGGTCTCTCTTGGATTTCTTCAGCTTTTGCCTTTTTTGATGGTTTTTCTTCTCCCTTTTTTTTAAAGAATTGTGGACAGTGAGACCCGTGGGGGGGCATCCCATGGGGGAACCCCAACCCCCCCTAGGGAGCCCCAAACCCCAGGGGGGGGCACGTGCCTTCACCAGAACGGAGCCCCCTCCCCTGGGGGTCGTGCCTTGGAGCACTGGGGGGGGACACGCATGGGTTGGGGGGCTGGCCCCCCCGCTGGGCTTGTGCCTTCCCCCTCTGTGGCATTTCTGGGGGGGCCGGGGCGGCGTGTGGCCCCCTGTGACCCCCCAAGTGGGGCTGCCCCACGGCTGGGCCCTGCTGGTAGCAATAAATGCCGCGGGAGCGGCCGGGGCCACCCGGTGCCTGTGTCCCTCTGTCCCCTGGGGGGTCTGGGGAGGGGGGTGGGTGTCGGAGCTGCTCCACCCTCTGCCTGATGCCCCCTCTGCGGTGCGACCCCCGTGTGCCCCCCCCCCAGCTCCTGACCCTGTGACCTGCACCCTAAGCCCTGTCCCCCTGCCCCACATCCCAACCTCTGCTCCACATCCCAACCTCTGCCCCACATCCGAGCCTTGCCCCACGTCCCAGCCCTGCCCTATATCCCTCCCCTTGCCCCACATCCCTCCCCTTGCCCCACATCCCTCCCCTTGCCCCATATCCCAACCTTGCCCCATATCCCTCCCCCTGCCCCACATCCCAGCCCTGACCGCCGCCCTGTGACCGCCGCCCTAAGCCCCACCCCTTTTCCTAAGCCCCGCCCACTGCATAAGGCCCCGCCCCTTTTGAGGTCCGCCCCTTTTGAGGTCCGCCCCTGGCCCACTTCTCGGCTCCGACTCCCGCCAACCGCCACGTTAAGCCCCGCCCCTCTCTCCCAAGCCCCGCCCCTCTCTCCCAAGCCCCGCCCCTCCCATCCCCAACCATCCAGCCTCGTGACCTCCACCCTCAGCCCTGACCTCTAAGCCCCGCCCCCTCCGTGCCGGAAGCCACTTCCGGTTCCGGGGCGGTGAGTGGAGCGGCCGTGGCTCCGCCAGGCTCCGGGCCCGGACGCAGCGGGACGGGGGGGGCGCGGCCGTGCGGGGGGTGCCGGGAGGTCCCACCGGGTGCCTTCGGGGGCGGCCGGGCCCGACCCGCCCGGATCGTTCCGTGACGGCGCCGGGGCCTCTGCGGGGCGGGTTCGGGCCCTGCCAGGTCCCTCCGCGGGGTTGGGGGGGGTCGGGCCCTGCCAGGCCTCACCGGGGGGGGGGGGGGGGGTTTGGGCCCCCGCGGGCCCTTTTGCAGGGTTGGGGGGGGCCGGGGTCGTTCCCGGGTGGGCGTTGGGAGCCCCCCCGGCCCCCCCGTCCCCCCCCGCCCCGCAGCCATGGCCAACCACCTCCGGTTCCTGGGCCGCACCGTCATGGTGCAGAACGGCAACGTGGAGGCGGCCTACGGAGCGCTGAGCAGGTGAGGGGCTGCGGGGGTCGGGATCCTGGGCTGGGGCTGCAGTTGAGGTCACCCCCTGGACGTTTCCCAATCCCCGTCCCAGTGGGGAAGGGACCTCCTGGATTACCGGGTCCAACCTGGCCCAAGGCCGGTCTAGACAAGCCCAGCTCCTGCCCGGTGTTGGACTCTGCTGCTTCCCCACCTTGGTACTCCCGGGGGTTGTCCTGTGGTGAAAAACATTCCCCGTGTGTCCAGTTGGAATCTGGCTGGGAGCAACTGGTGCCTGTTGACTGACTTTGTGACCACTGGAAAGTGGTGAGGAGGTTCCCCCTGAGCCTCCTCTCCAGGCTGGACAAGCCCAGGGCCCTCAGCTGCTCCTCACCAGCCTCCTGCCCCAGCCCCTTCCCAGCTCCACTGCCCTTCCCTGGCCACGCTCCGGACCCTCAATGTCCTGCTGGGAGCAAGGGCCCTGAGCTCTGTCCCAGCCCGGGCCCTGCCGGGGGTGGTTGTGAGGGGCTTGAGCAGCATCAGGTCCCTGAGGATCCCAGGAACCCTGGGCGGACTGTGGCCAGTGCTTGTCCAGAGCAGGTCACGGAGCTGTCACTTGAGCTCGTCAAGCACAGTGGGCTTTTGGGGACACTGGGGGCCTCCCACAGATGGTGCCAGGGGGGTTGTGCCGGGGCCATTTCCACTGGGTCCCCGACCTGGGCATGGATTTAATGAAGTGAAACCTCAAATGGGCAGGGGGGGTGTGGGGTGAGGGCAGCAGCAGCGTCACTGGAGCGTGGGAAGGTGGGTGGCCGGTGATGGCTCCTCCCAGCGATCCCATCACAGTGCCGTGACCTGCTGTGCCACCTCCGCATGTCCCAGCTCCATGCAGCTCCCGGGGCGTTCCTTCCCCGTGGGCTGGGGTGCTGTTGGGGACGGTGTGCGACGGCACGCGATGACGGCGCGCGGTCACTGCACCATCAACGCCGTGCCGGGTGCCGGTTCGGTCCCGTGCCGTCCGCAGCGGTGGGGTGGCCCGGCGGGTCTGAGCCCGTCTCCTCTGTCCCCTCCGCAGGATCCTGTCGCAGGACGGGCTGGTGGAGGCGGTGCGGCGGCGCCGCTACTACGAGAAGCCGTGCCGGCGGCGGCAGCGCCGGGCGTACGAGGCCTGCCGCAGGGTCTACGGCGCCGAGATGAGCCGCAAGATCAGCTTCCTGTCGCGGGCCAACCGCCAGGACCCCTGGCCGGGCTGCTGAGGGGAGACCCCCCCCCCAATAAAGGCTCCTCCGCCCCCCCGCCAACCGCGTCTCAATGGAGCGTCAATGGCGCGCGAGGCGGGAACGGCCGCGCGGGAAAGCGGCGGGGGGAGGGGCGTGGGTTTCTCGCCTGGTCACGTGACGCCGACGCGCCCCATGTGCCGCAAAGCTCCGCCCATTGCCCCGTCGGGCCCCGCCCCTCTCCCCGCCCCGCCCTCCTTCCCGACACCCCTCGCGCCAGCGGGGCGCGCAGGCGCCGCGCGGCTGTTTCCGCTTCCGCCCCGACGTGCCGCTGCCGTCAGGGCCGCCGCCGCCGCCACCCGGGCCGGGCCCTGCCGGGGGCCGCGTCCCGCCCGCTCCGGTGAGGGGCTTGGGGGCTTCCCGGGAGGGGCGGGGTACGGGGAGGGGCGGCGGGGGGAGGTTACCGGGGGCAGGTTACCGGGAAAGCCGCGCCTCAGGCGGCGCCGGGCCCCGCGGTCGCTCCACGCTGAGGCCGCGCCAAGGAGGCCCCGGTCGGGGCCCCGCTCGGAGCGCCGGCGCTGGGAGAGGGCCGGACGGAGCCGCCGTCTCCGGGAGCTGGGGACGGCGGGAGGCAGGCGAGCTCGGTGGGGTTGGCGGGAGTCGCCCGCGGCGAGCTGGAGCGGCCGGGCGAGCGGACCCGCGGGTTTGATCCGGAGGCTCCGCGGGGCGGGGTCCGGGCTCAGCCGGGCGGGTTTTTGCGCAGCGAAATTCCCCTGTGATTTTGAGTTTTGAATTTCCGAAGGAAGCGGTTTGGCCGCGATTTGGCCGAGAGCGCGGCGGGAGCATCGCCCTCGGGTCCTCGCCCTGCCGGCAAGAAGCGTAACGACAGCGGTTAGTACCTACAGATGTATACGTTTAGGGTGTTATTGCCCCACCGGCTTCCTCCTGGACACTCTGAGAGGCCCCACGGTGCTGCTGGAGCTGTTCCCTCCGGACACGGCCCGGCTCCCCGTACCCCAGTGAACCCCCGTTAAACCCCTTGCGCTCCTCTCTCGCTCTGTCCCAGATGTCAGGAATCGCAGATCAATGCAGACATGAAAAAAAAAAAAAAGCACTGATTATCAAAGTTCTGTGTTCAGTAACACAAAGCTATGGATGCTTCCAGGCTGTAATTAATTATTTTGCCTTGTAATGAAGCTCCATCCTTGTCCCAAAGGGCTCTGCAGTGCACGGGCAGAACTTGGATCTGAAACTCTCTAATAATATTCCTTTGGGCTGTGTTTGGTGCTCTGTTTGAATAGATCTCTGAGGAACCTGCTGTAAAAAGTGAAAGTGGGGGATTTTTTGGCCATGGAGAGGAATGGGCTCTCCAGAGCCCTTGGGCTCCCTCGTTGCCAAGTTCAACGTGGAGGTTTATTTCTCCTGGCCGCCGTTCCCAGCCCCTGAACGGAGAAGCGCTTCGTTAGCGCTGACACCCCGGCTCTTTGCGCTCCATTTTGGGACCGATACCAATATTTGATCGGATTTTGGGTAAAACGGCTCCACGCTAACACCGTGAAAGCTCCACGGACCCTTCCATGTGAGGAGGAAAGACCGAGGTCAAACGTGTTGCCTTAAGAAGATTTTCTTCTCTTTCCAGATAAAGGAGCCTTGGTTTCCAAAGCAGATTAGAGCCCCGGGCACGTAATCGAGCCTTCCCGCATCGGCAGCGCGCGACTGGCGGGGTGAGAGCCGCAGAGGCTGAACGGCGAGGAACTTTTGCCTCACCAAATGTGTCATTTTTGGTTTCGCCGGCTGGCTGGGGTCGTGCTGGTTCAGACAGACACATGCTGAGCTTCTGCGTCTCCGTGAGGTGGAAGCGCGTTCAGAGTAGCGCGTGAGCCTCACAGGAACGATGCTAACAAAGGGCGAGCGAGGCCGTGAGGGTTTTCTATACCTTTTCTGGAGGGTTATTTAGCTCCTGTTCTGGAACTACCGAGGGCAGACCTGTGGCTCTTGAGGCATGTGGGTAACTGGCCTGGTAGCTGGGAAAAGGGCACAGAGCTCCAAGAGCCCCTGAGCTGTGAAGTGACGCCCCAAAACTGAATCTTCTCACCCGTTTAGTGGTGGATCCGCGCGTGAACGCGGAGCCTGCTGTGGAGGGGCCGCTCTCCGGGTGTCCTTCCCTCGGCCGTGGGCGGGTTCGGGGCTTCCCTTCGCTGGGGGGTGACACTGCGTCTCAGCCGCTCAGGTGGCGGGTTCCTGACTCCCGAGACCTTTCCTCATCCAATTTTAGCTTGTGCCTTAAAGATGAAGGAGGAAAAGTCACTCCGGGAGCTTCCGCCACGGTGTCGCGAAGGAGCAAAGCGCGGTGCTGAAGTGGCGAGAACCCGAGGCTTTATTTTACTGCTCTCTCAGTTTTCTCATCGATCTCGTTTTTGGGTTTGTTTTTTTCTTAACAGGTACGAGGGAAATAACTCAGTTTGGCTCCTGGCAGCGATGTCGCTCTCCAAAAGGGAACTGGACGAGCTGAAGCCATGGATCGAGAAGACGGTGAAGCGAGTCCTGGGCTTCTCGGAACCCACGGTGGTCACTGCGGCCCTGAATTGCGTCGGGAAGGGGATGGACAAAAAGAAAGCGGCCGGTAGGTCCCGTGGGCTCCAGCCTCGACCCGGCAGCTGTCGGGAGAGGAGCTCTGAGCCCTCCACGGAGAAAACAGACGCGCCCAAATCCCCAGAGCACCTCGAAATAGCCTCAGAGCATGTTTAAATCCACTCCTGCTCCCGGAAGACTGGGGCCAGGGCAGCAGGGGGGTCCCCATCCCTGGAAGGGTTTCAAAGCCCCTCACTGTTATTAAATGTGATAATGGAATGAAACTAGAGCCCTCATTTTTTTTCTCGTCGAGGCCTGGACTCCCTTAATCCTTCAGAGTTTAAGGCTCCCAACAGTAGGATCCACGGATTCCAGAGGCCTCCAGCACAGCCCCTGCCGCATTACTGGGGGGGAATCACCTTTTAAAGGGGTGTTTTACAGCCCTGTGGGAGGCTCTGTGAGCTCTCCCTGCTCCCCAACGGTTCTGCCTGTCCCCAACTCCTCCCCTTGTTCGCAGACCACCTCAAGCCTTTCCTCGACGATTCCACGCTGCGCTTCGTGGACAAGCTCTTCGAGGCGGTGGAGGAAGGCCGAAGCTCCAGGCATTCCAAATCCAACAGCGACCGGAACCGAAAGCGAGAGCTGAAGGTGATTATTGATTATTAATTGCTTTTTGGTTGGTTTGTCTCTTTGTTTTTCTCCTCCTGTGGTTCGGTGGCCGCGGAGGCAGCACCGGTACTTGACTGCGCTTTCCTCTTCCAGAGAGGTACATCTCGTAACCCTCAGAGTTCAAGAGAAAAGACTCTTTTCCATGATGAAGTGTGTGAGCCTTTACCTTTTGGTTCCCTCCGGCCCAGGCAGCTCCGCGCTCCCCTTGGCAGGAGCTGCGGCTTCTGATTTCCTTAACGATCTCCGCTGACGGAGTAACTTCACCGGCCTCCATCTCCCTCTGCTTCCTTTCTTTGCTGCGTTGTCACTGCTCCCAGCAGCATCCCGTTGCTGCTCCTTGCCCGGCCACGTGGTGTTTCACTCCGCCGGCCATCGTCGAGCGACTGGGGCTCTAGGGTGGGTCATCTGCTGGGGTTTAATTCTCTTTTTCCATCCTGAGTCAACAGGGGGTGATTTCTGACACCCCCTGTGCTAGCACGAGGTTAATTATAGCAGGGACTTAACAGCCCTCTGGTGTTTCATCCATCCAAACCTCTTTTCACCTCATTCCTTCTCCTGAAAACTTCACTTGCCACCTTCTGGAGTTGCATTTTTTCGAGTTGAAAAGGGGCCTCTCTCCATCCTGCTCCCGCTTACGCAGTAAGTTCCTTTCTGCCTGTTCCGAGGTTCCTACCGTAGGGCAATCCGTGTTCCTCTGACAGCTTCAGTCAGCTCCCAACCTCAGTGAGCTGGAATAATCCCAGTCAGGACTGGAATCTCTTTAGGTGCATTGGGACCCACTGCCTCCACTGCCTGCTTTCTGTTAGAAACTCTCTTTTTCCTCCTGCTGCCTGTCTGAGGCTTCAACTGGTGCCAGAAGGGGCCTCCCCGGGTCCGGTTAACAAAGGGTGCATCCAAAGAGCTTCTTGCAGAGCTGCCGCGGGGCTGGTAGAGTTTCTGGGGAGGCTGGTGGGTCCTCACTGCTCCTCTTGACCCTGCTGGGGAGGTGGCACAGACAGGGACGCTGTCGGTCCCTTCGCTGCCCGGTGCTTCGTGGATCGCGGCCCAACGGGGTGATTTCTGTGGCCCCCGCGCCCGTGGATCCCATTTCCCTTGGCGAGAGGAGCTCGGACCCTGCCCGTTTTTGGGCTGTCGCGTCCCCTCCTCTTCCTCGTGGCCGCAGGACAGCGGGGGTGGGGAGCAGCGGGGATGGCGTGGGGGGGAGTGGGTGATTCTTCTCTGCCCAAACACCCGCCGGGACCCCTTGTGATGGCTGACGGTGTCCTGGGTCCCCCGGCCGAGCGGATGGTCCTCGGCTCTTGGCGTGGGGACGAGCGTCCCGCCTGCCGAATCCTCAACCTTCCTCCGCGGAATTGCCTGTCTTGGAGCTCCTCCCTTCGGATCGGGATCTGCCCTGACCCTGCTGTGGCACGAGGTGGTTTGGCCAGGCCGTGGGGTCACGGCCATCCTCGCAGTCTGACTCCCCCGGCCCCCCGGGGCGGGTTTTGGAGGTGATTTTCCTACTCATGCGCAGAGCAGCGAGTAGCGAATTCATTCACGGTGCCGCTTACTGGTCTTCAGCGCGCTGCCCGTCCTGCCGGCGCTCTCCTGGCTTAACTCTTGTGGGGTAGGTCGTTGCTTGGGAAGGTTCAGGAACTAAAACGTAACGGTTTCCACACTTTATACTATGGGCAAGTCCTTTCTCTTGAACTTGTAGGTTTTCCACGAAGTACCTGTCTCTGGATGAGGAAGTGTCCTTGTAGAATATGAACCGTTATAGTGAAGAAGGGATTGCAACTAACGCTTACAACCGGTGTGTATATTTTCTTTTCAAATAACACCTTGACACGCACACTACCGCCACCCCGTCGCACGGACAAACCCGGCTGACCTCACACAGACCAGGCACTGACGAGAGGAGGCCCGCGGCCTCGCGAGCTCGGGGTGCTTGAGCACAGCTCTGTGTAAAGACCACCCTCAGCTTTGGTTTCCCGACCCTCACAGAATCCCAGCGTGGTGGGGGCTGGAGGGGCCTCTGGGGGTCCCCTGGTGCCACCCCCTGCTCCCCTCAGCAGGGGCACCCAGAGCAGGGGCCCAGCAGCGCAGGGTCCAGCCGGGCTGGGAATCTCTGCAGAGAAGGAGACTGCACAGCCTCTCTGGGCAGCCTGGCACAGGCTCCAAAACCCTCACCCCAAAGAACTTTCTCCTCCTGGGTTCCAGTTGGTGCCCCTTGTCCCGTGGCTGGGCACCAGTGAGCAGAGCCCGGCCCCATCCTCTTGCCCCCCTTCAGCTCTTGCTCAGCATCGCTCAGCTCCCCTCTTGGGCTGCTCTTCTCCAGCTGATCAGCCCCAGGGCTCTCAGCCTTCCCTGGACGCAGAGATGCTCCAGGTCCCTCAGCATCTCCAGAGCCTCCACTGGACGCTCTCCAGTCACTTCTGGTCTTTCTTGAACTGGGGAGCCGAGGACCCCAGAGGTGGCCTCCCTGGGGCAGGGCAGAGGGGCAGGAGAACCTCCCTCGCCCTGCTGCCCACACTCTGCTGGATGCCCCCAGGGGACCATTGGCCACCTTGGCCACGAGGGCCTGTTGCTGGCTCACGGCTGATGGTGTGTGTGACCCATCAGCATGGTCATTGCTCCCCCTGCTCTCCAAGCTGCGTCGTCTCCAGAGCAGCTCTTTGGATCCGAGCTGGTGTTGGCTGGGTTGGAGCATGAGGGAAAGCTGCAGGGGTCCTGATCCACCCTGCTCTGGGATGTGGTAGGACAGCGAAGCTTCCTTCACCCAACCTCCTGAAGTTGGTGGAAGACACAGAAACCATTTTAGCCCAGTCAGGTTAGCGTGTGCGCAGAGCTTCCATCTCTCCAGGCAGCTGAGCGAGACCTGAAACCTCCTCAGGGCCAAAAACCCCTTGGACTGCCTGAGAACGCTGGTGGCTTTCACACAGGCACACGCCTGTGATGTCTCCTGTCCCTCACTCTTGGATCATCAGCGCTGCTTCTCTGCTGGGGGCCAGGCACAGGTTTCAGGCTGGGCTCCCAGTCGGGCGCCCTGCGAGCGAGCTGCGGTGACCGTGCGGAGCCAGATCCGATCCCCACGCTGGTTTCTCTTCTTAAAACACCAGCCAGGAGGAAGACTCTCTATCTCTAACCAGTTTTTTCCTTCTCTCCTTTTCTGGTAGGATGTGTTTGGTGATGACTCTGAGGTATCCAAGGAATCTTCTGGCGTCAAGAAGCGGCGCATTCCGCGATTCGAGGAGGTGGAGGATGAGCCTGAGGTCATTCCAGGCCCCCCATCCGAGAGCCCTGGGATGCTGACCAAGCTGCAGGTCAGTTTAATTAGGCCGTGTGACAGGAGCTCTGCCCCAGAACGAGCCGCCCCGGGTCTTGAGTCCCAGCCCAGTCCAGTGTTTATCTTAATTCCTATCGCAAGCTGAGCCAGCAAACGGCGGCGAGTTGTGTGGGACTGTCCTTTGTTGGCTGCGCTCGTTGCACGAGTGGCTGCGAAGGGAGCACAGACGTGAGGATAAAGACAGTGTCAGAGCTGTGGTGTTTGGATGTTCTCTCGGAATCATTGAATCTTTTTGGTTGGGAGACCTTGGAGCTCATGGAGGCCAAGCGTTGCCCCAGCACCCCAGCCCCCTGCCCCTTGGCACCCCTGCCCCCTGTCCCTCAGCACCACAGCTCCACGGGGGGGCTGGGAAACCCCTCCAGGGGTCACGGGGACTCCCCCCCTGC
>JANVCC010000050.1:689505-699803 GCA_025345505.1 Todiramphus chloris collaris | reverse complement strand
GGGCCTTGTCAGAATTACATCATAGATGACCAAAACCAGCAGGGCCTCGTCAGAATTGCATCATAGATAACCAAAACCAGCAGGGCCTTGCAGAATTACATCATAGATGACCAAAACCAGCAGGGCCTTGGAGAATTGCACCCCAAGCCCACAGGTCTGTTCAGCTTGGGGTTAAAAACACCCCGTGTTCAGAAACACTCCGTAAGCGACGCCTCGTTTGCCACCGAAATGGCTCGGTGCTGTTGGCTCTTTGGAGGAACGTGATGAGGATGCTTCTCTTGTTTGGTTTATTTCATTCTGGTTTTCTTTTCTCCTTCCCCGCCCCAGCCCCAGTCTCTTATCGATGAATTGCTGTTATACAAGCGCTCAGAAGACCAGATAGAGCTGAAGGAGAAGCAGCTTTCCACCATGAGGGTGGATGTGTGCAGCACCGAGACACTTAAATGCTTAAAAGGTACCTAAGGGATGGGATGGAGCATACAAAACCCGGGGTGGGCGAAGGAGGCGGGTGTCAGAGCTGCTGGGTCTGTTTCCTAAACCAGACATCAGCCTGTGCCCGTAAAATGCCCACAAGTTTCAAAGCATGGTTAAGAACCACCAAGCAGGAGCCTAAAACCTTGGTGAATTTGAACCTGTTTGTGGAAACCCAGCTTCATAGAACCCCCCACCACGTGTAGAAACAGCCAGAAACCTGCGTTTCTACGAATGCAGAAACACAGGGAGAGAGCAGAGCTTAGAAATGCGGAGCTCGACCTAAGCCAAGGTGCTGAAGCTGAATCGTGTGCCACCTGCTGCGCCCCTGCTTAATGCAGCACCTCTTAAATATGCTTAGATTTGCCTTAATTAAGGTGCTCCTCTCCTCACAGACAAAACAGGAGGAAAAAAGTTCTCCAAGGAGTTCGAAGAAGCAAGTTCAAAGCTGGAGGAGTTTGTAAATGGCTTAGACAAGCAAGTGAAAAACGGCCCCTCGCTGACCGAAGCCCTGGAGAACGCCGGCATCTTCTACGAAGCGCAGTATAAGGAGGTCAAGGTGGTGGCCAACGTAAGTCCCCCTGTCCCCGAGCCCGCTGGGGATGGGACCTGCGTCCCGCCTGTGCTGGCAACGCGTCCCGGGGCCGGCAACGCGCGTCGTCTCCGCTCGCTAGCGAGGAGTTTGGTGCGACTGTTGGACACAGGGAGTCGAGGTGTCGGGCGCGGAGGGAGTCGTTGCAAAGACCCCTGGGTTGGAAGCTCGGTTCTTGTGCGTTGCTGGGATTTCGTAGCCTCTCTGGGTTTTTAAACGGGGGCAAGATTCCAGTTGGCCCAAGGACTCCAAAGTCCTGGCAGCTGCGTGGTTTATGGTCAGTGTGCCCAGTCGATAGGCAAAGAAGGAAAGAGTTCTGTGAAGCGTTGTAAACACAACCAACCCGTAAAAAACCCCAACCAACTAACCAAAACCCAAACAAACCAGCGGTATATTTATTAAAAACCAAGGGGTTTTAACTCGAATTGGTTTAAGTCCCTGGAAAAAGGTTTTGCCTCCCCCTTTTTTTGCGGCGGTTGCTCTGCAGGTCACGCTGAAAAGCTCGGTTTTCACACCAGAGTCCTCACAGTTGGGAAGTCAGTGGGAAGTTGGTTAGGGAAGTGATGGACACCTCCTCTCTTCCTATAAAAGCTGGCGTCTTTTCCCCCGTAGGCTTACAAAACGTTCGCTAATCGCGTGAGCAATCTGAAGAAGAAGCTGGACCAGTTGAAAGCCACGCTGCCCGATCCCGAGGAGTCTCCTGTCCCTTCCCCAAGCATGGATGCCCCGTCCCCCACGGGCTCCGAGTCCCCTTTCCAGGGGATGGGGGAGGAGGACGGCTCCCGGTCTCCGGCAGGTGGAAACCGCAAGGCGGGGTCTCCAGAACCCGTGACGGATAATCGGGATGTGGAAGACATGGAGCTCTCGGACGTGGAGGATGACACGTCGAAAATTATCGGTACGTTCCACGGGGCTGGAGGAGGAGTTGTGGTGGAGGAGTTGCCCCAGGCAGAACAGCCCTTGCCAGCCCCGCTGGGCCGTGCTGGATGCACAGAGAGCTCACTGGGTCGCAGACTGGTGCTGGTGGGTCCTGACCTCCTGCCCAGAGCCCAGGCTGGGGTGTCCCAACCTGTCCGTGATCGCTCCCACCTCCCAAACCGCTCGGCAAACACATTTCACGTACCCGGCGGGAATCGGACCTGCCAAAGGATGCGGATCCCGCTGGAATCCTGTAGCTCGAGTAATTCTCTGAGGACGGAGAGACAGCTCTGGTCTTCTTCTCCCCCTCTGTGATGCAGTGGAAGAGAGGAAGGAGAAGCAGGCGGCTCCCGCTTCGGCACCCGCCAAGACGGAGAGCGTCCCCAAAGCGGTGCCGTCCACCGCCGCGGCCGCCACGACTTCGGTGACGGTGACGACGCCTGCCCAGCCCCCTCCCGCCCCCCCGGCTCCCAAGGTGGTGAGCGCGGCACCCGTCGCTCCGGCACCGGCGCTGGCATTGCCCAACCTGGCCAACGTGGACCTGGCCAAGATCAGCTCCATCCTGAGCAGCTTAACTTCTGTGATGAAAAACACAGGTGAGTGCTGAAGGGCGGCGAGCACAGGAGCTCAAAAACAGACTTGGGTTTGTCAGCTTTCAAAGCTTTCATTGTCTCCAAATAAACACAAATGAGTTGCTGCTTAAATCACAGACTGGTGGGGTTGGGAGGGACCTCTGGGGGTCCCCTGGTGCCACCCCCTGCTCCCCCCAGCAGGGGCACCCAGAGCAGGGGCCCAGCAGCGCAGGGTCCAGCCGGGCTGGGAATCTCTGCAGAGAAGGAGACTGCACAGCCTCTCTGGGCAGCCTGGCACAGGCTCCAAAACCCTCACACCAAAGAACTTTCTCCTCCTGGGTTCCAGTTGGTGCCCCTTGTCCCGTGGCTGGGCACCAGTGAGCAGAGTCTGGCCCCATCCTCTTGCCCCCCTTCAGCTCTTGCTCAGCATCGCTCAGCTCCCCTCTCGGGCTGCTCTTCAGCCCCAGGTCCCTCAGCCTGTGCCCAGCACAGAGATGCTCCAGCCCCTCAGCATCTGGACTCTCTCCAGTAGCTCCCGCTCTCTCTGGAACTGGGGAGCCCAGCACTGGCCCCAGTGCTGCAGAGGTGGCCTCCCTGGGGCAGGGCAGAGGGGCAGGAGAACCTCCCTCGCCCTGCTGCCCACACTCTGCTGGATGCTCCCAGGGGACCATTGGCCACCTTGGCCACGAGGGCCCCTTGCTGACGGGCAGCTCGTCCCCCAGCACTCCCAGTTCCTTCTCCAGGGAGCTGCTTCTCAGCAGGTTAAAAGCTGTGGCTCAGTCCCCGTCGGCTTCGTGAGCCTCTCGCTCCCGCTCAGCAGAGCTCTGCTGCAGTTGCTCCTGTGGAAAACCTGAAAACAAACAATAAAAGCTGCGGTTCCCGAAGCAGCGTCCGTGAGCCGCGTGTGCTTGGTTCCTAGGTGTCAGCCCCGCCTCGAGACCTTCGCCGAGCACCCCGACGAGCCCAACAGCTCTTACGAGTGGCCTGAAGACTCCTGTCTTGGGGACTCCAGCTGCTCCTTCCAATCCCTTAGCAAATATTCTCTCCAAAGTGGAAATAACTCCTGAAAGTATTTTGTCTGCTCTCTCCAAAACCCAGACTCAGACTGCGCCGGCGTTGCAAGGTACCGCGGCGGGCTCTGAGGGATTTGTGGTTTCCCTGTGCTTCTGAGAGTGCTTTTTGAGAGCAAAACCCTTCCAGAGGTGCTGCTCCTGCTGCTGCACCTTTGGTGTCTAACCCTGGTTAGTGGCTGGAGGGTTTTTACACCTGGTGACAAAGCCAAGAGGAGTTACTGTGAAATCCCAGGCTGGGTTGGGTGGGAAGGAACCTTTCGAGGTCTTCAGGTCCAGCCCCCTGCAGGGAGCAGGGCCATCTGCAGCTGGAGCAGGGGGCTCAGAGCCCTGGGCTGGCTCCAGGGATGGGGCAGCCACCACCTCTCGGGGCAGCCTGGCACAGGCTCTGCCCACCCTCAGCACCAACAATTTCTCCCTTCTCTCTGCTCTGAATCCCCCTCTTGGAGCTCAAACCCCTCACCCCTTGGCCTGTCCCAACAGCCCCTGCCCAAAACTCCATCCCCAGCTTTCTTCCAAGCACCCAAAGGCCCCAGAAGGTCTCCCTGGAGCCTTCTCCTCTCTGGGCTGAACAACTCTGCCTGCTCTCGCAGCAGAGGGGTTTTCCAGCTCTTGCCCAACAATAAGAAATTACCCAATTTATTCCGATGTACGTTACAAATGATATTTCTGGAGCAACCCGAGCCCTTGGCAAACGTTCGCAGCTCGGCGGGTGCTAAAGTCAATATTAACACGGCAAAATCCAGTCCTGTTCCTGGCGAAAACGTGACATCATTGTAGGCAACGACCCCTGCGGTACAACCGCCGAAGCCTTTCCCTTCCCAGCAGCTCGGGTTGACTCCGTCCCTTCCCAGAAGGTCTGAGCTGCTCGCTCTTCGTTCCAGGTCTGTCGTCCTTGCTGCAGAGCGTGGCTGGGAACAGCGCGCAGCCGAGCGAAGCCGCCTCGCAGAGCACTTCGGCCTCGCCGGCCACCACCACCGGCCCTTGCGGGAAGGGCAGGAACGTTCCTCCCAACGCTCAGTCCTTCGTGCCCAAGAGTTTCGGGTACTCTCCAAACTCGTCTACTGCTGAGGTTTCCTCCACTTCGGTTACCAAGGCTCCCGTTGGACATACCCCAGGGCTGCCCAGCTCCGGTTTTAAGCCGCCAACCAATTCCCTGGGATTTTCCAGTTCCCACCCTCCCAGCCCTTCCTCCCTTTTGCCGACAGAAACCTCCCTGGGTCAATCCTCTGAGATTTCAAAAGCAAAGCTGGAGTCGGAACCTCCTTCTCCCAGCCTGGAGATGAAGATACACAACTTCTTGAAGGGAAACCCTGGCTTCAGCGGCCTGAACTTGAATATTCCCATTCTCAGCAGCTTAGGGTCCAGCATCACAACGGAGAGTCACGCGTCCGACTTCCAGCGCGGTCCTACCAGCACTTCCATGGACAATGTGGACGGGACGCCGGTGCGGGACGAGCGGAGCGGGACTCCCACCCAGGACGAGATGATGGATAAACCCACGTCGAGCAACGTCGACACCATCTCCTTGCTGTCCAAAATCATGAGCCCCGGTTCCTCGACTCCCAGCAGCACGAGGTCACCTCTTCAGAGCCGGGACGACGGATACTCCCAAGAGCTCCCCAATTCCGTGCACACCTACCGGCCTTTCGGCCTCGGCAGAGAGTCTCCGGCCGGCCTGTACAAGCCCTCTGCAGACACCATGGAGATCCCCTCCTCTCTGATGGACTCCTCCCAGGAGAAGTTCTACCCGGACACGTCTTTCCAAGAGGACGAAGATTACCGCGACTTCGACTACTCCGGGCCGCCGCCCTCGGCCATGCTGAACCTGGAGAAGAAACCCGCCAAGTCCATCTTGAAATCGAGTAAACTCTCCGACGCCGCCGAGTACCAGCCGGTGCTGCCCAGCTACGGGCAGAGAGCGCAGGAGTTCGGCGTGAAATCCTCCTTCCCTCAGTCGATGAGGTCCATCCTCGACCAGAGCGAGAGCTGCGACCCGCTGGCCTCGTCCCCGGCGCTGTACGGGAGCTACGGCCTCCGGGGCAACGACTCCACCTCGGACGGTTCCCCGTCGCCCGGCAAGAGCGACGTGTTTTTCACCCCGGACTCCAACCACAACAACCTGCCCAAGCCGGTGGTGCACGCGGGCCTCTCGCAGAAGCAATACCCGGACTCGCCCCACTCGCTGCCCCACCGCTCGCTCTTCTCCTCGCAGAACACCCTCTCCAGCCCCGCGGGCAGAGCGCCGGCGGCGAGCGGGGAGAAACCACTGGCTTCCTCCATCTCGGCCACCTCGACCATCGAGTTCAAGAACATGCTGAAAAACGCCTCTCGGAAACCCTCCGAGGAGAAGCATTTTGGCCAGCTTTCCAAAAGCGGCGAGGGCGGGGGTTTGGCCGCAGCCGCCAAGGGCGAGCCGCAGCCGCAGGAGGAGCACTACCGCATCGAGACCCGCGTCTCCTCCTCCTGCCTCGACCTGCCCGACAGCACCGAGGAGAAAGGGGCTCCCATCGAAACGCTGGGCTACCACAACGCCTCCAGCCGGGGCATGTCGGGAGAGCCCATCCAGACCGTGGAGTCCATCCGCGTGCTGGGCAAGGGCAGCAGGGGACACGGGCGCGAGGCGAGTCGGGCGGCCGCGGGCTGGTTCGAGCTGAGCGGCAGCGGCGGCAGCTTCGATAACGGGCCCTCGGGTGCCGCGGAACTGCCCGGCATGGGCGGCTTCCCGCCGCCCTACAAGGAGCACGTGCCCCCCTTCCAGGAGAGCGTCAACAACTTCCGAACGAATAACTTCAGCCCCGCTTTCGAGCACCGCCTGCCGCCGCCCCCGCCGCCCCTCGCCCCACCGCCCCTCGAGCACGGGACTCCCTTCCCGCGGGATCCGGTGGGGCCTCCAGCCGGGCCCCCGCCCGCCCCCGCCAAGGACCACGGCGGCCTCTTCCCGAGGGAGCACGCGGTCCCTCCCCGCATGCCGGCGGTGGATCACGCCAACCCCTTCTCGAAGGAAACCTCGGCTCCGCTCTCCCTGCCCCACGGCGTCCCCCCGCCCCCCTCCGTGGAGCACGCCGGCGTCCCCTTCCCCACGCCCCCGCCGCCCCCCGTCCCCGGGGAGCACGCCGGTGTCCCCTTCCCCGCCCAGCCGCCGCCGGCCGGGGACCACGGGGGTGCCGCCGGCGTCCCCTTCCCCGCCCCGCCCCCCATGGCGGTGGAGCACGCGGGCGGCCCCTTCCCCAAGGAGCACGGCCCCCTGCACCAAGGGACGATCAAGGAGCATTTCGCCGTTCACCCCCCGCCCCGCGAGCCGGGGCCGCAGCCCCCGCAGCGGGACCACGGGGCCAACCCCCTGTCCCGCTCCCGCGAGCCCGCGGGGCTCACCCCCCTGCCCCGCGAGCAGCAGCTGGGGGCGGGGGCCGCCCGCGCCATGGGCCCCCCACCCCACAGGGACCGCAGCGGCGGCGGTGGGGGGGTGCTGGTCAGGGCCCCCCGCGCCGACTTCCGCCCGCGAGAGCCTTTCGGCGGCAGAGACCCCTTCCATAGCCTGAAACGGCCCCGGCCGCCCTTCGCCCGGGGGGGCGCTCCCTTTTTCACCCCGAAACGCCCCTTCTTCCCCCCCAGGTACTGAAACGGGCAGCGGGAGCGGCACCTTCACTTGGGTTTTCCAGATTTCATTGGGGTTTGGGGTTTTTTTCCCCTCCTCCCTTCAACAGCCCCGTAACCTGCTCCTAAATTAAATGTTCTCTATTTTCTTTTATTTTTCACACACCACCCCCCCCCCCCCGGCCCCCGTTGGTTCTTTCCCAAGCCCGCCCAGTTGGTGCAAGCCAAGGAAAAACAAAACAAAAGCAAGAAAAAAAAGAAGAAAATGCTTTAACGAGGAAAAGAACGCCTGTTGAAATGAAAAACTTCCAATAGGAGCTGAAAAAGTCTGAGAAGAACACACAAAAAATGACAAAAAAAATAACAAACAAAAAAAGAGAAGACAAAAGCGCACGCCCCCCGCAGAACCCTCGCCGCGCGGGGGGTGGGGGCTTTCAGCCCCTCACCAAATGAGGAAGGAGCAAAGGGGCCAAGAGCTGGCGGTGGCCGAGTCCCCCCCACCCCCCTGTGCCTTCCTCGCTGCTTCCACCCCCCCAGAACCACCCCAGAAAAGGCAAAAAAAGGAACGATAAAAGCCCACCCTACGATGACCTCCGAGGACTCTTGGCTCCCTGGGAGCTCTAGGGGGTGGGGGCCCCTGGACTGTCCCCGTCCCCCCCCCCCAGTTGTTGTCCGTTGGTTGGATTATAGTTTCTTTTGGGTTTGTTTCTTCGTTTGTTTTTGTTCTTTTCCCCTGGGAACACTGTTGACTTTCTACGTGTGTGTATATAATAATAATAATAATGAGCAGAAGAATAATAATCACTTTTTAATTCCATCTCGGAGCCCGCGAAGGCCGGGGGGGGTCTCAGCTCCCCCCAGCCCCCACCCAGGGCCGCCCCAGGCGGCTTTTATATGAAGTTGGAATTTTACTTGATTTATTTTATTTTAATTTGGCTTTGTTGGTTTTTTTTTTTGTTTTTGTTTTTTTTTTTTTTAGTTGCTAGAATCCATCATATATGTTTGATAAAGGTGTAGGGTTACAGATCTACATAAAAATTACCAAAAAAAACCAAAACACAAAACCTGAGCGGTTTGGCGGCTCCTTCTTTGTGCGCTCCGGGGGGGTGGGGACGCTGGAGGGGACATCCCCCCGACCCCCGCCGTGAGATGGCCCGGGGGTCCCGGTGGCCCTTGGTTCGGTCCCGGCGTCCCTTGGTCCGGGGGTCCCGGGGTCCCTTGGTTCGGTCCCGGGGGTCCCGGGGTCCCTTGGCCGGGTTCCGGGGGCGGAGGGAACGGGGCCGAGGCCACGTGCGCGGCTCCCGCCACAGGCCGGGGAGGCGGGGCCCAGTGCGCTGTCCACGCCCACAGTGGGCAGGGTCACGGTGCTTTGCCCCGCCCCCCAGTGTGGCGGGAGCTGCTCGGCCACGCCCCCAGCTGATTGGTCCGTGGGTGGCTCCGCCCCCGGGCGGGGCTGTCGCGCTATTGGCCACGCCCCTAGCGGGGCTTTCACAGCAAAGCCCCGCCCCACCCGGGGCCAACTTCGACTTCCGGTCTGCGCCGGAAGGGGCGGAGCTTCTCGCCATGCCGCCCGCCCGCGTCCCGGGCCGCTTGCTCTTCGGGGGAGCCCCGCGGCGACACCGGGTGCGCTCGCGCCCTCCCGACTCCCCGCGGCCCCGTTCCCGTTCCCGTTCCTGTTCCTTCCTCTGCCCCCGCCCCGGGGCTCCCGGCCCCCGCTGACCCGCGTTGCCCTCTGCCCCCCTCAGGCCGCCGGGCCCGATCCCGATCCCCGCCCGTCCGAGCGCCTGCGGCTCTTCCAGCGGCTGCGGGCGGAGCAGGAGCAGCGGGATGGGGCCGGCACCGGCCTCCCCCCGGGAACCCCCATCCGCATCGCCCTGCCCGGGGGCAGCCACCTGCCCGGCCGGGCCCTGCAGACGACGCCCTTCCAGGTGGCCACGCAGCTGGGGTACGCGCGGGGCCCTCCCGCGGGGTTCCCGGGGTCCCTCGCAGGTCCCCACCGTGTCCCCGTTCTCCCCACGGGGTCCCCAGGGTCACTCGCAGGTCCCCACAGTGACTCAGTTCTCCCCACGGGGTCCCCGGCCTGTCCCCGGGGTCACTCGCAGGGTCCTCATCGTGTCCCCACAAGATCCCCGTGGGACCCTCAGCTCTCCACCGGGTCCCCACAAGGACCCCACGGGGTCCTCACGTCCCTGCGGTCGCAGGGTCCCCCGTTCTCCCCACGGAGTCTCCAATGTCCCACGGAGTCCCCCAGGGTCCTCACAAGGTCCATGGAGCCCTCGCAGGGTCCCCAGTTTCCCCATAGTGTCCCTATGGGGTCCTCACAAGGTCCCTGGGGGGTCCCTGGGGTCCCCACGGCGTCCCTGCTGTCCCCGCAGGGGGGGCCTGGCGGAGGCGGCGCTGGTGGCCCGGGTGAACGGGAACCTGCGGGACCTGGACCGGCCCCTGGAGAGCGACTCCAACCTGGAGCTCCTCGACTTCTCCACCCCGGAGGGACGCGCGGTGAGTCCCGGGGGGCCGGAGGGGACTGTGCCCGCTGCCCTCACAGCACGTGTGTCCCCGCTGTCACCCCCTGTGTCACCCCCCAGGCCTTCTGGCGATCGGGTGCCTGCGTCCTGGGGGCCGTGGCCGAGCAGTTCTACGGGGCCACCCTCTGCAGCGCCCGGACCACCGAGGATGGGTTCTTCTGTGACATCCACATGGGGGACAGGTAAGCAGGGAGGGAGGGGACACACGGGCACGCACCGGCGGGTCCTCGGCGGGGCGCGGTGTCCCCTGCCCGTCCCCGGTGCCCGCAGGACAGTGCAGCGGGAGGAGCTGCCGGCGCTGGAGGAAGCCTGCGGCACTTTCGCCCGCGCTGGCCACCGCTTCGAGCGCCTGGAGGCCACCCGCCAGCAGCTGGCTGAGCTCTTCAAGGTGAGACCTGCGCGTGGTGTCCCCTCCCCGGCCCAGGGTGGGGCGAAGGAGCCTGGCCTGGGGACGTCAGGACTCCTCCGGCTGGGGTAATGGACCCAGCTGATGCCTGTGGGGAGCAGTGTCACCCCCTCTGTGTCACCTGTGCCACTGTCACCCACCTTGGTG
>JANVCC010000050.1:668326-680014 GCA_025345505.1 Todiramphus chloris collaris | reverse complement strand
CACATTTGTGCCCCCCCCCCAATCCCAGGACCCCCGCCCACCACCTCGGATGGGACCCAGGGATCTGGACTCTCCCCCTGGCACCCCCCTCAAGTCTCACAGGGGGCTCAGGCGTCCAGCACCCCCCCATCTCAGCAGGGACCCCAGTGTCTGCAACCCCCCCTCACCACCCAGCACCCCCCACCAGGGAGGAGACCCCCCGAGCTCAGAGGGGTCCCAGAGCCCTGCCCCACACCCCCCTCACCCCCCGTGTCCTCGTCCCGCAGGTGGCCGGTGCCCGAGCTGCTGGGGGGGGTGACGGACACGTGCTGCTCGCTGCCCCCCGAGAACCGAAGCCGCTGCGCCCAGGAGCAGGTGAGCGCCACGGGGCTGGGGGGCTTCGGGGGACACCCCCCCGCCAAAACCCACCCTGACCCCCCCGTCTCGTCCCCAGATGTCCCTGGACATCGCCCGGCTTTGTGCGAATCCCCTGGGCGAGGGGCAGGACCCCGAGGGGTGCTGCCTGCGGGTGGGCCCCGAGCGGCAGCGCTGCTTCGACAGCACCTACCTGGCCCAGGTGAGCCTGGGGGCTGCCCTGGCCCCCCCCCAGCCCGGCCCCAGCGACTGACAGACCCCCCCGGGGTGACAATAAAGGTGCTGCACTCTCACTGCTGGTGCCTCTTGTCTTGTGTGCGGGGGGCTCTCGTGCCTCAGTTTCCCCTGTGGCTGTGCTGCAGGTGTCCCCAGAGGGTGCCATTGCCCCCCTGCGGGTGCTGGGGTGTGTCAGGGTGCTGGGGAGTGTTAGGGTGCTGGTTACCGTGTCAGGGGGCGGTGTCAGGGTGCCGGTGTTTGCCGGGTGTTGTTTGCAGTGCAGGTGTGCCGGGGCCCGGCTGTTTGTTCTGGGGAGCGCCCCGGTCACTGCCCAGCACGGACACCCCCGTTCCCTCCCCCGTCACCTCAAGGTCAGGGAGGGGACACGGAGGACAGAGGCCCCGAGACACTGCCGCCCCCACCCAGACCCCCGACGTTCCCTCCCCAGTGTCCCCAGTTCACCCTGTGATGTTCCCCCCCATTTTTGCAGCCTCCCCTCTTCTTGCCCCCACCCCCCTACTTTCACACACCCCCCCCTCCCCCCATGGGCAGCAGAGGGGCCCAGAGTCACCCCCTTCCTGCCTCAGTTTCCCCTCCAGCAGCTCGAGCTCCCTGGAGGAGGGGGTGTCCCTCGAGGATATGAACCCCAAACTGCGTCCTTCGGTGTTTTATCCAAAATTTATTGGGGGAGAGGCGGGTGGGGCGGGGGGGGCCCAGGGACAGGCCGGGCAGCACCGCTCAGCCTCATCCAGCGCCGGGCTCAGGACCACCCTGCTTAGTGCTGCTTCCGCCTGAACGAGCAACCTGAGGAGTTAAAACAACGACAGCCATCAAAAAATAAACTTGTAACCCCCCTTGTGTGTGTGTGGGGGGGCTTTCCTTCTCCTACCGACCCAAATCCAGCCTTAATTGAAGTCTCTGTGGTCCCCTCGGGTTCCCACCCCCCCATCTCAGAGGGGACCCCCAGTGTCTGTGCCCCCCGTCCCCCTGATCTCAGAGGGGTCCCGGACATCTGCCCCGGGCCCACCCCCTGCCCTGCAAATGAGGAGGGGCCCCATAAATCTCACCCCCCGCCCCCCGGGCCCGTTACCCACCTTCTGTCAGCCGGGCCTTGCCCCCCGTGGGCTGGCAGAGCACGGTCGAGCAGCCCACGCACAACACGACGGTCTGAGCGTGGCTAAAAACCGTCGTGATCTTGTAGCAACCTGCGCGGGAAAAGGGGAGCGCTGACGGGGCGGCGGGAGGGACCCCGGGACCCGCTGTGTCCCCCCCGCTCCCGGGGCCCGGCCCTACCCGGGCACTTGACGTCCATGAAGTAGGAGTTGGGGCTCTGCACCAGCCGCTTCTTCTTGTGCTTCCTCTTCTCCTCCTCCGGGGAAGGGTGCAGCAAATCCTTCGCCAGCTGCGGGGACAAGCCCGGTGAGCGCCCGCTCCCGCCGCCGGCCCCGTCCTCCTCCCCGCGCCGCCCGCCGCCATATTGGCGGCCCCCGCCGCGCCGCCCGCGGTCCCGCCGCGCCGAGAACCGAGCCCCGATCCGCCCGCCTCCCTCCCCGCCACCCTTCTCCCCGCCCGGCCGCGGCGCTGGGTCCCGGGCGGGACCGGGAGAGGCGGGGACGAGGGGCCGGGGCCGGGGCCGCACTCACGGGCATGTTGGCGTGGAGGGAGCCGCGACCGAAAAGGGGACAGACCGGAAGCGCGAGTCGCTATATCCGCTGCGGGGTTTCTCCGCACGGGCGGAAGTGAGGCCGCGGCCGCGGCGCCATGTTGGGAAGGTCACGTAGCTTCGTTGGGGAGGGCCCTGTGGGGGCGGCCATGTTGGGAAGGTCAAGGCGGTGCAGCGGGGAGGGCCCTGTGGGGGCGGCCATGTTGGGAAGGTCAGGTGGCTCTCCTGGGCGGGGGGCGGGGACACCGGGGACGTGTCGTCGGCTGCTCCCCTGCGGTGACGTCACGGCCGCGGGGCCGGGCTCAGGGCGAGTCCCCGCCCGCGGCGGGGGCGGTGCGGGGCCGTGGCCGGGGCCGGGCCGGGCCGGGTCCCGGTGGCGGCGGCGGGGGCCATGGCCAAGGCCTACGACCACCTCTTCAAGCTGCTGCTGATCGGGGACAGCGGCGTGGGCAAGACCTGCCTCATCATCCGCTTCGCCGAGGACAACTTCACCAGCACCTACATCTCCACCATCGGTGCGTGACGGACCCCCCTCCGGGACGCCCCCCAGCCCCCCCGGGAGCCCCGGTCCCGGCTGCGGGGCCTCCGGTCCCATCCGCTCCGCCCGTTCCGCTCCGGTCCCCTCCGCTGCTCCCGCATCCCCTCCGCTCCGTCCGGTCCCCTCCGCTCTTCCCCGGTCCCCCCGCTCCGTCCGGTCCCCCCCGAGGTGTCTGGATCAATTCTGCGGTCGCTGCCGCCCTTCTGTCGGGAGACGGGACGGGGACGGCACCGGGGACAACAGCGGGGACCCGGCTGCCCCGTCCCGGTCCTGGCACCGGTCTGAGCCGTTTCCCGCGGCCGCACGGCGCGGGCAGCCGGCGTGGCAGGGTCGTACCGACCGGGGCTGGCTCGGCTGCCCCCTGCTCCGCAGCCGCCACCCCACCGGCACCCCGGGGCCGCCGTCCCGTCCTCCTCCTCCTCCTCCTCCTCCTCCTCCTGAGTTTCCACCGAAGTGGTGAAGCCATTTCCTGAGCCCGGAGCAGCCGCCCCGGCCATGAAGTCCGGTGTGGACACAGCGCTGCCCTCACCGTTACCCGCTGGCCCCGCAGCCTTCCTCCTCCTCCTCCTCCTCCTCACCCCCTGGAGCGGGGCCGAGCGGGGAGCGATGCCGGGATGGGGGAGAGTCTCGGGTCAGCCTCTGGGGCTGGGTGACGATGGGGGGGTTCCGGCAGCCGTGTGAGCGATGCCATCGTCTGCCGGCGACCCGCTCCCAGCCACTGCAGCCGGTACCGGGCCTGGACTTTGTCCCACTCCCCCTTTTCCCGGGGTGCCAGATGGGGACCGGGGAACCGCGGCTGGGAGTGGAGCGGTTTATGGCTTCCTCTCCTGGCATCACCGGCCCCCGTCTCGCTCCTGCCTTCCCAGGGATCGACTTCAAAATCCGGACGGTGGATATCGATGGGAAGAAGATCAAACTGCAGGTCTGGTAAGTGGCTGGGGGTGTGGGGGGGGAATTAGGGACACCCCCCTCCCCGTGCCCCTCCAAGCCACCCTTCCCCCTCCCTCTGCCTCTCCCCAGGGACACGGCGGGACAAGAACGCTTCAAAACCATCACAACAGCCTATTACCGCGGAGCCGTGGTAAGGGGGGGCCGTGTGACCCTGGGGAGGGGTTCCACGGCTGCTTGGGGATCAGGACCCCCCCCTCCAAGCCATGGGGGAGGGTCCCCGGCCCCCTGACTGCGCCCGTCCCAGCAGGGCATCATCCTGGTGTATGACATCACCGATGCCAAATCCTTCGAGAACATCCAGAACTGGATGAAGAGCATCAAGGAGGTGGGTGTGCTGGGGCTGGGGTCACCGGGGGGGCAGAGGGGGGGTCAGGGGGGTCCCACCCACCCACTGCTGCCCGCAGAACGCCTCCGCCGGGGTCGAGCGTCTCCTCATCGGCAACAAGTGCGACATGGAGGGCAAGCGCAAGGTGCAGCGGGAGGAGGCTGAGAAGGTAGTGGGGGACACTGGGGAGCTGGGGGGGATCCCCCCCTTCCGGCACCCAGTCAGAGAGGGGGGGTCCCTTGTCCCCGCAGCTGGCGAAGGAGCATGGCATCCGCTTCTTCGAGACCAGCGCCAAGTCCAGCGTCAACGTGGAGGAGGTGACGGGGGGGGGCCCAGACGTGGCGGGGGGGGAGGCCCACATCCCTGGAGGGGGGCGCCCCGCTGACCTCTGCCCCTCTCCCCAGGCCTTCAGCACACTGGCGCGGGACATCCTGCAGAAATCCTCCCGGAAAGCAGTGAGTGGGGCCGGGGGGGGATGGCGGGTTGGGGGACACCCCCCCTCCCTGCTCCAGCCCCCCCCCAACCCTCTCCCCTCCCTCTTCCAGGCCCCCAGCAGCAGCCGGCCCCTGTTGGAGCCCAGCCCCCCGAGGAAGGCAGGGGGCAAATGCTCCCTGGGGTAGAGCCTCCGCCACCTCCGCCAGCCACCGCTCCCCCGCCTGCCCCGGGGCCGCGCGGGCGCCTCTCCGGGGGTGCGGGGGGAGGACCTGGGGGGGCTCTCGGTTGGAGAGGGGCTGGGGGGGACGGGGCTGACCCCCCGGCCCGCACCTCGTGCCATAAAGCCCAGTTGTGCCTTGTCCCGCCTCCGGTGTCTGTGTTGGGGGCGCGGGGGGGACATGGGGCGGGGGGGAGGCCGGGGCGGCGCGAAGCCACGCCCCCGAGACAAAGCCACGCCCCTCAAAACCACGCCCCGATAAAAAAAAGCCACGCCTCTCCAAGCCACGCCCCCGAGACAAACCACGCCCCGCGCAGCTCCAAGCCACGCCCCTGCACAGCACACGGTCTTCTCCGGTCCAAGCCACGCCCCCCTCCCCACGAAACCACGCCCCCATCTGGACCACGCCCCTTATCTCAAACCCGCACCCATTCGCCCCAACCCACGCCCGTTCGTTCAAAAGCCACGCCCCCTCCCAGCAAAACCACGTCCTTGTGCTCGTAGCCCCGCCCCTTCCGTCCAGACCACGCCCCTCAACCAGACCACGCCCCTTCCTCCGGCCCAGTCACGCGCTGCCCCTCTCGCGGCCACGCCCCGTGTCCCGGCGGCCCCCGCGCCTCAAGATGGCGACGCTGGGGGAGCCGCGGGGCCGGTGCCGGTGCCGGTCCCGGTAGTTCCGCCGCGGCCATGGGGCCCCGGGGCCTCCCCGCGCTGCGCCGCTGCCTCCTCTGCGCCGTCCTGGGGGCTCTGGTGTGCGGCCCGCGGTGAGCGGGGCAGCGGGGGGGGCGCGGCTCCGGGACACGGCCCGGCCCGGAGCGCAGCCCTCACGGCCTCTCTGCTCTCTCCGCAGGCCCGCGGCCGTGGCGGCGGTGGAGGAGAAGCGCTCGGGTGAGTGCGGGGCCGGGCGGGGCGGGAGGCGGGCGGCGGGAGGACGTGGGCCCCGCTGGGGCTCCGGCCCGGTCCCGCTGGGGCTCCGGCCCGGTCCCGCTGGGCTCCCGCCCCCAGCGGCCGTTCTGCCCCCGCAGCGAGCCCGGTGACGGCCACGCAGTGCTGGCTGGTGGAGGACTACGTGGTGGTGCAGGAGTGCGCCCGCTGCTCCAGCTTCCAGGCGGTGAGTGCCGGCAGCGGCGGGGCCGCGGTCACCCCCGGGCTGAGCCCTGCCCGGTCCGGCGGCAGCCCCGGCCCCACTGCAGCCGCTGACGGCGGCTCTCGCTCGCAGAAGTCGATGCTGGAGTGCAGACCCACGGGCTTCGTCGAGAAGGTCACTTGCGCTGGCTCCAAGAGGGATGACTTCAAGAGGTGGGTGCAAACCCCTGGGCTGGGGGCACGGGACCCCCAGGGTGGGATGTGGGGGCAGAGCCCCTTCCCTCGGGGGGCTCCTTTCCAACCCCTTCCCCGCGGGCGCAGGTGCCGCTCGGCAGCGATGGAGGCGCACGTTTTCTGGCGCTTCGTGGGCACCATGATGTGCGTGGCCGCCGTCTTCGCGGTGCTGGTGGTGTGTCGGCAGCGGGTGCTGGACAGGAAGGCCCAGGAGAAGGTTCGTAAGCAGATCGAGTCCATCTAACGGAGCCCGGCCGCCCGGGAGGACGCTGCCTCGGGAGGACTCTGCTCGCCCGCTGTTCCGGACCAGCTGGGAGGAGGAACTGGGAGCTTGGGGCCGGTCCTGCCCTGCTCCGGGAACACGGAATCCTGCTGGGACCCGCCGCAGATGCCACTGGGTGCCCCCGGCGTGGGCAGGGGGGTGTCCCGCCCGCGCTGGGAGGGTACGGTGTATAATAAATGCTGAGTGTTGTCATCGGAGCGATGCTGGTGCTTGTCCCCCGCGGGAGGGGAGTGACGCAGGGCTGGGTCACCACCTCCCACCCCCCCACCAGAGCCCTGGGGTGGGGGGTCCCCAGCCCCCAGCGTCCCACCCCGACCAGCACTGACCCCCCCGACACACACTGGGGTGCAAACTGGACCCAGTTCATTCACTGGGTGTCCCCCCAGTGCTGCCCCTTGCATCTCATCCCCCCGTCCCGTGGATGGGCCTGGTCTGAGGAGTTGGTGCCCAGCAGGGCAGCCTCCTCCCTGTGCCCCCTCCAGCAGCCCCTCCCAGCTCCCACAGCCACCCCGGCACTGGGAACGGGGCTTCTCTGACTGGTGCCAGCGGCTCCCCCTGGGTCAGGGTGTTCCTGGAGATCCCTGTGGGAACAGGGGGCACCACGGGGTGTGGGGAAGCTGCCGCTGTACCCCCTGGGCTCCCACAGCCCCCCAGTTACCTCCAGTAGGCCTGGTCCTGTGCCCCAGGGGCAGGGGCTGTAACTGGGGGAGAGGATGAGAGCCAGAGCAAGGAGCAGGATCTGCCAGGAGGGGACAGGGACGGTGACAGGAGCGGTGCTGGGGGCCACCGTGGGTGCCACCATGGGTGCCACCGTACCAGGACCCAGTCTGGGCGGCCTTGAGCAGTGCCTGCAGCGGGTGCAGCCCGGACCTGCAGGAGGAGGGGGGTGCCAGGGACCCGACCCTGGAGAAGCTGCCAGGAGATGGGGCCTGGGTGGGGATGGGCTGGGGGCTTGGGGCGGTGGGAACAGCGTGGGGGCGGCTGTGGGGACTCACTGTGGGGCTGGGGGTGCGCGGGGGTAGCTCCCACTGCCCCCCAGTCCCGGGCTGGGCCCTGCTGGGGTGGGGGGGGTGGTTCCCAACCCCACTGACCCAGCTGGATGGAGACGCTGCTGGGCAGGGGGGACCACCTCGGAGAGGGTGGTGACAGGGGGCTGCTCAGGCCGGGGGGCTCTGGGCTAGCATCCAGAGGGGCCAGGTGGCCACCCAGGCCGCAGACCTTGGGGTTCACCATCAGCAGCGGGTCCCGGGCTTTGCTCTCCCGCAGCTGGAGAGATGCTGGGGCGGGGTGGGGGGATGTCAGGGGAGATGGGGACCCCCCCAAACCCCTGCGGCCCCCTCCCCGGCTCCCCTCTTGACTCCCACCATCCTCGGGGAGCTGCCAGCCCTCGAAGGGGGCTCGGGGAAGACGCTGCCCGGGAAGAGCCCGTCCCGGGGCTCCAGGAGCTCTGGTGCCTCCATCTCCATCACCCAGGCTGAGGGGTGAGCGGGGGGGGCCTGGAGACCCCCGCGGGGTGCTCGGGGCCCCTCCGGGACGGGCCGTGCGGGCGCTGCTCCGGTCAGATACCGGCGAGGGGACCCTGGGACCCTCTGCCCGCCCCGTGCCCCGACGCAGCGGGGATGGGTCACCCCCCAACGTCCCCACACCCCGCGATCCTCGGGGTGCCTCGGCCTCCCCCCTCCTCCCTCTTGGTCTCCGGTTCCTCAGCCGCCTCCGCCCGGTCCCGGGGCTGTGCCCAGGATCTCCGGTGTCCCGGACAAGCCCAGCCAAGTCCCGCCCCCGGCGCCTGGCACCGGTAGAAGGGCCGGGCTTCCCCCGCCCCCGGCGGGGCCCTGGGAACCCCCCTCGCTACCGAGGGGGCACAGAGGGGCCGGGGGCTGAGCCTGCCCCGGTATCGCCTCTCGGAGGCCCCGGGGAGCGGCAGCGAGCGGCTCCCGGGGGGACTCCGGGAGCCCCGGTCCCGGTTCGCTGCCGGCCGACGGTACCGGGCCCCCGAGGGGGTGGTGGCGGGGAGGGGGTGTCGGGACCGGGGGACGGGACAAGGAGTCGGGACAAGGGGACGGGACCGGGGGGTAACCGACCTGCCCCGGCGGAGCCGGACACGGGGCAGCGACATCGCGCCCGGTTCTCTCGTTTCCTATTGGCTGCGCCGCGCGTCACTCAGCGGCACCGTCGGGGTTTCCCGTGACGCCATTGGCTGCCAGGCGCCGTGACGGCTGCCCCGGTTGGGACCCCGGGCACACCGGACACCGAGCAGTGAGCGGTGAGTTGGGGGGGATGCACCGGGACCGGGGGGGGGGGATGCACCGGGACCGGGGGGGTCCCTCCCGCTCCTGGGTCCCCGGTCCCCGATCTCGGTCCCGAATTCCCGCTCCTGGATCCCCGGTGCTCGGTCCCGCTCCCGGACCCCGGTCCCGCTCCCGGTCCTCGCTCCCGGTCCCCCAGCCCCTCTGTGCCGTTACCGGAGCGCTGCCCCGAGCCCCCCCTCCCCGGGGATCCCCCTCCGCATCCCGCCGCGGTGCCCGGACCGGGGCCGGGGGGGGTGGGGGGAGTTGCGCGTGAGTCACCGGGGCCGAGAGGCGGCACCGGCCGCTCTGACCGTCCCGTCCCGTCCCGTGTCGTCCCGTCCCGTCCCGTCCCGTGCCGTGCCGTGCCCCCGTAGCTCCAGCTCGTTCCGGGGATGCGAAGCGCCATCGAGACGGCGGCAGCGGATCGGAGCTTCCCCCGCCGCGGTTGTTGAAGCTCCCGCACCGAAATCCCGGCGGGATGGCGGCGGGAACCGGAGCCGAGGAGCTGGCCTGGAGCCCCGGCACGGCCCCGCGTCTCCAGCCCGGTCTGGAGGCCAAACTGGGCTCGCTGGTGCTGCTGCTGCTGCTGCCTCTCGCCTTCGGCCTCGCCCCGCTCTTCTGCTTCCGACAGTCCCTGAGCTCTGCCGGTACCGGCACCGCTACCGGGGGGATCCAGGGGGATCCGGGGGGCTGGGGGTGTCCCAGGGCGTCTAGCGGGGTTCGGGGGTCTCGGGGGATTCTGGGGGGCGCGGAGTGCCTGGCGTGTCCCGGGGGTTCTGGGGGGATCTCAGGGGGTCGAGGAGAGCCAGGCGGTTCTGGGGGGCTCAGGATGTCGGGGGTTTCCCGGGGGTTCTGGGGGGATCTCAAGGGTCTGGGGCGCTCGGGGTGTCTGAGGGGTTTGGGGAGTCCATGGGGGTCTGGAGGATCTAGGGCAGCTCAAGGAGTCTGAGGGTCTCAGGGGTCTAGGGGAGTCCGGGAGGGTCTGGGGGGTCCCGGGGGGTCAGGGGGTGTCTGGAATGTCCTGCAGAGTCTGGGGGGGGGGCGGTCCGAGGGTCTCAGGGTGATTCAGGGGGTCCCAGGGGTGTCTGGGCTGCCTCACCGAGGCTGGGAGGGTCCGGGAGGTCTCAGCGTCCCTGGGGGTCCAGGGGGATGGGGCTGGGGCTGTCCCCCGGAGCAGGAGTGACCCCAGAGGGCCCAGCGGGTCGTGGGGCTGTGTGTGTGGGGTCTCAGCGGGGGTCTCAGCCCCCCCCCCCGCCCCGCAGACCCCCGCAGCCCGGTGCTGAGCCTGGTGAGCTGCTTCGCCGGCGGCGTGTTCCTGGGCACCTGCCTGCTCGACCTCCTGCCCGACTACCTGGCCAGCATCAGCGCGGCGCTGGAGGGGCTGCGTGTCCCGGTGAGCACCCCCGGGACCCCCCCGGGACCCCTCCCCACCAGGGACCCTGCTCGGGGCAGCCCGGCTCTGCCCCAGGGGGTCCCCGGTGTCCCTGTCCCCGGGAGCGGGGTCAGCAGCTCTGGAGGGGGGGGGGGGGGACGGTGGGGAGGGGACTGTGGGGAGGGGATGATGGGGACCGGGATGACGGGGATGGGATGGGATGGGATGGGATGGGGGAGGATGAGAGGATGGGATGGTGGGGAGGAGGACAAGAGGGAGGGCGGTGGTGGGGAGGGGACAGTGGGGAAGGGGACACTGTGCGGTGGGAGGGGGAGGACGGGGACAGCCTGGAGGGAGCTGGCAGAGCCGTGCTGGCGGTGGCGGAGCAGCCTGGAGGGGACAGTGGGGAAGGGGCCGGCAGGCCCGGGATGTCTGGGAACACCGGGGCCGGGCCGGGCCGTGCTGGGCCAGCAGGAAGGGGACGGTGGGGATGGGACAGCGGGAAGGGAGCCGTCGGGGCCGGGCTGGTGGCCACGGAGCGGCTGGGAGGGGACAGGCGGGGGGCCCCTCGTGTCCCGCCGTGACTCATGGAAAGATCCTCCCTCCAGCCGAGGCTTCCCGGCAGCCCCCACCTCTGGCTTCCTTCCCCGGGCTGGCGGCGCGGCCAGAGCCCTGCCCCCCCCCCCCCCCCCCGCTCCGTCCTCTCCCTGCCCCCAGCTCCAGTTCCCCTTGCCCGAGTTCATCCTGGCCATGGGCTTCTTCCTGGTGCTGGTCCTGGAGCAGGTGGCGCTGGCGCAGCGGGACCCGTCGGCAGCGGCCGAGGAGAGCCGGACGCTGCTTCCCGCGGGCTCGGTGCAGAGCCCCCCGGCGCCGCCCGTGCCCGGTGCCCGCGGCGCAGTGCGGGCGGCGCTGCTGGTGCTGGCGCTGGCTCTGCACGCCGTGCTCGAGGGGCTGGCGCTGGGGCTGCAGGAGGCCGGCGGGGCCGTGCTCCGGGTCTGCTTGGCTCTGGTGCTGCACAAATGCGCCGTGGCCTTCAGCCTGGCGCTGAAGCTGCTGCGGGGCCGCCTGCGCCCGCCGGCCGTGGCCGCTTGCCTGGCGCTGTTCGCTGCCATGTCCCCCCTGGGCGTGGGGCTGGGCACGGCGGTGGCGGCCGGGGCGGCGGGGCCGCGGCAGAGGCTGTGCCGGGGGGTGCTGGAGGGGCTGGCCACGGGGACCTTTCTTTACATCACCTTCCTGGAGATCCTGCCCCAGGAGCTGGGGGTCCCGCGGCACCGGGTGCCCAAGGTCATCCTGCTCCTCGCCGGCTTCGCCCTGGTCACCGCCATCCTCTTCGTCAAGATCTGAGGAGACCAAGACCCCACCCAGGGAAGGGGGGGGGTCCCTTCTCTGCGCACCCTGTGCACACCCCCCCCTCCCCCCAACTTCCAGCAAGTGCCAAAGTGTCGCTGCAGGCCCCCCCGTGCAGCTCAGACCCGTGCCTCAGTTTCCCCCTCTGCACAGGGGGAATGGTGCTGTCCCCCCCACCCCCCACGTGGGACCCCAGGATGTGGGGGTGACTGTCTGTTCCCCCCCCAACCAAAAGTGCCCTTACAGTGCGGGGGGAGCCCTGGGCCCCCCCCCGGACCCCCCCCGCCCAGGGAGGGGTGTTGGATGAAGCCAATAAAGGACTCGACCTGACGGTGCTGCCTCTGCTGGGCTGGGGGGGGCCAAGTACGGGGGGGGGGGG
>JANVCC010000050.1:632393-642495 GCA_025345505.1 Todiramphus chloris collaris | reverse complement strand
GCACCCCAGCACCCCACTGAGCGGGGGGCACGGCCCCGGGGTGTGACGTGGGTGCTGGCGGCCTCCTCGCCCCGTTTCCTTCCTCTTTCCCAGCCCGCCCCACGCAGCAGGTCTCCGGTAGCCTCCGTGGTCTCCTCCCGTGGCCCCCTGGGCAAGCTGGGGGCTCTGGGGATGGGGAGGGGGGGTGTGGGGGGGGTAGGGCCTGCCGGGGGGGGCGGCCACGGGGGGGGGGGGGGGGGGGGGGGGGGTCGTGCCTCAGGGTGGGGGTCGCTGCCCCCGGGGGCGTCCTCCCTCTGCAGCCGCTGTGCTCAGGGTGCTCTCGGGGTGGGTGCTGCCCCCTGCCCCCCAGCCCTCGAGCCCTGGGGGTCCCCGTCACCTCACCCTGCGCTTCGCGGCGTGACCGGAAACCTCCTCCCTTCCTGGCCCCGGCGCTTTCGCCCCGTCAGCTCTGCCGGGCCCCGCGGGCACCAGCTCAGCTGTGGGGCACCCCAGGAGCACCAGCTTGGCTGTGGGGCACCCCAGGGCCACCCGCTTGGCTGTGGGGCACCCCAGGGCCACCCTCTCGGCTGTGGGGCACCCCAGGGCTGCCAGGGCGAAGGAGCTTTCCCTGCCCCGCAGGGCCCCCAGGGACGGCCGCTCGGGGGCGGGCTGCGGGGCAGGGTTGGGGTGTCACCCGTCCCACCCGTCCGCGTCCCCCGCACTCCCACCCCCAGATGCCGTGAGCCATGTCGGACGAGAAGCCCCCGCAGCTGGTGGACTACTTCGTGGTGGCCGGACTGACGGACGCGTCGCGGCCGCTGGAGGAGGAGACGCAGCAGCAGCAGCAGCCGCAGCAGCAGCCGCAGCACCGGGCAGCCCGGCCCAGCGAGCCCATCACCGACGTGGCCGTCATCATCCGCTCGCAGGGCGAGGAGGTGCCCCACGGCTTCACCTGCATCGAGACCACCACCTCGGGCCACCCCGTCGACCTCAACGCCGGGCTGCTCAACAACCCCCAGATGTTCATCTGCTACAAGCGGGGCCGGGATAAGCCCCCCCTCATCGAGCTGGGGTGAGTCCGGGGGGGGGCTGCAGGAGGGATCAAGCGCCCTGGGGGTCCCTGGGGGTTCCTCCTCACCCCTTCTCTCCGCCCCAGCGTGCACTACGAGGGCAAGGACCGCCCGAAGCCGGGCTATAAGATCCTGGACACGACGCCCTACAGCCGCTCGGCCAACCTCAACTCGGGGGGGCCGGGACACCAGCGCACCTTCCTGACGTACCGGCGAGCGGCCGAGCCCCACGGGCACAACACGCTGGGGGTCACCGACATCTGCCTCGTCATGCCCAGCAAGGGCGAGAGCACGCCCCTCACCTTCTGCCGGGTGGACAAGAACCTCAACACCAGCATGGTGGGTGCCGGGGTCGCTCCCCTCGCCGCTGCCGGGGTATCCGGCCCGCGCTGACCCCCCGGTTCTGCTCCCTCCTTGCAGTGGGGCCCTGCCCTCTTCCTCTGCTACAAGATCGCCATGGCCAAGGCCAACACACTGGTCTACGAAGCAGGTCGGGTGACGTCTGGGGACGGGCACGGGGTCTGCGCGCCGCGGGGTCGGCTTGGCAGGCCCCTGGGCGCCCGCCCGGCCGCTGCCTCCTTCCCCCTCCTCAGCCGGATGGGGGAAGGGATGCGCTGAGCCTCATCCGCGCGTCCGTGCGTCCGCCCAGGGCTGCTGGGGCGTTACCCGGAGCAGGACAGCGAGTCCTTCCCCCTGCCCGAATCCGTGCCCGTCTTCTGCCTGCCCATGGGGGCCACCATCGAGAGCTGGCCGGCCGACACCAAGTACCCGCTGCCCGTCTTCTCCACCTTCGTGCTCACCGGCGCCTCGGGCGACAAGGCAGGAGGAGGGGTTGGGGGGCACACACCGGGCTGGGCACGGGGGCTCCGCTCTGACGCCCCCGCTCCCCGCAGGTGTACGGGGCGGCCATCCAGTTCCACGAGGCCTTTCCCCGGGAGCGGCTGTCGGAGAAGCAGAGCCTGCGCCTGGGGCTGCTGAGCGTGGTGGACCGGCGGCCCGTGGCCGGGCGCTCGCTGCAGACCCGCAAGAGCATCTGCGTCCTGTCCCACTGGCCCTTCTTCGACGTCTTCCGCAAGTTCCTCATGTTCATCTACCGCTACTCCATCTCGGGGCCCCACGTGCTGCCCCTCGAGACGTGAGCGACGGCCTGGGCCGGGCGGTGGGGGACGGGGGGAGGGTGGGGAGATGGGGGTCTGGGGGGGACACACACATGGGGCACGGTCCCCGTCGCCTCCCGGCCTCCCCTCCCCGCCGACGGGCCCCTCTGCCCGCAGGCACATCTCCCACTTCATGCACAACGTGCCCTTCCCGTCCCCGCAGCGGCCGCGCATCCTGGTCCAGGTGAGCCGGAGGGTGGGTGCCCCCCCCCCCCCGCTGTCCCCGTGCTGGCTGCCCCCCGACCCCCCCGTGTCCCCGTTGTCCCCCCAGATGTCCCCCTACGACAACCTGCTGCTCTGCCGGCCCGTCTCCTCCCCGCTGCCCCTCAGGTAGGGACGGCCGCGGGTCGCTGGGTGCTGGAGGGCGATGCCGGGCGTCAGACTGACGCGTGTGGTCCCCCCCTGCCCCCCGCCTTCATCGTCGCAGCGGCGCCAGCTTCCTGACGCTGCTCCAGAACCTGGGCCCCGACAACGCCGTGGCCTTGCTGGTGGCCGTGCTGACCGAGCAGAAGCTGCTGATCCACTCCCTGCGCCCCGACGTCCTGACCAGCGTGGGTGAAGCGCTGGTGGCGGTGAGTGCTGGCGCGGGGAGGGCGCGGGCGAGCGCGGGCCCCCGAGCACACGCGTGTGCACGCACGTGTGCCCGCGCCGCGGCGCTGGGGATGCCCCTGTTCCCCGGCCCCGTTCCCCGGCCCGCGGCGCTGACCGCCCTCGTCCTGTCCCCCAGATGATCTTCCCCCTGCGCTGGCAGTGCCCCTACATCCCGCTGTGCCCGCTGGCGCTGGCTGACGTGCTGTGTGCCCCCGTGCCCTTCATTGTAGGCATCCACTCCAGCTACTTCGACCTCTACGAGCCCCCCCGGGACGTCATCTTCGTCGACTTGGACACCAACACCATCTTCCAGTGAGTGGCGGCGGTTCCCCCCCTCCCCTGCTCTCACCCCTTGGAGGGGTCGCTGTCCCCGGCCCGGAGGGGTTCTGGGGGGGTCACAGGACCGCTCGTCCTCCTGTCCCCCCCCTTCCCAGGAGCGAGGAGCGGAAGCTGCTGTCCCCTCGTTCCCTGCCCCGCCGGCCCTGCAAGGTGCTGCTGGCCACGCTGCACGGCCTGTCCCAGCAGCTGGACGAGAGTGAGCGGGGCTCTGGAGCGGGCGACCCCGAAACCCGCGGCTCGCCCCCCTTGCCCCCCCTCACCCCCGTGTGCCCCCGCAGTGTACAGCGCGCCCGGGGAGGAGGCGTCGCTGGAGCTGCTGCTGAGCGACGCGGAGGCGGCGCGGGGCCGGCGGGCGCAGCTGGAGCTGGAGGCGCGGGCGGCTTTCCTGCGCTTCATGGCCTGCGCCCTGCGCGGGTACCGCTCCTTCCTGCGCCCCATCCGCCCCGCGCCCGCCCCCGCCGGCCGGGACGCCGGCAGCCTCTTCGCCCTGCAAGGTGGGGGGCAAGGGGGGCGACTGGGAGCTGGGGGGGTCCGTTGGATGTCACCTGGTGGGTCCCTCGAGTCCTGGGAGGGGGTGGGAAAGGGGTGGGGGGATCAGAGGGGGGCAGTTGGGTTTAGCACCCCCCGGCCCCTGGGGTGCTCGCAGGGTTCCTCGGGTTCCGGGAGCAGGCAGGGAAAGGGTGGGGTGACTTGGGGGGGCGTTTCGGCTGGATTTACCCCCCCAACCCTTCCCATCCTATCTATCCCATCCCATCCCATCCCATTTCATCCCATCCCATCCCATCCCATCCTATCCATCACCTCTCATCCCATCCCTTCCATCCCCTCTCATCCCATCCCAATCCTTCCCATCCTATCCATCCCATCCCATCTGTTCCATCCCATCCATTCCATGCCCTCTCATCCCATCCCATCCAACCCATCCCATCCCATCTATTCCCTCTCATCCCATCCTATCTGTCCCATCCCATCCTATCTGTCCCCTCTCATCCCATCCCATCCTATCCCCTGTCATCCCATCCCATCCATCCCCTCTCATCCTATCCTATCCTATCCTATCCTATCCATCCCATCCCATCCCATCCCATCCCGGTTCCTCAAGTCCCAGGAGGGTTTGGAAAAGGGTGGGATTTGCAGCCTGCCATCCCAGCCGTCAGGGTTCCTCATCCCGTGAGCGGGCAGGGCAAGGGGTGGAGGTGAGAGTGGGGGGTCCAGCTGGATTTAACCCCCTCCTGATCCCATCTCCTCGGGGTTCCTCGAGTCCCGGGAGCGGGCAGGGAAGGGATGGGGTGGCTTGGGGAGGGGGCTTCAGCTGGATTAACCCCCCCGGCGGGGTCCCCCAGGGTTCCTCAAGTCCCGGGAGCGGGCCTACCACCGGTTCTACGGGCAGCTGCTGCGCACGCAGCTCTTCACCCAGTTCATCGAGGACTGCTCCTTCGCCAGCGACCGCGACCCCTGCCTCGAGTTCTTCGACACCTGCGTGGACAAGGTGGCTGCCCCGGCCCCGCGTCGCCCGCGGCCCCTCCTCGCCCCGCTGACCCCCGCGCCCCCTCCCCAGGTACAGGCCGAGCTGGAGAGGCCGGAGGACACCCCGCTGATGGAGCTGGACGATCCCCGGGGGGGAGAACACACCGTTTTCATCACCCCCCCGGAGCAGCCGGCGGGTCCCGACGGCGCCGAGCCGCCCGCGCGCTACCGGTGAGACCCCCGGCCCGGCCCCGCCGCCGCCGCCGCCGCCCCCCGAGCTCCCCCAGCTCAACCTCCGCTCCTCCGCAGCTACGACGGCTTCCCCACCCTGCGCCCCGAGCTCCTGGAGCCGCCCCGGGACCCGCTGGTGGCACAGCTGTGCCAGGCCAGGAGCAGCGCTCCCAGCAGCCCGGCCCCGCGCCGGACCAAGCAGGTGAGCGGGGCGGGCACCGCGGGGAGCTGGGCTGGCGAGGGGGGCGCGGGACCCCCCGGGACCCTCCCCACCTCCTTCCTCTCCCTCTCCTCGTCCCCAGGAGATGAAGGTGGCGCAGCGCGTGGCCCAGAAGTACTCCTCGGTGCCCGACATGTGGGCCAAGTGCCTGCTGGGCCATTGCTACGGGCTCTGGTTCCTCTACCTGCCCACCCACGTCCGCGCCGCCCCCGCCAAGCTGCGGGCCCTGCAGTTGGCCTACGAGGTCCTGCGCAAGATGGAGGCTCAGAAAGTGGTGCTGCCAGACGAGGTGAGGCGGCAGCTGGGGCCCGGAGGGGACACGCGTCCCCCGGTGACCCCTCACGGCTCCGGGTACCCTCCCCCCAGGTCTGCTACCGCATCCTGATGCAGCTCTGCGGGCAGTACGGGGAGCCGGTGCTGTCGGTGCGCGTGCTGCTGGAGATGAAACGCGCCGGCATCGTGCCCAACACCGTCACCTACGGCTACTACAACAAGGTGATGGGGAGGGGACGCGCGCCGGGGGCACGGGGGTGTCCCTCCTGGCTCCTGACCGTCTCCTTCCCCCTCCCCACTCCGGCAGGCGGTCCTGGAGAGCAAGTGGCCAGCGGGCACCCAGGGCGGGCGGCTGCGCTGGGCCAAGCTCCGCAACGTGGTGCTGGGGGCCGCCCAGTTCCGCCAGCCCCTGCGGCAGCGCGAGCGCCGGGCCTCGGCCGGCCCCCCGGGTAGGTCGAGGATGGACAGGGGAGGCTGAGGGGGGCTGGCGGGGGGTCACTGTCACCTCACCATCACCTCACCATCACCTCACCGTCACCTCACTGTCACCCCGCCATCACCTCACCATCACCTCACCATCACTCCGCCATCACCTCACCATCATTTCACCATCACCTCCCCATCACCCCGCTGACACCCCCTTGTCCCGCCCCGCAGGCGAGCGAGCCCCCGCGGCCCCGCGCCCCAGCCTGCAGCGCCAGACCACCTGGGCCGGCCGCAGCCTGCGGGACCCCCCCCCGGCCCCCCGCCTGGTGAAGAGCGGCAGCCTCAGTTTCCCCGGCGGCACCCGCGGTGAGGGGGAGCGGGGGGGACCGGGGGAACCCCTGATTACCCGGACCCCCCTTCTTCCGGCAGCCCCGGCCCCGCCGCCCCCTCGGCCGCGGGGTCCCCCCAGCTCGGCCGACGGGAGCCTGTCCGACATCAGCTTCGCCACCGACGAGAGCGACCGGGCGGACGAGGGGCCGCTGGGCACGGGGGGGCCGGGGGGGGGACGCCGCGGCGGGGCTTGGCCGCCAAGCTCCAGCAGCTCCTGTCCCCCGGCAAACGGCTCCCCCCGCTGCGCCCGCCGGCCGCTGCCGAGCTCCCCGCCGGTCCCCGGGACGTCCCCGCCGCGCGCCGGGGCTCGGAGCAGCGGGACGGGGACCCCCCCCCCTCGCCGCAGCCCCGTCGAGACCCTGCTGCGCCCGCGGGAGCGCCCCGAGTCCACCGCCTCCGAGGTACCCAGCTTCTGCCCCCCGCTCCCCGGCCCCTCCGTCCCTCTGTCCGGCTTCGCCGACGTCCTGTCCGTCTGTCTGTCCCCCCCGCAGAGCTCCGTCTCGCTGGGCAGCGAGGTGGACCTGTCGGACACGTCCGTGGGCAGCGCCAGCGTCCCCAGATCCGAGCCACCGCCCGACGGGGCGAGCGGGCAGGAGCCGCCCGCCGTGGAGGTGAGTTGGGGGCTGGGGGCGTCCCCCTCGCTCTGCCGCGGGCTCACACCGCCGCCGCTGCCCCCAGGTCCTGCTCTCGAGCTGCTCGCGCTGCCAGGGCTGCGGGGGGCTGGTGTACGACGAGGAGGTGATGGCCGGGTGGACCTCCGACGACTCCAACCTCAACACCACCTGCCCCTTCTGCGGCCGCTCCTTCGTCCCCTTCCTCAGCATCGAGATCCAGGACTTCCAGCTGCCCCCCAGGTGTCCCCCCCAGCGGCCCCAGCGGCCCCCTTTGCTGCCCACCGGTGTCCCCTGTCCCTCTGGGGGAAAACCCCCCATGTCTGCGTCCTCCCCGGCGTCCCCAAACTGACCCTTTGCCGCCCCTGTGTCCCACGGATTCTCTGCTGTCCCCAGCATCCCTCCTCACTGCCCACCAGTGTCCCCCATCCCTCCATCCTCTGGGGGAAGCCCGCATGTCCCCATCCCCCTGCGGTGTCCCCAGACCCCCTCTCTGCTGCCCACCGGCGTTCCCTGTCCTGTCCGCGGCAGAAACCCGTGGGACATGAGTCCCACCTCCTGTCCGGTGTCCCCAGTGTCCCCAACCTGCCCACCCTCATCCCCCATCCGGGGGGAGCCCTCACTTCCCCTCCCACCCCGTGGTGTCCCCAAACCCCTTTTTTTTCTCTCCACTGTCCTCCGGGGAAATCCCTGATGTCCCTCATCCTCCCTGTGCCCCCCATTCCCTACCCCCCATTCCCTGACCCCATTCCCTGACCCCCCTTTCTCCGCTCAGCCCCTCGCGGGACCGTCCGCTGCCGCCCGCGGCACAGGGCCCGGTGCTCAGCGACCGGCGTGGCTGCCTGGCGCTGGACGAGGCCGAGCCGCCGGAGCTCTGCAACGGAGTCCCCGAGGCACCGGTACGGGGAGCGGGGGTCACAGCCCTCCCGGGGGGCGTGGGGAAGGGGGGGGTCCCAGCCCGTCCCCCATCGTCCCCGTAGGTGCCGCGGCGGTCGGAGCGAGTGGCTTTCGCCTACCTGAGCCCCTTGGTGCTGCGGAAGGAGCTGGAAAGCTTGGTGGAGAACGAAGGCGGCGAGTTCCTGGCGCAGGCGGAGCTGGTCGACAGCCACCCCATCATCTACTGGAACCTGGTCTGGTACTTCCAGCGCCTGGAGCTGCCCAGTAACCTCCCCCGCCTGCTGCTGGGCTCCCAGCACGTCACCCCGGCCCCGCAGGTGAGGCCACGGGGGGATCTGGGGAGCGGTTTGGAGGCCGGGGGGTCGGGGGGGGGGTCGCCAGCCCGGTGCCCACCCGCCTGTCCCGTAGGCGCAGTCCCCGGACCCCCCCCGCGTCCGCGTCCGGCTGCTCTGGGACGTGCTGAGCCCCGAGCCCGACGCCTGCCCCCCGCTCTACGTGCTCTGGCGGCTTCACAGTGAGTCGGGGGCGGCGGGGAGGGGTGGGGGGCAGAGCAGGGGGGGGCTGTGCTGACACCCCCCCTCCCCCCACATCTTTCTGTGCCCCCACGTGCTGCGTGTGCCCCCCTCCAGGCAACGTCCCCACTCGGCTGAGGTCCTGGCGGCCCCACGGCCACCCCTTCTCGCTGGCCTTCCTGGAGGCCGTGCTGAGCCACGTGGGGCTGAGCGAGGTGCACAAAGCCATCACCCTCTTCCTCGAGACCCTGGCAGCCCCCGGCGGCCCCCGGCACCTCCAGAGGTAGGGCTGGGCTGGGACCACCCCCCCGACACCCCCCCAGCTCCTTCGGCAGCGGGTGACCCCCCCGGCCCTCCCCGCTCTGCTCCCCAGGAGCATCTACCGGGAAATCCTCTTCCTGACGCTGGCGGCGCTGGGCAGGGACCACATGGACATCGGTACTGGGGGGCTCGGGGACGGGGCTGGGGAGGGGGCTGGGGAAAGGCCGGGGGGGTCCGGCGCTGATGGTCGGGGTGCGTGGGTGTGTGCCCGTGTCCCTCCTCCTCCTCAGCCGCCTTCGACAAGAAGTACAAGTCTGCCTACAACAAGCTGGCCGGGAGCCTGGGCAAGGAGGAGCTGCGGCGGCGGCGGGCGCAGCCCCCCAGCTCCAAAGCCATCGACTGCCGCAAGAGCTTCGGGGCCACCCTCGAGTGCTAGGGGGGGTCCCCAGCCCCTGCCCCCTCCCCTTAGGGACAGAGATACACGGGGGGGGGTGGGGGTGTCCCAGCTCCGGGGGGAGCCCCCGCCCTGGCCTCACAAAGGGTTTTATATGTCAGTGTTAATATATTTTTATTTATTTATTCCGCCCCCTTCATCCGCCCTCCATCCCGCCCCCCTTCCCCTCTTCCCCCCGGGTGGTTTGGGGCCCATCGTGGGGGCTCAGGGCAGGGTTGTGGGGGGGGTGGTCTGGGGGGGTGGTCTGGGGGCTGCCCCCCTCCCCATCCCCCCCGTCGCACTGTGCAATAGGAACCCCCCGCCCGGGGGGCTGTAAATAAAAACCGCTGCCGTTATTTTCCCCCCCGCCTCCCCGGGCGCCTTCTTTGAGGGGGGGATGGAGGGGGAGCGGGGACCGGGACGCCCCACAAACCCCCTCGCGGTGTGGGGCGGGCGGGGGGGAGCGGCAGCGGGCACGGAGGGGGGGGAAGCGCTGCCAGAGCCTTGGCCTGTGGCCACGGCCGCCATCTTGGGGCCTGGCAGAGGCCTCGGCGCCGGGGCCTTGTCCGCTGCCGACGACCCCGGGGCGGGGCGGGACGCGCGGCCCCGCCCGGTACCGGGGCCCGTTCAGCCGCGTCCCGCGGCGTCGCGCTGGGCCACGTGCACCCCGGTACCGGGCGCCACGTGGGCCGCGGCCGGGCGGCTACGGCGGCCGCTGTGGGCCCAAATTCCGCCCCCCCGGGGGAGGGGGGGGGGGGGGGGGGGGTGGTTTTTGCCGCCGACACCGCGCGCGGCCGGCGGTACCCGGATGTCCAGGCTCGGGGACCCATTAAAGGCGCCCCGCGGGGAAGCTCGGCGGTTTCTTATTGGCCAAGCCGCGCGTCCATCCTTGGGCCTACCCGCCAATGAGAAGCGGGAGGCAGGCCCCGCCGGGCAACTCCCGCTTTCCATTAGCGGGAGGCCGCGTCCGTCGTCGAACTTCGCCAATAGGCGTCGCGCTTGGGGTCGGGAGGCGGGGCGAGAGCGGCGGGGCCGCTGCCCAATCAGCGGCATTGTTTGTGGTGGTGCCGGCTGCGCTCGGCGGCGGCTGGTGGCTGCGGCGCCGCGTCTGCTCCGCCCGCCCGGCCCGGCCCCGGCCCCGGCTCGGCCCCAGGGCCCCCACCGGAGCCCCCCCCAGCCCCCTCCTCCCCACCCCTGAGCCAGGTGAGGGCCGCGGGGGCGAGGAGGGGCCGGGCCCAGCGGGGG
>JANVCC010000050.1:621600-632293 GCA_025345505.1 Todiramphus chloris collaris | reverse complement strand
GGGGGTGTCTGCCCGAGGGGCAGCGCCTGTGCGGCCTGGGGGGGCTCCTGGTGGCAGAGCTCGGGGGGGGCAGAGCGGGGAGGGCGGGGGGAGCGGGGGGGTGTTTTTCTGGGGGCAGAGCCCCAGGGCTTTCGGGGTGCAGAGCCCAGCGGGTTTGGGGGTGCGGAGCGTGCGGATTTGGGAAGGCAAGGGCGGGGGGGCTGTGCTTTTCTGGAGAGCGGGGAAGGGGGAGCAGAGCCAGGGGCTCGGGGAGGGAGGGGGCAGAGCCCAGGGGTTTCGGGGCGGTGCAGGGAGAGGGTTTGGGGGGCAGAGGGGCAGGGGTTTAAGGGGCAGAGCAGAGGGGTTGGGGGGTGAGGGGGTGTGTCTTTGTGGGGGCAGAGCCGAGGGGGTTGGGGGTGTGCAGAGCGTCGGGATCTGGGGGGGCAGGGAGCGTGGGGGGGGGGGGGTTTTGGGGGGGCGGGGCGGGGAGATTTGGGGGGAGAGGGAGGAGGGACAGAGCCCAGGGGTTTTGAGGGGGCAAAGCAGAGGGTTTTTTTTTGGAGGCAGAGCCCCGAGTTTCTGGGGCTGGCGCTGGCACGATGCAGAGATTGGGGGGGGCGGGGATACAGAGCTGAGGTTTGGGGGGGGGTGGGGGAAGAGCCCCAGGGGTTTGAGGGGGTGGCAGGGGCTGGCCCAGCCCTCGGGAATGGGCGAGGAGGGCTGGGGGCAGGGATCCCCCGTGGTAAAACCGGGGTGTTGGCTCTTTCTCCAGGGCTTTTTAGGGGGGGAGGGGGGCGGTCCCTGCCCGACCAGGGACCGTCTGGGGCGGGTCTGTCTGGGCCGGGGGCGGTGGGGAAGTGGGGTGAGTGGGGTGCGGGCGCTGCCTGGCTCCGGGCGTGGGGTGCGTGGGGGGAGGGGATGTCCCCGGGGCAGGGGAGAGGGGGTGGCCGCCTCCCCCCACCCCCCCCAAAGGCAGAAGGGGCAGAGCGGGGTGAGAGCGGCTGGGGGGGCTGGGGTGGCCTTGGGGGGGGTCTCTCCCCAGCACCCCCTCCTCTCCCGCTGGGCTGGGGGGGTGGGTACCACTGCTCCGGGGGGAGCGATGCTGCGATGGAGCTGCCTCCCCCCCCAGCGATGGGGGGGCTCCGGGTTGGCTGTCACCCCGGGGGGGGGGCACCCCCTTTGTTCCCTCCTCCTCCTCCTCCTCCTGCCGGGTTTTGGGAGCCGTTCCCGTTTCCCTCGGCGTTGCCATCGCGGCGTTGCCCTCCTCGGGGGCGATGGGGACGGGGGATTGAGTGGCCCGGCCGCGCTCTGCCACCCGGGTGGGGAGCCAGCGTTCCTGCCCCGCGCCATTCGGCCTCGTTGGCGATGCCCCTTCCAGACCCCCCCCTCCCCACGTCAAACCCAGAAAGGGGGCAGCTGGGAAAACTTTCCCATCTCCACTTGACCGTGGAGCGCGAGAGTCCAGCGGCCGCCTCCGTCTTCCGCGCGGGCAGCCCTGCCCACCCCTTCCCCTTTCGCTGTGGGTTTGGGGGGGCGATGCAAGTGCCGCTTTCGGGGGGGCCTCGGGCCCAGCCTCGCTCGCTTGGGTCCCGCGGTTCCTCGCCCCTTGGCTTCGTTTCCCAGAAGAAGTGTTGGAGGTGTTTGCAGACCTGCTGTGCCTCCAGAGAGGGGTCTCTGTGCCTGGGGGGGCTGTGCTTTGCCAGGGAGGGAGGAGGAGGAGGAGGAGGTTTGGGCAAGCAGAGGGCAGCTGGAAGCAGGGAGGAAGAGCGGCAGCATATGGATGCGATCGGATCGATTGGCTTTAGCTGCTTCGCCTTCCTTCTGGCTGCTGAAATCCCAGCCCCGAAAAGGGCTTTTAGTGTGAGATTTTTCATCGTTTTTCTCCCCCATTTTATTTTTTTGGAGCCTGCCTCAGCTGCTGACAGGCTGGGGGAGGAAGGGGAGGGGGGATCCGAGCCCGTGGGGAACAGCGGCCTTCTGGAAGAAGGTGTGGGAGGGTTTGACTCTGCTTTCTTCTGGGTGCTCTTCGGGAGGGGGCTGGGGAGGGCTTGTGCCAAGGAGAGGCCGCGGTCGGCTCCGGGCAGAGGGTCGCGCGGCTTCTCACCGCTCGGGGCCGGGTTGGGGACGCGGGACGAGGCCCCCCAGCCCCCTCGCGCTCCTCTCCAGGTTCAAACGGCCCGTGGTGCCGCTGGCAAGGAGCGGGTTGGGTGCTGGGGGCGGAAAGGCTCTGCGTTGGCCCCATCCCTGGCACGGGGGTCACCCCCAGTCCCCTGGGCCTCGCCGCCGTGTAGCAGCGTGCCTGGAACCCGCTGCCTTTCTCCTCCTCGGAGCCGCCGCTCGCCCGCTGACGGGCGACGAGCCCTCCCCGAAAACCCCCAACCCGCCCGAAAGAACCCACCTGCAGCCCGGCGACCCGCCTCGGAGCCCCGCAGATCCCGGCGCCAGGAGCCGCCTCGGCTCAGGCGCTCGTCCCGCTGACCGTGCCGGGCGAAGGCGGCACGGCTGAGGACCAGCATCCATCTTCGCAGCGCGCCCCGAGCGCGCGGGTGAGCGAGCGGGCCCCGCTTCCTGCGCGAGCAGCGTGCCCCGGCACGGCGAGGAGCGGGGTTCCCGCCTGCCTTCCGCCGGGGCAACGGCGCCGGGATCCCCGTCGGTCGGGCCGGGGACGCTCTGGAGAGCGGCTTTTCCTCCGCCGCCGCTTCCCCGTGGGGCTCGTGACCGAGCGCGCGGGCGACACCGGGGGGGCCCGGCGAGAGCAGCTTCCCGGCTTCCTTCGGCGCGCTGCTTTCTCGGCTCGCCGCAAGCTATGCGACCCCGGGACTTTGAGTTCTCGTTTCCCTCCCGTTCGACGATTCTCTGCACTCCCCATGAGCCCCCGGTGCTGCCGGGGGGCAGGGACCCGCGCGCCCTTCCCGGGCGGCTCGCGGGGCACCCCCTTGCCCTGCCGCAAGCCGCTGCCTTTGAAACCGAAACATCAGCCAGAGGTGGGGGGGGGTCAGGATCCCTGCTCTTAATTCAAATCTTGAATTTCAGTTTCCCTTCATCCCCCCCTTCCATTTTCCATTTTCCGTTTTCCATTTCAAGTTTGCTTTTGAACTTACGCCAATTTTAAATTGAATTCAAAATTTTCTTTTCAATTTACTCTCGATTTAAATTCCAAATTTAATTTCAGATTTGCTTAAGTTTTCGTTTCTGGTTTTTAGTTCAGTTTAGGCTGTGGGGTTTGGGTTTTTTTTTTTTTTTCCCTTCTAAGTTTTTAATGTCCATTTTTGCTTCGAATTCTCCCGGGTGGCTTTGGGGTCGGGGGGCGTTTGAAGCCGCGCCGCGTTTTGCGCCGAGGCACAAGAGCAAAACGCTTCCCTTTACAAAACAACAGCAAAGCCAACCGAAAAAACCCGCCCCAAAACCCAGCAGCGAAAGCAGAGGGGCCAGGAATCAACTCGCCGGCTCTAAACCCGCGTCAGGGCCGGAGTCCGACCTGCCCGGCCCCCCGCGCGCCGGAAGACGGAGAAGAGGGGATTTCTCTTCCCGGCTCTGGGGGCTCGCGCAGCATCCCGGGGTCTCTGCTGCGGAGGAGCCGGGTGCCAGGCGGCCGAGGGTTCGCTCTGGGGCCCGTTCCGTGTTCTCTCCTCGCGCGGGGGCTCTGGGCAGGGGACGAGGCCTCGCTCGCTTGGCAGCGTCTCGGGGGTCACTAAAAATGACTTTTTCTCACTGATTTTATCCCCCCCCCACCCCGGAAACCTGTAGCTCTTTTCTCTGGCGAAAGTGGGCAACGAAGGGATCTAAAGTTTGGGTCACCCCAGAGCTGGGGGCTGTCCCGGCGCTTCCCCCTGCCCTGAGCATCGCCAGCGGGGCTGGGACCGTCCCGCTCTACCCCAGTGGAACTGGAAACGGGCCCCGGGACCCCGCCGGCTTCGTGCGCCAAACCTGACGGGGAGGGGATTGGGTAACTCCCGGGGTGGCCGGGAACCGGCCCGGCCTCGCGGACTGGGAGCTGGGCACCTCCTGGCGCTGGGGCGCGGGTGTCGTTGGGGCGTCGCGGGCCCCGTCCCCGGCCTGGCGGGGTTGATCTCGCACGTGTTCCCCTGGAGGGGTTTCTCACCCTTGGTCCGTCAGACGCCCGGAATCCCAGTGCTCGGCGTTAGGATTTAGCCCTTTTCATGGGCTCGGGGGAAAGCTGGGGGTCGGTTCAGGGTTGGTTCAGGGCTGGTTCGGGGCTGGTTTGGTTCAGGGTTGGTTTTCCCCAGCGTGACCCACGGCGCTGGGGGGTAACGAGCTCCGTGGAACGAAACGCCCCTTGTTTCACCAGCTCCTCGGTGCCGCTCATCACGGAACAAAACCCCATCTCGGGGGAGCTGTGGCCCCGCCGGCCGACAACGCTGCCCCGAGTCCCGGGGCTTCCTCGCAGCCACCGATGGCTTCCCTCCGGTCGCCTTTTGGCGAGTGACCGCCCCAGCTCGGGTGCTTCGTGGGTGCGCCGAGCGCCTTGTTGCGCGCGAGGCTCGCCCATCCCCTCCGCGTGCGAGGCTCACCCGTCCCCGCTGTGCGAAGCTCGCCCGTCCCTGCCATGGCAAACGTGTCGGGGGAGTGGCTCTGGCTCCAGGATTTATTCTTTCCTTTCAATTCCCTGCGAGTTTCACCCACGAGCGGCACCTTCGCTTCCGATCGCGCGCGAGGCCGGGGTCAGCGAGGGGGTCGCCCTGGCCCTGGCCGCTTCACCGCGCTGCCCGCGGAGCCTTCCCCGGTTATTTGCGGTACCGGCATCCGGAACTCGCCCGCAATCCCTCTGAAGGCTGGCCTCTGGAATTCGGGGGTGTGAGGAGCGGCGCTTCCAAACCTCCTCTCTAAAATTAGCCCCGAGAGCGGGCGGAGGAGCCTGCAAGGAGCCTCGGGGGCTCCGTTTATTTATTGTACCGCGTCGCGTTGCGCTGTTTTCTCCTCACCTCGGCCCTCGGTCCCGCGAAGCCGCATCCATTTTGTTCCATCCCCAGTCAAACCTCTCTGCTCCCGGGCAGCAGGTATTTCCAGGTAGCCCGCGCCAACTCCGCCGGAGCCACGCACGCCGGGACGGCTCGGCCGGGCTCCCCTTGGCTGCCGGGCGCTTCCCCTCGGGTCTGAGCGGGATTTTTAGAGCCGGATCGTCCCGTCGGGAGTGCCGAGGGTCAGCGAGAGGCGGCTCTGCGCGCCAAGCCCCGCCTGGCTCCTGGCGTCCGGAGAGCGCGGAGAGGAGGCATCGAAGACCGTTAAGGTGGAGAAGGAAAGCAAAAAAAAAAAAAAAGAAGAAATAAAAAGAACCAACCTGGAGAAATTTGCCTTCTTGGCTGCCCTGGCCCGGGGGGGTGGCCGGGTGCTGCCGGACCTGCCACAAGCGTCGCTGGGCGCTGCCGGCCTCCCCCGGCCGGACCTCGCTGCCGCCGCACGTGCCAGGAATGGGGAATTTCGGGCGCCCGGCTCGGTTTGGCTGCGCGGGGGCCGGGCCCTGCTCGCCGTCCAAGAACTTGGGCCCTTGGGGGCAGCGGAGCAGCAGAAAGTGGGTCCTGCAGGGGTGGGAGCAGCGGTGCGGCTGGATCGGGGTCACTGGGGCAAACCGGGGCGAGCGCGAGCTCAAACCACCTGAAGCCAGCGAGCGCCTTGTTCCCGAATGCCCTGGGTTCAGGCGTCGTTCTCGGGGAATCTGGAGAGGCAAAGGGTGCGAGTCTCGCTCCTTTGGGTTAGACCCGACCCCCGCCTGCGTCCCACCTCCCGGACCTGCGGCGTTGGCTCGCCCCCGGCCTGCCCGGCACCTTCAGCGGAACATGGCAGTGCTTCCCGCTCTGTTCCACGCTCGGGTTTGGAAGCAGGGGCGGGGAACGGGATCTGCGGCACCGAACCTGCCCCAAGAGAAAGACTCGCAGGGAGTAAAACCCCCTCCTCGTGTGGGGCCTCAAACCCTCGCCTCTCCCCACCCGATCTACCCAGGCCTGACGGCACGGCTCGGCTGGCCTTGGTGACGGCACGGCTCGGCTGGCCTCGGCCGGATGCGTTGGGGTGTCCCTCAGCTCCAGGAGCTCGCTCACGACCACCCCGGCACGAGGAGACCCCTGAGATCGCTCTCTGCGGCTCCCCGGGGACGCGTCCTCCCTCCCGGGAGGGGCAGAGACCCCGAATCCACCCACACACCAGGGTCCTGCTGCTGACACCTTCAGGGTTGCTCATCTCGTCTGTATTTTCTTTGGCTTTTGCTTTCCCCAGCTGCCTCACGCAGCTCCTGGGAGAAGGAAGGTAATCTGCCTGAATCAGCGCCCAAACTTGGTTCTCTGCAGTGGGTCTTCGGGTTTTTCTTTTCCTTCTCTCTGCTGTGGAGTCGCTGCTGGAGTTGAGTAAAATTAACCTGGGCCCCGAGAAGAAAATAGAGCCAAAACCTTCTCGCCGTGGAGCGGGACGTTACCTGGAGCACTGGGGCCAGTGCTGGGCTCCCCAGTTCCAGGGAGCCCAGGAGCTACTGGAGAGAGTCCAGATGCTGAGGGGCTGGAGCATCTCTGTGCTGGGCACAGGCTGAGGGACCTGGGGCTGAAGAGCAGCCCGAGAGGGGAGCTGAGCGATGCTGAGCAAGAGCTGAAGGGGGGCAAGAGGATGGGGCCAGGCTCTGCTCACTGGTGCCCAGCCACGGGACAAGGGGCACCAAGAGGACGGGGCCTTTAACGGAAGGTCAGAGTTTGATTTTCTTTCCCAAACCCACATTAAAGTCGCTCCCCTCCCGGGCTCAGCCCCGTCCAGCGTGTGTTTTGCAGGGATCTGGAGGAATCGAAGCGCAGGAAGCCACCAGGGCCGTCTCAGCAAACTGCTGGGTGGCTTTGGGCCTTTCTCTGCGTGGAGGTAAGGCCGTTGAGACCCTTTTCTCGCCGGCTTGGCTGGACCACCAGCAGCCCCCAGAGCGGAGCTGTCGGGGTTGGCCTCCCAGCAGCTCCCGACGGGTGACGGATCGATCATTTCAGAGTCAACCCTGCGGAAAATGAACTGAGTTCAGTCGAGGTGGTCCTGGTGGTCTCCTGGTGAACCCTGTTCTGCTTCCTGTGGGCTCCGTGCTGAAAAGAAAAAAAGTTGGACCAGATGATCCTTGAGGTCCCTTCCAGCCTGGGACTCTGTGACTCTCGGACTGCACGGTAACTAAAAATGAACTCAAAAGCCATTCCTTCCCCGGTGGAATTGTCTCCCAGGTCTACCAAAGGATTTCTCAGACTCCTTGCTGTCGGTCTGATGTTCTGGTGGTGATGATCATCTGCTTCCTGTGAGCTGCTGGGAAGGAAGAGGAGTCTAAAGTACGAGAAGAGGAGGGGATTTGGTCCAGGGTCCCGCTGGTTTTGAGAAGAGGAGCATCTGAGGGCCCTGAGCTTGTCCAGCCTGGAGAGAAGGAGGCTCAGGGGAGAGCTTCTGGCTCCAACAGCTCCCTGGAATTCAGGAGCTTGGAGCCAGGGGGGTCGGGCTCTGCTCCCAAGGGACAAGAGGAACCGGGCTCAAGCTGCCCCAGGGGAGGCTGAGGTTGGAGCTGAGGAACAATTCCTTCCCCTGCAGGGCTGTCCAGGGCTGTGCCAGGCTGCCCAGGGCAGGGGGGGAGTCCCTGTGACCCCTGGAGGGGTTTCCCAGAGCCCATGGAGCTGTGGTGCCGAGGGGCAGGGGGCAGGGGTGCCGAGGGGCAGCTCTGGGGCAACGCTTGCCCTCCAGCAGCTCCAAGGTCTCTCCCAACCCAGCCGATTCCGTGGCAGGCGCTGGGTCCGTGCCGGGAGCTTTACCTGCTCTGGTTGCTTATTTTGGGGTGGTTGTTTCCCGGGCCAGGCTGTGGGGGTCCTGTCCCGGTCCAAGCCTCAGCCAGGCTCTTGCTTGGGTGCCACGCTACCAAGTGACTTCCCAACTCAAACCTCCCCGCTGTTTCCTCCCCGTGAATTAACCCCGGGCCATCGCGCCCTCCTTCCCGGCTCGGCCGCCCCTTTCTTGCTCCGTTACCGGGGGCAGCTCGAAGCTTCGCCTCCCCGGAGACCTTGGCCCTCCCCATCCCTTTGTGGGTTGTGTCTGACGAGCCGGCAGGAAGAGCTAAAGGAGGAGGAGGAGATGGGGATTCGTGGCCTCAGCAGCCGAGGGGAGCGGGGAGCGGTTTCTCGGCGCTGGCTTCACCTGCAGAGAATGAGCCGGGTTCGGGAAAGAGCCGCACAAAAGCCGCTATTGTCGGGACTTGCGCAGACTTCGTCAAAGGCCTTTTCAGGCTGGAAATAGAAGCACCCAGAGGATGATGGGTCCTTGTGAAAGGACCCTAAAATGCAATTAAATGAGCAGCCCGGTGGTGTTCCGCTGAACCTTGTCCCCGTCCCGGCCGTGGGGATCTTTCAGGCGCCTCGGAGGCAGGATCCGGGCCCGGGGCAGGAGGGGGGATGTGAAGCATCTTCAGCCAGCCCCGGGGCTGCCGGCAGCGGGTTCATCTCGGCCCGGCGTCCGTGCGCCTTGAAACGGGGGTGAAAGGTCTGGGGGGAGGGGGGGGGGGGGGGGAGGAAGGGGGAAATGGACCTAAAAAACCAGAGAACAACGGCGGGGGGGGGGGGGAAGGGGGGGGGGGGGGGGGGGGGGGGGGATGGAAGAAGTGTGAAATGGTCCTAAAAAACCAGAGAACAACGGCTGGGGACAGAGACAAAGGCTGGGGAGGCTTTGGGGTGGCATCGAGGAGGTGAGAGGGGAGCGTAGGACGACTGAGGCAGCAGATCTGCTCCCTGGCCCCAGCCGCTGTCTCCCCGAGAGGCGGGGAAGAGATTCGAAGCCCCAGAGCTGGGCAGAGTCCCCCGGAGGTGGGGACCAGCGAGTCCCAGTGGCACCCGCCAGCCACCGCCCGCAGCGCCTCGGAAGCCCCAGTTTTCTTCACGCCGCGGGGAAGGGGAGTTTCCCGATGTCACGCCTTTTTTCCCCACCCTGGAGACCCCAAACCGCCTCATCTCTCCCAGGGGAGCCTCGGGGTTTCCTCTGGGCCGGAGCAGCTCGGGCTTTCTCTGCTCAAACGCCCGTTTCTGCCCCTGTGGTTCCCCTCTCCGGGCCCTGCCGCTCGCTCCGCGCCGTTCCGGTGGATGCAGCCTGGAGACCTTCCCAGGCCCGACGCGCCGCCGGGCTCGTTCAGAAACCTCTGGGAGCTACCACGCGATCAAAGCCTCTTCAGTTATTTCCCCCTGTGTCGAGGAACTCGTTCCGTGTGACCCAGGAGAGGCGAAGGCGGGGAACAGGGGTGCCCGGAGAGGGGCCGGCGCTGGGACCCTCTCCCCGAATGGCTGCGAGCGGCCGGTCACCGCGCAGAGATTCGCGCCCCGGGAGACGGCTGTCGTTCCTCGAGGACCATTTGGCGGCTCCGCCGGCGTCAAAGCCCCAGCGCTCTCTTGGAAACGCCCCGGTGTCGCGAGCTGCTCGCTTCTGCTCGCTTGGGATCGCCCCCGTCCCCGTTGCGTCTGCGCCTTCTCGCCGACGTTCTCCTCGGCTCTCCGGCTGCGCCGTTGGGCGCTTGGCCTCCCGGAGGGGAAGGGTCTCGCTCCCGGTCCCAGCGACCGTTCTCCTCTGACGCGTTTCGATGCCGCTCCCCGGTCGCTGTGCGGGGTCACTTGTCCCTTCAGCTGGGGAATCCTGGGGGGTTGGACCCTCCTGGGCCTGGGAAGGGAGCTGGGGGAGCCCTGGGCCTGCCCCTCGGGTAGGAGCTGGCAACAGTAGAATGTCTTGGAGGGGCAAATGATAAGAGGTGGAATTGATTGGAGGCGCCCGGTGCGGCGGGTGCTAAAAAGCCCGCTAGTGCCTCAGGGAGGGCTCAGGCCTGCTCCATCTTCCCTGCTGCTGGGTCCTCCTGGACTGCACAGCCTCTCTGGGCAGCCTGGCACAGGCTCTGCCACCCTCACCCCAAAGAACTTTCTCCTCCTGGGTTCCAGTTGGTGCCCCTTGTCCCGTGGCTGGGCACCAGTGAGCAGAGCCTGGCCCCATCCTCTTGCCCCCCTTCAGCTCTTGCTCAGCATCGCTCAGCTCCCCTCTCGGGCTGCTCTTCAGCTCCCGTGGCAGGGGGCCAGGGGCTGGGGGAGGGAGGGGGGGGCAGCAGTGTGGCCCGCTGGGAACTGCAGAGTCAAATAGCAATGTATGGTGAATATATATTTATAATTTAAATGAGAATCGCAACATGGGAAGAGTTAAAAGAAACTGCTTAAAAAACGGTCAAGAAGAGGATTCTGAGTATTAGAAAAGCAGTAAAAAATAACATTGTGAAGCAGTGAAGAAGAAGATAAAAAGGAAGTTTTAAAGCAGTTAAGAATTGGGGAAAAAAAAAGAAAATGGAAAAAAAAATTGAAAGGAAAGAAAGAAAATACCCCCCCCCCCTGGAATTTAGGAAAATAATTAAAAAGAGAAAAGAAGAAGGAATAGGAAAAAGAATAGTGAAATTTTAAAAAGAAAAGGAAAAAGAAGAGAAAAAGGGAAAAAGAGAAAAGAAAAGAAAAATGGAAAAAATGAAAAAGGGAAAAGGATAAAGAAAGGGGAAAAGAAAAGAAAAAAGGAAAAGAAAGAAGAAAAAGGAAAAAAAAAGAAATGGAAAAAGATGAGAAAAAGGGAAAAAGAAAAGGTAAAAGGAAAAAGAAAGGGGAAAAGAACATAAAAAAGAAAAAGGAAAAAAAAGAAAGAAAAAAAGGAAAAAGAAAGGAAAAGGAAAGAAAAGGAAAAAAGAAAACGGAAA
>JANVCC010000050.1:605705-621500 GCA_025345505.1 Todiramphus chloris collaris | reverse complement strand
ATTAAAAGGAGAGAAAGAGGTGCAGAAGAAGAGCGGGCGGAGGCTTTCGCCCGCAGCCGCTGCCCGCCGGGTCCGCTGCCGCCTGCAGCCGCTGGCGCTTTTCCTGCGGTATTTTCTCCCGTTCCTCTTCTTCTCCTCTCCCTTCTCCCTTCCCTCCTGTTCTGCCCCTCGCCCCTGCCCCGCGAGGCATCCTGGGTACCCCAGCATCCCCGGCTCCTTTTGTTCGCTCCCCGGCGCAGCGCATGAGGGGCCGGGCAGGGCCCGCGCCCGTGCCCAGGCAGGGTCCCCGCGGGTGCCCGGCGCGGGGATGGCACCGGGGGCCGCCCGCCCGCCAGCCCCCCCCCCGCCAGCCGCGGCCCTTCCCCGGCCCCCTCCCCACCCCCCGACGCCCCCCCGTCTTCGCTCCTTAATTTTCTTGACAGGCGGAGGAGGCAGCGGGAGCCCCGGACCCGTGAGTACCCCCGTGCCCTCCGGGACGGATTCGCCGGGGGGTTGGGGGGCCGGTGGGGGGGTTGGGTGGTTCTCTTTCACCTCCTTTTATTTCTCGGGGGGCCGCAGGCGACGGCGCAGGGAACGTGGCGAGGGGAGGGCGAGCGAGCGAGCGCCGGAGACGGAGACGGAGCCGTTCCCTTCCCCTTCCTCCTGAAAAACCCACCTCCCGGCAGCGCGCTCTTCCCGGAACGCCCCGCTCCGACCCTCCCTGCCAACCGGGACGGAACCGGCGGGTACATTGTCTGCTTTTGTCCGCCGCGCCGATGGCTCCGTGACCAGCGCCTCCCGCTTCCCCCGCGCGCCTTCCATCGCCGCGCTCCGGCTCCGCTCCGTTATTCCGGAGCGTTTTCTTGGGGTTGGGTTTTTTTTTTTTTCCCGTTGGGTTTCGGTTTGGTTGGGTGGGTTTTTTTTTCTCCTCTGGGATGAAGGGCGCGCGTGGCTCGCGGCCAAGCGCGCCGGAGCGAGCGGAGCAGAGCGAGCGGGGCGCACAAAGGCAGGGCCCGCGGTCGAGGAAATCGCGGCGCGCGTTATATAAGGCGGCCTGCGTCATCCCCCCGCTCGCTCCGGCGCGCTCGGCCCCGCCGGTGGGAGGAGGAGGAGGAGGAAGAGGAGGGTGGAGGAAGGAGGATGGCGGGTGGAGGATGGAGGCCAACGCTCCCCTTCGCCCACTTCCCAGCATCATCATCATCATCATCATCATCATCATCATCATTATTATTATTATTATTACTCAGCTGACCCCTTGCAGGGTGGGCAGCCGTTTCCCACTGGTCGCCCCCCGAGCGCGCAATCGCATCCGGACTCCCCGGGACGCTGGGCGAGCAGGGTTGTACTTCCATCCCTCCTGCTATTTTTCCATGTTTTCAGACCATTTTCCACATTTTCAGCTATTTTTCCATATTTTTTTCTGTTTTTCCAGATTTTCTTCTATTTTTCCCCAGATTTTCAGCTATTTTTCCACATTTTCAGCTATTTTTCCCCACATTTTCTTCAATTTTTCCACGTTTTCTTCTATTTTTCCCCATATTTTCAGATATTTTTTCTATAATTTCATCCACTTTTTTATAATTTCATCCATTTTTCTACAATTTCATCTTTCTTTATTTTTCCACATTTTCATCTTTCTCTATTTCCATCTATTTTCATCTACTTTTCTCTATTTCATCTTTTTTTCTCTATTTTCATCTATTTTTTCTCTATTTTTGTCTATTTTTTCTCTGTTTTCATCTATTTCTTCTCTCTCCTCATCTATTTTCCTCTATTTTCTCCTAGCTTCCTCTGCTTTCACCCGTTTCTCTCCTTTTGCCTATTTTTTAATCTTTTCATCCACTTTTCTGCATTTCCCTCTCTTTTCCCCCGTTTCTCTGTATTTCCCTCTCCTTTTCTATCTTCTCTTTCCCTCTGGCCCCTTCCCTGCCTCCGTCCCATCCCTCCCCGAATCCCCCCGGCCCCGGGGGGCACAATCCCCTCGCCACCCCGGCTTGCCCGGGGCTCCGTGTGTGCAGGGGGGGTTTGTCCGGGGCTGCCGTCGGCCGCCGCGCTTCGGGCTGCGCTTGGGACACGGGGGGTGGGGGTCTTCACGCCCCCGGCTGCTCTCCATCCCCCCCCGAATTTCTCCCTTTACCTGCACCCGGAGCGCTCGCCGTGGCCGTGGCCGTGGCCGTGGCCGTGGCCGTGGTGGGGGTCTCCTCTCCGCGGGGTCTCCTCTCCGTGGGGTCTCTCTCGGGGCCGTATCCTGACGGCCGCCACCGTAGCGAGCAGCGCCTTTGCCGTCGGAAACGGGGCGGCCGAGGAGCGGGGTGGGGGGTGAATCCTGCCCTCCTTTCCCCCCCCCTTTCCCTCCGCGCTCTCGCCGATCTCTCTTCGAGCCGCCGAGCCCCAGGCACCTTCTTAGGTTATTAGCCCTTTTTTTGGGTTTTTTCCCTGTTGTTTCAGTATATTTTTTTATAGCGTCGTATGGAGACGCTCGTCTTGGGAGCCAGCCATTTTGTGCGCGGTGCGCTCGCTGCGCGCTTGACGCCGCAGCCGCCGGCTCGCGCTCGGCCCCAGATGGAAGCCAGGACGGCGGGGCCGGGCTGTCGGCGGCACCGAAAGAAACCCCTCTCGCCCCCGGGAGCCCGACCGGCTCCAGAGCCGCCCCTCGGCCCCGCGTGCGCCCCTCGGCCCCGCGAGCGCAAGCGCGCGAAGGGACCCGCGAAGGGACCCGCGCCGTGGAACTCGCCCACCATGCGCCCCAAGACGCTGGCACTGCCCCCCACGGTCGCGCTGCCCCCCACGGTCGCGCTGCCCCCCGAGGCCGCGCTGCCCCGGCCCCGCAGCTGTCGGAGTCGCCGTCAAGATATTGATTAGCGTCGTCGTTAGCGCGCCGATCGGTGCCGCCGGCAGCGCACCGGTTAGTGTGGTCATCGATACGAGATCGGCGCCGCTGTCAATGCATTCATCAGTCGTGGTGGTGATGTATCAATTGGTGTCATTGCCAGTGTATTGATCAGTGTGATCAGTGTATCGATTGGGGTTGTTAACGTATTGATCAGTGTCATTATTAGTATATCGATTACTACGGTGACTAATCGATCAATCAGTATCATTACTATTTGATCAATCAGTATCATTACTAATCGATCAGTATCGTTACTAATCGATCAATCAGTGTCATTACTAATCAATCAGTATCGTTAGTAATTGACCAGTATCTTTACTAATTGATCAGTCAGCATCATTACTAATCGATCAGTGTCGTTACTAATTGATCAATCAGTATCATTACTAATCAATCAGTATCGTTACTGATTGATCAATCAGTATCATTACTAATTGGTCAGTTAGGGGGTGGTGCCGGGCAGGCTGTGGAGCGCTCTCGTCCCCGGGCTCTGTCGGGGTGGCCTCGGGGGTGACCTCGGAGCCGGGAACCCCAGGTCACCGCCTGGGCTCTCCCGGGGCGGCTCCACTCGCGGTGACTCCTGGCGCTGCTGGAGCCGGGATGGGGGAGGGAACTGGGTGGGACTGGGACTGACTGGGAGGCCTCGTGTCCGTGGAAGCCGTGCCCGGGGGAGGTTTTCCGTGGGGGGAGAGCTGCTGGAGGGTCCGTCTCACCGCGGCCGCTGGAAGTTGCTCCGCGGTGCGTGGGGAGGGTTTGGAGCTCAAAGGTCCTGACGGGTTCGGGGAGAGATGGATCAGGGGTGCTCGGGTGGCACCCCCCGGCCTGGGCCGTGCCCCGGGGCAGAGAGCGAGGGTTTTTCTGCGCTCGCAGCTCCCTCCAGGCTGCAGGGGAGTCTCGCCGGGCGGCTGCTGTTTCCCTGGCGAGACTTTTCCCCCGCCGGGCACTGCTGGGGCGGGTTGGACGGCTCATCATCATCATCATCACCATCACCATCATCATCATCATCACCTTAATTGCAGCCCGTTCGTTAGTTCCGGAGGGCTGAGGGTAGCGGCTGGAGCGAGCGGTCGGTCGCGTGGGAGCGTTGGTTGAACGCAGAACGTTGAGGGGAGGTTGGAACCTGCCGGGGCTCCCCGGAGGGAACTGGAGCCGAGTCGACTGCCGGTGCTGCCGGGTCTCTGCTCCTCGGTGCCACCCAGGCCGGGTGGGTCTGGCAGGGTTTGTCTGCACGGGCGGCACGGCGAGACCCGGCTCCGGCTGCTCCGCGGGCAGACTGGCTTCTCTGGTGGAATATTCATGGGATTTGGCCCAACTCAACTGGTTCCAGCTTTTTAAGCGCTTGTACAGCTCGGGTCGTTGGTTTTGGTGGTTTCTCTCTCACCTCGTGGGTGCTGCATCAAACAGAAGTGGAATCTGTTTGTTGTTTGTCTGGGAAGAGCAAACCTGTCTGTCGAGCGCCGGAGAAGTGAAACCGCCCGAGGCTGAAGGAGCATCTCCAGGAGGGCGAGGTGCTGGAGCTCGCCCCTTGCTGGGCACCGGGTGGCCAGGCTCTGGTGGGTGCTGCTCCCACCATGGCCGGGTGCTGTTCCCACCATGGCCGGGTGCTGTTCCCACCATGGCCGGGTGCTGTTCCCACCATGGCCGGGTGCCGTGTAGTGTCCAGCTTGTCTCTCGTGGAGTCTCCTTCTCCAGAGCCTTTCGGAACCCCCCGGCTCTGCTCCTCTGCGGGCTGCCCTGGGTGACCCTGCTCTGGCAGGGGGGTCTCCAGGGGTCCCCCCAACCCCACCATTCTGCTGGGCACCAGTGAGCAGAGCCTGGCCCCATCCTCTTGCCCCCCTTCAGCTCTTGCTCAGCATCGCTCAGCTCCCCTCTCGGGCTGCTCTTCAGCCCCAGGTCCCTCAGCCTGTGCCCAGCACAGAGATGCTCCAGGTCCCTCGGGCATCGCCGGAGCCTCCACTGGACCCTTCCCAGCCGCTGGAGAGATTCCAGCTGCCCGTGGGCTGAGGTGGGTCCGTGTGGATGAGGGACACCCACAGACCCTCTTTGGTGATGGGACTGGGAGCTGTTGGGAAGGTTTTCCTCACGAAGGGCTCATCTCCCCTGGTTCTGCCGGCCGGAACCTCTGCGTGCTCGGGGAGCCCAGGCCGGGGTTTGCCAGGATCCGTAATTCAGGGACACGGCTTCGGCTCTGCCCTGCTCCACCTGATTCTGTTCTGTGTCCACTCTGAGCTCGTTTCATGGATGCAAAGCGATTTCCCGGTTGGGAAGAAGCCGTGGTGGCCGCGTGGGGTGGGGACCCCCCCCGGGGCCGCTTCCGTAGCGCGTCCCCGAGCAAACAGTGAAGTGATGCCAGCTTAGAGAGCGCCTCTGCTCCCTCCACGGCTCTCAGGCTTTGTCTGCCAGGTAGCTGGGCTGCTCCTGCTCCTCCTCCTCCTCCTCCTCCTGCTCCCCGCTCGCTTTCATCTCCTGAGACTGTCCCCGCGTGCCCCTCGAGGTTTGGTTGCAGGAGAACGTGGTTTCCCCGCGGAGAGGCGGGACGGGCGAGGTGCTGAACGTGGTGGCCCCTTGGAGATCAGGCTGCACCAGAAGCTTCTCAGACGTTTCGGTTTCCCCTCGCGTCGCAGGATTGCGTGCGTTCTCTCGAGGTCTGGTTTGCCTCCTCAGCCCCGTCTCGGCACCGGAGCTGCGCTCGGGCAGCAGTGGCGTGGACACCAGCGCCTTCCGGCCGAGCCAGGACAGCGCCCCTGGCAGGGATGTGAACCTTTATCCCGCGAGTGCCTTAGTGCTGGAGTTTTGGAAGCTGCTCCTGAAATTCATCCGCTTTGGCCTCGTCTTTCAGCTCGGGGACCTCACGGGCCGGCCCCCGCGAGCTGCGGGCGGGCAGGGGAAGGAGAGGCCCTTGGAGCTCTGCCTCTGTCTGTCACCGGCCCCGGCCCTGCCCTGGGAGGCCGCACCGAGCTGCTCTTGCCGTGTTCCCAGGTGCAGCTCCCGGGGCTGCTTTCCTGGCCTTGCTGGAGCTGGGTTCTTATCGGGTGGGAGCGGAATGGGGTTGGGGCTGGGCCGGGCTCCGCGGCTCCTTGCTCTGATTTCCCTGCATCTGTCGGCCTGGGGCGTTCTGCACCTGGGGGAGAGGCCGGCGGAGATGGGGAGCGAGCGTGGGCCGGGGTGGTCCCTGCGCGTCCTTCCGCCCTCGCCGGCAGGAAAACCCACGTGGGGAGGGGGTTGCTCTGTTCCGCTCGCCGCTGAATCTGGCGTCCGCACGGGGGGCGGGAGCTCAAACCACGTCGCGGGTCCCTCGTGAAAGCGAAGTCCGCAGCGGAGCCCTTGGGAGACGGCGGTCGGGTGAAGGAGCGAAGCTGCGCTGGGGGCTTCCCCGCTGCCCTTTGCGGCCGCAGCCCCGTTCGGGTGCCGGCCGAGGGATCGAGGGATCGAGGGATCGTGCCCTGCTCGGGGCTGCTCTGGCCCGCGGGGCACCTGCGGTTGCTGCTGCTTGGGAAACTCCCCGCCCGGCTGCTCCGGGACCGGGATGAAAAGCGCGCGGCTGCCGGCAGGCCAGCGCCTGCCCGCGTGGGCGGGGGGTGCCCCCGAGGGGGGAGGCCGGGCTCTGCGTCGTGCGCGTGTCCCCACCCCCGCCCCGGCGTCCCCGGTTGTGGCGGCGCTGATCGTGTCCCTCTGTCCCGCAGGATGGACAGGATGACGGAAGATGCTCTGCGCCTCAACCTCTTGAAACGGAGCTTGGACCAAGCAGATGATCGGGACGATGTCCTGGCCAAGAGACTGAAAATGGAAGGACACGAGGCCATGGAGCGGCTGAAGATGCTGGCGCTGCTGAAGAGGAAAGACCTCTCCGGCCTCGAGGTGCCCCACGAGCTCCCGGTGAAACAGGACGGCGTCAAGGTCTACGAAGAGAAGCTGAACGGGAGCCTGAGGCCCCACGGGGATGGCAGGACTGCGGGGCGGCCGGGGAAGGAGAACATCAACGACGAGCCGGTGGACATGAGCGCCAGGAGAAGGTAGGTGCCCGGTGCCTCCAGTCCTGGGCTCGCCCCGCGCTCTGCCGCCCGCGAGAACCCGAGTGGGAAGCGGCCTCTTCGCGGGCCCGGGGGACCCTTCTGGGCTGTGCGCGAGGAGCCGTTGGCTGGAGGCCGAGGAGCGGAGCCTCCTCTCCCAGGAGAGCCGCTCTGGCGGGCGTTCAGAGCCAGTCTGCTGTTGGGCTTTGCTCCCTGCTGCCCTTTTTCCACCCTAGAACCAGCTGGGTTTTATCTCCACCTCCATACGGCCACTTGTGCGTGTGGAGGAGGAGGAGGAGGAGCAGCTTTATTAGCACCTAAACAGCAGCAGCAGCAGCAGTCTTTTATTTAGCTGGAGGCCAGATCCAATGCAAGGGGCACTGAACTTGACCCTGGCCAGGAAGAACCCATCCCGGGTGCTGCGCAGCACCGGGGCACCCCCTCCCCTCTTCCTCGGGGGGATGAAGGGCTGGAGGCGAGCTGGGCACGCGCCCTCGCCGAGGAATCGGCCCTGAAAAGAGATGGGAAAATTCCACAAGGAGTTTGGAAAGGACCGAGTGCGGGGGGAAAAAAAAACCTGTTTAGCAAGGGGAAACAAAGCTGAGGGTGAGGGAGTTCTGAATAAAGCTGGGGGTGAGGGAGTTCTGAATAAAGCTGGGGGCGAGGGAGTTTTGAGGGGGTCCCCAGCCGGAGCTGGCTTGGGAACGTTGTCCACGGCCCCTCGCCCCCGCGGCGGGGCTGCTCTCCCGGTAGCTCTCCTGTCCTCCTGCTCTCCCCACGCCACAAATAAACAAAACAACCTGGGCGGACTCAGCAAATCTCTGCAGATGGCCCCTGTTTTTCCTCTGGCATCTTTTGTGGGGTTTTTTGTGGGGGGGGGTTGGTTTTCCCAGCCCCACTTTCAATGGAATGTAAATAAAACAACCCGGGTGGATCCAGGTGCTTGTGCAAAATAATCCCTGGGCGACGGCTCGCGGCGAGGAGAATCCTGGACCCACATCTGGTGCTGTTTTGCTCCGGGAGCGCCCGAGATGTGGCCAAGGATGCCAGAGGAGCAAGAAAACCCGTTGTGCTCGATGCTCCAAAGCCTTCCACCCCTCCAGCCCGAGAGCTCGGGGTGCTCTTGCTCCAGGCGAGCACAGCCGGAGCCTCCCAGCAGAGCAAGGGAGGTGGGTTCGGTGCCCGAGGGGTCCGAGGAGGGACCCTCCACCAAAGCCCGGGTGATTTTTGCTGAAGAGGCTCCTGCCCAAGCACTTGCTCACCGTGGGATTCGCTGACAATGGAGACCCCGCTGGGGGGCTGGCGGCTCTGAGCTGACCCGGGGTACCTGCTGGGTTAGGAGGGCGGGTTTATTCCCGTCCGTGGACGTGCCCGAAGTGATGGTTTGGAGACTGGCAGCTTGGGCAGCTGCAGGTTGGTTCGCCTGGACCAGCTCGGGCTGACTGCGCCTCGACGGGATGCTCTGGAGCTTCTCTGCCGACCACGCTGCTGGGACGGACCCAGACTCCAGCTTGGAAACCCCCCTGCTCCTGGTGACCTGAGAAGCCTCCTTCTCTGCTGCGGGTTTGGGTCCGTGGGGTTCGGAAGGAGACTGTCAAGAACAAGGTGTCTGTTGGTCAGCAGCTGCCGCCTTCCTGTGACACCTTCGGAGGTGGCGGCCCACAAAGGGCTCATTGAAGTAACGCCCCCGCAAACCCGCCCAGCCCCGGCCCCTGCTGCTTCGGGGCTCAGCCAAGAGGATTCACAGCTTTGATTTCTGTTCTGACGGTTTGGAGTCACGCTGCTGCTGTTCCTCCGGCAAGCTCCGTGACCGATGGGTCACAGCAGACGCGTGGTGGCTGCAGAAGGGGGCGTCTGCCCTGCCCTGGGGCTTCGAAATGCCCACGGAAGTGGCAGGAGCCTTCAGGAGGTGGAGCTGCCAAAGGCAAAACCCCCCCCTGCGAGGCGATGTCCTGCTCCGAGTATCCTCCCACTCCGAGCATCCTCCCACTCCAAGCATCCTCCCGCTCTGAGCATCCTCCCACTCTGAGCATCCTCCTGCTCTGAACATCCTCCCACTCCGAGCATCCTCCTCCTCTGAGCATCCTCCCGCTCCGAGCATCCTCCCGCTCCGAGCATCCTCCCTCTCCGAGCATCCTCCTCTGAGCATCCTCCCACTCCAAGCACCCTCCCTGGACCCGCTGAGCCTGGGAGCTGTGACTGAGCTCCTCCTGGGCCTGGCCATGCTCGCAGAGATCCCCACCATCCCACGTCCTGCTGCATGCCCAGCACTGAAGTTTGGCTTGGGAGCATCCGAGCATCTCCTCCCACGCAGCAGCCACTCACCAGAGACCTCCCGGCGAGGCCGAGACCTGCGAGTCCGTCTGTCCGTCCGTCCCGGCGGCAGCGGGACCGGCACCTTTGTTCCTGTGGGACTGTCACGGTTCTCCACGGCCCTGTTAAACCCGTGCCAAAAGAAGGCATTTCTGAGTTGCCACGATGAGAACGTGGGTTTTTCTTCCCAGTGCTGGGGTTTTCACCAGTGCCGGGGCCGTTCTGGCTGCTCCTTTCGCTGCTCGTTTCCAGGTCAGCTGGATTTTTGACTCTGCTCTGGGGGTGTTTGTTCAGGTTTTCCCTTTGGAACAGAGAGAGAAGCTGGGACCATTTACCTTCCTCTTAACTGGGGGCTTGGCCCCCGTCCCTCTCCCTCTCCAGCAGCGTGGGGCCCTTCACAAGCAGTGACCCCCCTGCCTCTCACCTCAGGATCAGCCCTGTCTGCCTGTTGCTACCACAGGGCCCTGCATTCACACCCAGCTGCAGCACTGGGGCCAGTGCTGGGCTCCCCAGTTCCAGGGAGCCCAGGAGCTACTGGAGAGAGTCCAGATGCTGAGGGGCTGGAGCATCTCTGTGCTGGGCACAGGCTGAGGGACCTGGGGCTGAAGAGCAGCCCGAGAGGGGAGCTGAGCGATGCTGAGCAAGAGCTGAAGGGGGGCAAGAGGATGGGGCCGGGCTCTTTCCTCCCCGCGCCCACCACGCTGGGGTTCTGGGGTTCTGTGTTGCGTGGCAGGTTTGGTTTTCAGCCGACCCACCGTTCCCCTGGGGAACAAGACGCTTTTGAACGAGTCCTTTCCCTCCTGCGAGCAGAAGGTGCTCCTGAAGCTGCATCCTCCCCATCCCGGTCCCGGAGCTGCCGCCGACGGCTCGCTGTGGTCACTCAGTCTCTTCCTTCTCTTCCTTTCCAGCGACCAGGACAGGGGCCGGTTGACCCCTTCCCCAGACATCATCGTCCTCTCCGATAACGAGGCGTCCAGTCCCCGTTCCAGCTCCCGGATGGAGGAGAGACTTAAGGCAGCAAATCTTGAAATGTTTAAGGTAAGAAGGAGGTTTCCTGGAGGTGCCTCCCTCGGAGTCAGGGCTGGGCTGTGGGGGGCTGCTCTGGTTTTCAGAGCAAAGGGGACGTCGCTCCAACCAGGACAGGGGGTTCCGAGCAACACGGGAGCTTCTGGGTGGACCGACCCAGCTCTTGCGCCCTTGGCCACCCGTGGTGCAGGTTCTCGCGTGGGTTAAAGCTTCCTCACTCTCCAGCTCGCACCGTCCTCTGCCGTTCTGCAGGGGAAGAGCCTGGAGGAGCGGCAGCAGCTGATCAAACAGCTCCGGGACGAGCTGCGGCTGGAGGAGGCCAGGCTGGTGCTGCTGAAGAAACTGAGGCAGAGCCAGCTGCAGAAGGAGAACGTGGTACAGAAGGTGAAGCTCCGGAGCGGCGACGTTCGGGGCCGGGCGGGGTGAGGGGGAAGGTCCTCGGCCTCGCAGGAGCCGAGAGGGCAAATCCCCGCGGCGCCGAAGGGGCGGCTGGAGCCTCGACGAGGCTCATCCCACCGGGGCTCCCCGGCACTGTGTCCTGACGCGGGTTCTTCGTTTCCCCCGATCCAGACCCCGGTTGTCCAGAATGCGGCATCTATTGTCCAGCCATCTCCTGCTCACGTGGGACAGCAGGGACTGTCCAAGCTTCCCTCCAGGCCTGGAGCTCAGGGGGTTGAGCCTCAGAACTTAAGGACATTACAGGTGAGCCTTCTCGACACCCCGTTTCGGTGAGAAAACAGCGCTGCGCGGGGGTCTGGGATGCTTTTTCCACGAGGCAAATCCCTCCTGGAACCCTGAGTAGAACGAGCTGATGTCCCACAGTTGGGCTGGGTTGTGCTCCCAGCCGGCGAGGTCAGATCTGAAGCTGATCAGCGGAGGCCGAGCCGTCGCCGTGACGCTTGGTGCCCGTTGTGGCTCTTGGCCCCGTGCCGGGGGCGGTCCGGGGGCTCTGCTGCTGCGGAAGCGTCGGGGTTTTCAGCAGGGAGGTCTGGAGGTTGGGTTGGCTGGGGGTTCAGGTGAGGTGAGGTGGAAGGAGCTGAACTGAGCCATGGTGGCCCTGAAGAAGATGGGGCCCAGCAGCAGGACATGGGGCACTGGGCACCAGCTGGAACCGGAGTCCTTTGGTGTGAGGGTGGCAGAGCCTGTGCCAGGCTGCCCAGAGAGGCTGTGGAGTCTCCTCCTCTGCAGAGGTTCCCACCCCGCTGGACCCTGCGCTGCTGGGCCCCCGCCGGGGCCGGTGAGCGGGCGAGGAGGGAGGCGACCCCTCCGACGCCTCTGCCTGCAGCTTCCTCTCCCGTTCGGTGCCAAAAGGCTTCGCTTGGGTCCTGCCCGATGGTTTGCTCCCTCCCTTAACCATCTCCTTTGTTTGTGGCGTGTGTTTCCTTCGCTATGGCAACGGTTTGGGGTCAGGTCCATTGTGGGTTCGCGGTGGGATGGGGCTGGTGAAGGAAGCGGGCTGCAGGAGAAGAGGAAGCGCATTGTCTGCGCCGCCTTTGTGAGGCTCCTCTTACTGAGGGCCGGAGGAGCTGCTCTAGGAGAGCCCAGAGAAGGGGGAGGGGAGGAGGAAAAGTTGCCAGGCAGGAGGTGTTGGGTGTTTTCAGATCATCAGCTGAAAATGGAGCCTTTCTACCTGTCCCCCCCCCCCACCCCCTTGAAGCTGTTTGGAGACCCCCAGGCCCTGGGGGAAGCCTGGGCAGGTCAAGCCCTGGCTCAGGTCTTCCCAGTCCCAGTGGCGTTGAGGTTGGGAACACGCCTGGAGTTGGGGCTCCTGGAACTGGGCACCGCTTTGGGTTCTGGTTTAACAGCTCCGGGTGGCTCCAAAGAGCCTGCTTTTGTCACACACACCCCCCCCCAGCTTCTCCCCTTTTCCCCATCAGTCAGATCAATTGTAATTCAAAGTCCTGATCTGTGTCTTGAAAATCATCTTCCGGAACGCCCCAGCCCGGGTCCTGGCGGCCCATTCCCAGGCTGGCTCCTGGGAAGCGGCTGCTCCAGGAGGCTCTTGACTCAGGTGCAATTCCAGGCTCTCCACAGACAGTTGGTTAAGTTGAGGCATCCTCCCTCCGGGCAGGATTCCAGCTCACTGGAATAAAGAACTGAAGGCCAAGTAGAGTTAAAAAAGAAAGCTGTTTGAGACGCCTCTCCCGGTGGGATTACGGCGAAGTGGATCCGCTCTGCCCGACCGGGGACCGAAACCTTCCCGATTCACCCCCGCTCCCCAGCTGGGATTTCATCTGCCTCTCGTTCCCTCTCTCGACAGGGTCACAGCGTCATCAGGTCGGCCACAAACACCACCCTGCCCCACATGCTCATGTCTCAGCGCGTGATCGCCCCGAACCCTGCCCAGCTGCAAGGGCAGCGGGTTCCTCCCAAGCCCGGCCTCGTCCGCACGACCACTCCGAGCATGAACCCAGCCATCAACTACCAGCCGGTACGGTGCCGGGGCGCCGCGGGATGCCGGGGGGCTGCGGGGAGATGGGGCACTAGGAGGTGCCTGAGGAGGCTGAGGGTTTGCGAGTGGGTCCGGTTCCTCCTCCCCCGGTTGGCGACAGGCGCTCGCTCGCGCGCGCTCCTCACCTGCTCTCCTGCTCGCTCAGCTGGCGGAGCGCGGCCAGCTCCCCGCGGTCGAGGAGCGGAAGGTTCAAACCCCGCTGTTTGATGGGGGAAAGATTACCTGTCAGGGCTGGAAATGGAGAGAGGGAAAAATGCTTTCCAGTTCTCCGAGTTCCCCAGCATCCTGGCTTGTGGCAGCTCTGGTGTGGCCAGTGCCACCAGGGCAGGGGTCGACCCCGGACTGGGCACTGGGGAGGCCGCCCCTCGAATCCTGGGGGCAGTTCTGGGCCCCTCACTCCCAGCAGGACCCTGAGGGGCAGGAGCAGGAGTCTGTGCTGTGAGGGTGTAGGAGCCCGTGCCAGGCTGCCCAGAGAGGCTGTGCAGTCTCCTTCTCTGCAGAGATTCCCAGCCCGGCTGGACCCTGCGCTGCTGGGCCCCTGCTCTGGGTGCCCCTGCTGGGGGGAGCAGGGGGTGGCACCAGGGGACCCCCAGAGGTCCCTCCAGCCCCCAACACGCTGGGGTTCTGGGGTTCCCAGCACAGCTCCTCTCTCCCCAGGTCCTTCAGGGAACCTTCGTAGACAGCGGGAGGGTTGTGGGAGGTCGATCTGGTCACCCAGGTCACCTCAGGAGCCGTGGGTGGGGGTCTGTATTCATTTCCCCTCCTAATCCCCATCTCCTCTTCCTCCCCAGCAATCAAGTTCTTCAGTTCCCTGCCAGCGCACGTCGTCTTCAGCCATCTATATGAACCTTGCCTCCCACATCCAGCCTGGCACTGTCAACAGGGTGTCATCTCCCCTCCCCAGCCCCAGCGCTCTGACCGACGCCGCCAACTCCCAGGCGGCCGCCAAACTTGCCCTGCGCAAGCAGCTGGAGAAGACGCTGCTGGAGATCCCTCCCCCCAAGCCTCCCGCCCCCCTCCTGCATTTCCTGCCCAGCGCAGCCAACAGCGAGTTCATCTACATGGTGGGGCTGGAGGAGGTTGTGCAGAGCGTCATCGACAGCCAAGGTGAGCCTCTTCCTCCTTTCTTTCCTCCTTGCTGAACACTGACCTCGAGGGAAGGCTCTGCTCTGGCTCTGCTCCTTGCCTCGGGGAGGGGAAGGCAGAGCCTGGACCCCCCCCAGGCCGGGCACTCGGCGGCCGGGTGCCCACCCCATGGGCACGGAGCTGCTGTGGGGAGGGCGGCTTGGACACGCCGAGCCCGCGGCAGCCGCCTCTGTGCCGGGGACTCGTCGGGGCTGTGCCCGCCTCCCGAGGTGCAGACTCCTCAGAGCCCATTGCCGTGGTGCCCGGGGCGGAGGAGGTGGCGAGAGCCTGGTGGGCAGCCCCCCGCCCTGTCCGTGCCCCCCCCGACTCCCCTTCTCGGTGGCTCCCAGGGAAAAGCTGCGTGTCCCTTCTGCGCGTGGAGCCCTTCGTCTGCGCCCAGTGCCGCACCGACTTCACCCCGCACTGGAAGCAGGAGAAGAACGGGAAGATCCTGTGTGAGCAGTGCATGACGTCCAACCAGAAGAAGGCACTGAAGGCAGAGCACACCAACCGGCTGAAGAACGCCTTCGTGAAAGCTCTGCAGCAGGAGCAGGCAAGTGCCCCTGGGGAACCTTTGCTCCAGGACCTCCTGGAGCTCTCTGCCCTGGGCTACAGGACCCCCTGGAGATCCTCAACCTGGGCTCCAGGACCTCTGGAGCTCTCTGGCCTAGGCCCTGGGACTCCCTGGAGCTCCTCACCCCAGGCTCCAGGACCTCTGGAGCTCCTGATGCCCTGCAGCTCCATGTCCTGGGCTCCAGGACCCCCAAAGCTGGAGGGTGAGCCATAAAAGGAAAAATAATCCCTTTGCCCTGGGGTGCAATCCGGCCGCTGGCAAACGGGACGTGTCTGAGGGAACCGGACGAGGGTTTCTGTGGGGGACAGGACACCCAGACCCTGTTGGCAGTCTGGGGGTGCAGAGGCGGAAGGGCTGTCGGCCTTGGCCGCGGGGAGCGGGCGGTTCCGGGAGCACCTCGGGAACAGATCGGCCGGGGGGAGCGAGGGGGCTGCCCCCGACCCCCCCAGGCTGAGGGGGCCTCCGGTTCCTCCTGGCAGGAGATCGAGCAGAGGCTACAGCAGCAGGCGGCCCTGTCCCCCACGGCCGCGCCCGCCGTCTCCAGCGTCAGCAAGCAGGAGAACATCCTGCGGCACCACACGCTCCGGCAGGTGAGGCAAGGCGGGGGTCCCGGGGGGGCTGTTCCCCACCCTGTCCCCCTCCCCGACGCATTCCTCAGCCCCCCCCGGCTCCTCCCAGTGCCCCCCAGTCACCCCAGCGCCTTCTCCGCTCTCCCCGCCAGGCCCCGCAGCCCCAGGGCAGCCTGCAGCGCGGCATCCCCACCTCCGCCCGCTCCATGCTCTCCAACTTCGCGCAGGCGCCGCAGCTCTCGGTGGCCGGCGGCCTCCTCGGCATGCCAGGTACGGGCCGGGGGGCACGGGGGCACGCGGGGGCGGGACGGGGCCACCGGCTCCCGGGGAGCGGGACCGGGATGAGAGCCGGGCTGGGGGGGGCTGGGGGAGAGCCGTGGCTGTGGGGAGGCTCTGGATGCTCTGAACATCCTGGGGGGCTCTGGATGCTCTGAACATCCCAGGGGCTCTGCCGTGGCCGTGGGGAGGCTCTGGATGCTCTGAACATCCCGGGGAGGCTCTGGATGCTCCGAACATCCCCGGGAGGCTCTGGATGCTCTCCCCCTGGAGAGGAGGCCCAGGAGCTGTGGGTGAGACGAGGGCACAGGGAGCTGGGTTCAGAACTGGCTGGCGGATGGAGCTCAGAGGGAGCAGTAGAGCAGGGTCTGGTCGCTGGTGAAGCTCCCCAGGGCTCAGGGCTGGGTCCTGTCTTCTCAAACTCTCTTCTGTGGCCTGGGTGGAGGGGCAGAGTGGACCCTCAGCCAGTTTGCCGGTGGTACCAAACTGGGAGGAGCGGCCGAGCCACTGGGAGCTGCGCTGCCGCTCAGCGAGAGCTGGATGGGATGGAGAGCTGGGTGGAGAGAAACCTCATGAAG
>JANVCC010000050.1:571693-582753 GCA_025345505.1 Todiramphus chloris collaris | reverse complement strand
GAGTCCCCGTGACCCCTGGAGGGGTTTCCCAGCCCCCCGTGGAGCTGGGGTGCCGAGGGACAGGGGTGCCCTGGCAGCACTGGGGGCACACTGGGACTCCAGGAGCTGAGAGCTGATTTCCAAGCCCAACCGGGCTCGGGTGGCTCAGGGGCTGCTGTCCCTGCACAGCCCCCACGGGCCGGGCCAGGCCCTGCTGCCGGAGGCGGCCGACACCGAGCGCCTGGAGCAAGCGGAGCCGATGCTTTGGCACGAGTCGGGCAGGCCAGCGGGGTGAAGGGTCCCCCGTTTCCCCCCCTGCCCTTGCTGGTCCGGGCCCTTCCGCAGCGCTGCGAGGAAACGGAACCCAGCCCAATCCAGACGCGGGGCCGACGGCCGGGAGGGTTGGCGGCATCGAGCTGCGGCCGCACCGCTTGGCTCCGGCTCTCCGGACAGGCGGCTCGGGGGATGTTCTGAGCTGGTCCCCACACCCCCGGGGCAGGAACAGCCTGACCCCCACTGCTGGTTTGTGTGTGGGGGAGGTTGTTAAACCCAAAGTGCCAGGGAGGGGATCCGGGCACCATCCTGCGCTGGGCTCCAGCATGGCCACGGTGCGTCCGCGTGACCCGACGCCTGCTCTCCTGTGGGTTTTTCTCCCCCCAGCCCTTTGTTGTTCCCCTTTCCCCCCACAGAAGCCCCCAGGAAGCTCTCGTGCAGTGGAATGGGGCTGGACGACCTCACCACCCGGCAGATGTTCCTGCTGAAGCAGCCAGAATGGAGGCAGGAGCGGGGCCAGCTCATTCCTCCCAGGGAATGAGAAAGTACATGCAGAACTGTGACCCCTCCATCCATCCGCAGAGCGCGATCTTTCCCTCCCTCTCCACCCCTCCCTCCCCCTGCACTTGCTGGAAGCAGCCCCTGCCCCAGAACCGTTTCCTGCTCTGCCACCCTCACCCCAAAGAACTTTCTCCTCCTGGGTTCCAGTTGGTGCCCCTTGTCCCGTGGCTGGGCACCAGTGAGCAGAGCCTGGCCCCATCCTCTTGCCTCCCTTCAGCTCTTGCTCAGCATCGCTCAGCTCCCCTCTCGGGCTGCTCTTCAGCCCCAGGTCCCTCAGCCTGTGCCCAGCACAGAGATGCTCCAGCCCCTCAGCATCTGGACTCTCTCCAGTAGCTCCCGCTCTCTCTGGAACTGGGGAGCCCAGCACTGGCCCCAGTGCTGCAGAGGTGGCCTCCCTGGGGCAGGGCAGAGGGGCAGGAGAACCTCCCTCGCCCTGCTGCCCACACTCTGCTGGATGCTCCCAGGGGACCATTGGCCACCTTGGCCACGAGGGCCCTTTGCTGACGGGCAGCTCGTCCCCCAGCACTCCCAGTTCCTTCTCCAGGGAGCTGCTTCCCAGCAGGTGCCCCCTCCCCTGTACTGGTGCAGGGGTTGCTGCTCCCCAGGGGCAGGACCCTGCCCTTGCCCTGGCTGAACTTCATGAGGTTTCTCTCCACCCAGCTCTCCATCCCATCCAGCTCTCGCTGAGCGGCAGCGCAGCTCCCAGTGGCTCGGCCGCTCCTCCCAGTTTGGTACCACCGGCAAACTGGCTGAGGGTCCACTCTGCCCCTCCACCCAGGCCACTGATGAAGGTGTTGAACAAGACCCCTGGGGAAGCACCATGAGCTCACTTCTGGTGCCCAGCGGGGCCCTTACCTCTGTGTAAATGGAGGGGGTGAGGTAGCAGAGCAGGCGGACGTCGTCTTCTTGGCAGGCCTTCATGTCCATCATCAGACACGTGTGCAGGTCCCCCAGCTGCGTGGCCTGGGCGAAGGACTCGTACAGGTTCATCTTCCCCGCTGCAGCTTTGCTGGAAGGAGACGTGCCCGGGTGAGTGAGGAGCTGCAGCCAGGGCTGCTGGAAAGCTGGTGCTGGTGGTGCTGGTGGTGCTGGTGCTACAGCACCCAGCTGGCTCCTGGGGGCAGCAGGAGCCGAGTGGGAGCTCGGATGCCTCCCCGCAATCCCTACCTGGCTTTTAAATAGTACAGGAGGTGGTAGCCGATCTTGGGTTGCTTCTGATAGAGCTCAGACAGGAGATCCAGCAGCAGCGAGAAGCCGCTGTTGTCCTCCTGCATCTGGCAGAGGTTCCTTGGGGAGGACAGGAGACGGCCGCGTTACGGGGGATACCCCACACGAGCGTCTCCGCTCACGAGGACCGGGGCGAAGCCCAGCTCCCAGTCCCACGTGGTCCTGGCCACCCTGGACTGGCCACAGGGGTCACCTCACCCACCCCTGCTGCAGAGGACGGCGGGACGTGCAGTGACAAAGGGCTCAGGACCCAGTAAACCGGGTGGTCAGGAAGCAAACCAAGCCCTGACTGGATTATTCCAGAATCTCAGCACAGACGTACCTAAATATTAGGTAGAGAGGCTTCCCCACCGACTCCTCCAGGGACCTGCACGACAAAGAAGACCCTCAGAGCTCAGTGTGCACCCACTCCCAGCGTCTCCCCAGCAACGGCAGCGTAAAGCCCTGGACCTTGCTCGCTGTGGCCACCGAGGGTTAGCCCTAAGCTAAGGAAAGCTTGGTTGGAGAAGTTTAGGTTGGAGCTGGGGCACAATTTCTTCCCCTCCAGGGTTGTCCAGGCCTAAGCACAGGAGTATTTAGGACCTTGCATGGTCAGACAGGCAGAGGCCACCAGAGCATCACCTGAACTGAGCTGGCACACCAGGAGGAGCTTGTGGGGAGGAGGAAGGAGGTCTCTTTGGAGCCCTGGATGCACTGACCAGCTCCACAGTGACCGCTTGTGCACCCCTTTGCAGGGAGAGCTGCTGCCTTTGGAACACGGGGAGTATTGTACTGGGAAAAGCCCGAGCCCCGCTGTGGAAGGATGAGCCACGCAATAAAAACCCAGGTCCTTACTCCTCTGTGATTTCTTCCGGCAAAACCTCACCACGGAAGTGAGCCTTAAATAGCTCCTGGAGGCAGGATGCGAGCACTGATAACTGCTCCGAGTCAAAGTCCTCCTGGCAGAGAGAAAGGAAGGAGTGAGAGGAGACAACACAAGCTCAGACCTTCCCTCCCCAGCCAGCAGTCACCCCACGGGGAACGGGCCCCGAGCTGCTGTTTTGCTGCACCAGGAGCTGGGCACCAGGAAGAGAAGCCCCTGGTTGACCTCCAGCAATCACCCTGCTCCACTTATCTGCTAATGGGCAGTAACTCGCCCAGCTCGGCTCTCCCCCTGCAAAGGGGCTGGAGGGCAACGTGGTGATGAGGATTTACTCCCTGTGCTCCCGCTGCGGGCTCTCAGAAGCTAAAAGGCCACTTGACTGTAACAGGGGCTGATTGGAGGCAGAGGAGGCAACGCTCAGCTCCTGGGTGAGCTGCAGCTCTTTGGGCAGGCAGGGCTTGCTGCAGCCTCTCCCAAAAGCAGAATCCCCCAGAAGCTCTGCAGACACCAGAGCAGCTGTGGGGGGTGAAATGGGAGAGAAGATCACCCAGGGTCCCGCATGGGGGAGGTAACGGGGACATTCAGGCACAGGGCATATGAGGTTGGAGCCTGGTGGGGTCGGGATCTTCTCTCAGGGAACAAGCAACAGGACAAGAGGAACTGGGCTCAAGCTGCCCCAGGGGAGGCTGAGGTTGGAGCTGAGGAACAATTCCTTCCCCTGCAGGGATGTCCAGGGCTGTCCCAGGCTGCCCAGGGCAGGGGGGGAGTCCCCGTGACCCCTGGAGGGGTTTCCCAGCCCCCCGTGGAGCTGTGGTGCTGAGGGACAGGGGGCAGGGGTGCCCTGGCAGTGCTGGGACAACGCCTGGACCCCACGAGCTCCAAGGTCCAACCCAGAGGACTCCACGATCCGAGGATCTTCCCCTGCTAGACCCTTCCAGCCCCCAGCAGCTCGGGGCCGGGTTTAACAGCCCCTCAGCGCCGCTTTGAACTCATTTAGGATTCGAGCGTCCCCAGGCTGCTGTGTCCCTCCGGGCTGGCAGCTGCCCAGCCCACACCACTCCAGCAGCTCTGGTTTTCCAGTTAGGCAGTGGTGCTGCTCCCCAGCTCCGTGCAGTTACCTCCAGGACTTGATCCACGATTTCCTGCATGACCTCACACTGCGCTTCCGTATCGCTGGAGCACAAAAACAAGAGGAAATCCAAGTTACATAGGAAGATACCGAGAGCAGGGACAAGGGGACTTTGTGCTGAGCTGGCTCTGCGCGCCAGGCCCGCCTCTCCCCATAGGACCTGGGGCTGGGGGGCTCTGGTTTGTGCTGGTGCCAGGCTCAGAGGAGGGCACGGCTCCGGCAGACGCGCTGCAGAGCCCCGGAAGAACTGGCGGTGTTGCTGCAGCACCTACGCAGAGCAGCGCCCGGGGCTGTCTGCAGCCAGGCAAACAAATGAAGTGGCTAAAAGCAGAAGATGAAAAGCACTTAAAAGCCCCAAAGCCATAAATTACGTTCCATCGCTCGGCTGTGCCAAGGTCTGCAAAGCAAGAGGGGGCTGGTTTGCACCTTCCTCAGACAGAATTAATCCCAAGGTCGCTGAAAATCAAGAGGGGAGGTGGGGAAGTCCCGAGAACACGCAGGCACAGGTAGATCTCTGGAGATCTCTGGAACGGGAATGTGTCCCAGGCACGGATGGACCGAAGCCCCCTCCCCACGGGCCCACGCTGCCTCCCCTCCCTCGCCCATCCAAGGGCAGAGGAGGATCAAACTCGGAGCCCTTTCCCTGCCCCGGATTCGGAGGAGCGCTGCAGCCCCCAGCACGCGGCTGTTGGGTCCTGGCCTGAGCCTCCTCCGAGGACTCATCTCAAGGCCCTTGGCCCAGCCCCCTCCAGAAGCACCCGGGTGTTTGGTGCAGAAGCCTCGCGGGAGGATCGATCGGGCCGAGCGAAACGCAGGCGAGCGGCAGGGACGCGACCGCTCCCGGGAGGGAAAGCTCCTCACGGCCCCGAAGAGATCGCCACGCAACGGGCACACGAGCCAAGGGTACCAACCTGCCCTTCTGCAGCTGCAGGACTTTATCCTTCAGCGACTCATCCAGCTGGTCCAGGAACGGCGTGATGTCAACGGGCTCCTCCACGAAGGTCTCCTTGATGGGATGGAACCTGAACTCCCTCTTCTTCCCTGCAGCAACGGAAGCGGCAGGGGAATAGTTGGGTTTCCCCAGCAGCTACGTCTTGGAAGGCCCGGAGGCAACCTCTGGCCTCGCCGTGGGAGCTGAGCAGGGCTGTCCCCACCCCGGCACCAGCAACACGGCCCAGCCTCGGCTCTTGCCTTCCCCCTTTAGAGACGCGTCGAGGTCACCGTGAGTGGGAAGGAGGGATGGGACCCCAGCGCTGGGGGGGGGTCTAGAACTGGGGCTCCCATTTAGCCCAGTTCCCAAACCTGATGCTTTGCCCCTTCTTCAACAGGCTCGACAAACACAACTCCCCGACAACTCCCCCTCCGAGGCACAAACTCTCGTGGTCAGGACTCTAGGATGGAGCTGCTTTTCCACATCCCCATCCTCCAGGCCTGGCCTGCAGAAAGGAGCTGCAGCAGAGCCCAGAAGCGCCAGGGCCGAGGCAGGAGGGCCAAGGTGGCCAATCTCCTTCACAAAGATCCTCTCGGTGCCTGGCTCCCCTGTCCCTCTCCGGGGCCCCAAGCAGCCGACCGGGCTCGATGGGGCTACTAAAACCAGTGCCACAGCCCAGTGCCACGTTCTGTCCCCCACCGTGGGCTTGGGGCCCCTCCCAGCACAGGGGTAGCCCCTCCAGCAGGGCAGGAAGCCCACCAGAGTCCCACCACCGAGGCCAGGGACAGCTCGAGGCGCTCCCAGGGCCAGAGAGCGAGCGAGCAGAGGGGACTCGGGCCCCGGGCAGAGCTCGAGCGGCAGCGAGCGTCACGAAAACCGTGTGGCCGAGTAATTAGAGGCCTGAGCCTCATTAGCAGCTGCCCGAGCACAGGGACACCCTGTTCCCAAACAAAGCAGCCGGGACAGCAGCTGCCACGGGGACTCCCAGCCGCGCGGCGCAGCGGGGCTCGCGGCCAGGCGAGATCCAGGGAGGACAGGTGGGTGGGGAAAGCGCCGCGGTCGAAGGGTCTGAGGCTCTGGGAAGAACTGGACGAGGAGAGGAAGCCCCACAGCCTCCCCCTGCGGCTTTGTCTGTTTTGAGGCTTTGAAGGAACCGGACTTACAGAAGGTCTGGTCCCCAGGGGATCCTCCCTCACCCAGGGAAGCTCCGTCAGGTGCCGAGACGAGCGGCGGCTCCTCGCCCTGGGGGCACTGGGGAGCACTGGTGCCCCTCACCTTTGCTGCTCAAGTCTTCCTCGTCATCACTGAAGGCGGCCTCGGCGTTGTCATAGCAACTGTCCTCCTTCTCTGACATGTGGTTGTCCATCTCCATGGAAACGGGCTCCTCGATCTTGACTGCGGGAAGGCACACAGAGGGGTCAGAGCGGGAAGCGGGGATCCCACGGCTCCTCCAACAGCCCGGAGTCGCCTCGACCCATCAGCCGGCTCCCGCAAGGGAAGGAAGGGACTTTGGAAAGGGAGGACGAGAGTCTGGGCAAGGGAAGGACCCTGGGAAACTCAAGCTGGGGAACCCAGTAACACCATTTCAGCTGCCCTACTGGTGCCGAGTGCGGCGGGACGGGGTCGTTTGCCACCTAAACCACCCGAGACCCGGGCCGAGGGCAGAGCACGAGGCCCCGAGGGGAGCCAGAGCTTTGCCAGCTCTGCAAGGCTGAGAGGCTCGGGGTGGGGGGTCCCTTAGGTGGGACCCTTCAGCCAGAGATGCTGATACAGCAGGAAAAGCGGATTTAGAGGCACGGTCCTTCAGGTCTGTTAAATACAGCTTGGAAATGCTCTTCCTTTAACCTAATTACGTTCTCCCCAGCCTACGGAGAAGAAAAGGTGAAGGAGTCCCCGTGGAGTGGAGAGAAATGGGTCATGTCCACCCACAGCAAGGCTGAGATGAAGGGAGACCACCCATAAACCCACCAAAGCCCAGCACGGTGCGGGTCGGAAGGGACCTCTGGAGATCACCTGGTCCAACCCCCCCGCTCCCTACCTTCGATGGGGGGAGAGGGCGAGCTGCAGAACTCGGGGAACTTCTCCCTCAACATGGCACGGAGCTCTTTGTCCAGCTTGGGGTTGTCGAAGAGAGGGGCCAGGTGTCTGCGTTGGGAGGTGGGAAGGGAAAAGGATGAGGAGGAGCCGGGACGTGGTGCCCCGCTGCGCAGCGTCACCCGGGGGGGACACTTGAAGGGATCTCCTCCCCTCCTTCGGGGCTTTGGTTCGTTATGGGCCACGAGCTGCGAGGTGCCACCTTCCTTCCTGCAGCTCAACAGGGGCTCCCTCGCTTTGCCACCAGCGGGACCCGCGCCACCAGAAGACACACAGGAAGGGGAGAAGCCTCTTGGGAGGGGAACGTGGCCGATGCAGGAGATGTCTGCAGGCTGGAGCACCAAGAGCAAGGCTGCTCCGTTCAGCCTGGGGACCAGACAGGGCTGGGGACGCTTCATCGGAAGCACAGTGGCTACAACTTTCTCATCCCACCCATTCCCATCAAGGAACAGCTCTCAGGACAAGCCCAGGACACAACGATGGCTTCTTCCATGGTTCACACACAACACAAATGCTCTCTGCAGCTCTTCCAGAGCCTGGACATTGTTTTGACCAAGCTGGGGAGACCCAGGAAAACTGCCACACAGCAGTGGACAGAATCCTAGAACGGTTTGGGTTGGATCATCCAGTTCCAACCTTCCTGCCATGGGCAAGGACACCTTCCACTAGAGCAGGTTGCTCAGAGCCCCGTCCGACCCGGCCTGGTTGTACAAGCACAGCGAATTCAGGGCTGTCTTACGCAAGGACTCGCTTCTCCACGATGTGGGTGAGAGAGTTGAACACGCCTTGCCGGACGTGAGCCTCCAGCGGGGGGTAGAAGTTGGGAATGATCTGAAAGCAGGAGAATGACCATGTTAGTGCCATAAACCCTTCTGGCAGGACACAGCCAGGATGAGCTGAGACCACTGCTCAGCTTCTTTAACTCAACCCAACCCTACAACCCAACGCCAACCCTACAACCCAACGCCAACCCCACAACCCAACCCCAACCCTACAACCCAACCCCAACCCCAAATCCCAGCTGCTCTTGACCCAGGAGGGCAGCAGGAGAGTTCTCCAAGTGCAGTATCTCAGAGATGGGAAACAGTCACGGAATCATCAAACTGTTTTAGTCGGAATAGGCCCTCAAGATCATCAACTGCAGGATCTGCCCCTTTCCCTTGTTGAACCTCATCCTACAGGGGTGGGACCAGCTCGTGCTTATGGCTTTTCTCCCAGGGCATCTCCCAGGGATGAGAAGAACATGCAGATGCTGCCTCATGAGCTGTGAGAAGCTCAGGGCCTGGCCAGGGCCACGTTCCAAGCAGCAGCGACTGCTGCAGGAGTCAGGGGAATCCAAGAAGGGCCCTCCAAACAACACCCAGCTTTGTCCACACGTAGAACTTTGCTTCTGGAAGGAGTCAGTCAGTGAACTCCTCCCTGAAATCTGGGTCATCCCAGGAACAATTCCACCTCATTCCTGTGCCAGAAGCCAGCAGCTGCTTTTGGAACTGGGCAGCCCAGGGCCAGGAGCACGTAGAGCACGCTGGGTGGGAGGGAGGGAAGTGATGCAACTCGCAGCGCTTGTGCCACGGAGAGACCCCGCTTCCAAGAAACCCCATTGGTCCTCCCCCAGGACCGAAGTTCTGGAAGCTTCCTTCCCCCAGGACGGAGGAGAGGGACCAGCTCTGCTGCCTGCCTGAGGTCCTTCCAAAGGGAGATGATGGGTCTGGCTCCTGCAGTGAGGTTCTGTTTGCCCTCAGGGGGTGATGCTGGGCCAAGTGTTTCCTTGGGGACTCACGGGACCGGTTTGGAAGCTGTTTCCCTACCAAAGGTCATCCTTCTGGAAGGATTTACCCACAGAGCTGGGAGAAATCTTACGTGCTTCCCTCTAACGAGCGACACATCCGACCTCCAGGAGCGGCTCTGGATTTATCCAGAGACCTCGAGGACTCACCAAAGCCTCTGGGTTTTAAGAGGTGGATAATTCTCCTGCTCTTGGCAGCTCTGCGAGAGGAAAATCCCTCCTTCCTTTAGAGGAGGTAAGGGGAGGTCAAAGGGGCTGCCAGCAGATCCCGAGCTGCTCCGCTGGTTATTTCGCAACCCAGAGGGCAGAACAGACCAGATGGTGCAGGGAGGAATGTGGAAAAAAAAACAAACCCCAGACCCGAGGGAAGGGCCTTTTTTGGTTCGTGGTTTGGTTGGGGTGGGTGTTTTTTGGCTCTGAAGGAAAGGCAGCACCGTGACACTATTTTGCTGCTCCAGCCATCGATTTGTGGAATTCCCTTCCTGCGGGACAGGGCGGCCAGGGGCCTCTGCCCCAAACCCCGCGGGGGAGAGGAGGCACCGCTCCCATTACTGTCCCTGCCCTTTGGGAGGGTCCTGGGGGGAGCCCCGGTCCTGGGGGGAGCCCCGCAGCTCATCACCGACCTGCTCCCAGCTTCTGTCCTGGCAGAGAAGTTAAAAGCACCGACCTCCACCGACGCGCCGCTGCCCGGCAGCGCTCACGGCCGCAGGGCCTCGGGGCTGGCAGGACCAGTGGGAGAGGCTACACCGAGCCCTCGAGGCTGGCCCAGTGGCCAGCGCTCCCGGGAGCTCTGAGGAACTGTGAGGACCCCAGTGGTTGCTTTCCCAACCCCCTGCCACCTCCCCCCCTCGTCGTGAGCGCAGGGAATCCGTCGGCAGCTCACCCGGCACATGAAGTCCAGCAGCGTGGCGGTGATGGCCGGATGAGGCTTCATGGAGTGGTGCATCACCAGGATGGCAGGCTCTGGAAGGAGAGAGCAGGGAGCCCTGTGCTGAGAGCCCCCGAGATGTTCGTACCCCGTGTGCCCCCCCAGTTCCTGCAGACCCAGCTTCCTTCTGCCCCTGGGAGCAGAGGGAGCCCCCTTCTTTTGGCTGAGAATCATTGAATCATCCAATTGTTTGGGTTAGAAGAGAACTTTGAGCTCCTGGGGTCCAAGCGTCACCCCAGTGCTGCCAGGGCACCCCTGCCCCCTGGCCCTCAGCACCACAGCTCCACGGGGGGCTGGGAAACCCCTCCAGGGGGCACGGGGACTCCCCCCCTGCCCTGGGCAGCCTGGGACAGCCCTGGACAGCCCTGCAGGGGAAGGAATTGTTCCTCAGCTCCAACCTCAGCCTCCCCTGGGGCAGCTTGAGCCCGGTTCCTCTTGTCCCTTGGGAGCAGAGCCCGACCCCCCTGGCTCCAAGCTCCTGAATTCCAGGGAGCTGTCAGAGCCAGAAGCTCTCCCCTGAGCCTCCTTCTCTCCAGTCTGGACAAGCCCAGCTCCAGCCCCACAATGTCCTTCTGGGAGTGAGGGGACCAAAACTGCCCCCAGGATTTGAGGGGCAGCCCCCCCAGCTCCCCATCCAGGGGGATGATCCCTGCCCTGGTCCTGCAAGGCTCATACCCACCCTTGTCCTCATCCAGCTGCTACACAGGTTTCAAAGAGCAGCCAGAACTGCCTTCCTCACAGGCAGGAGCTCCCAGCAATGCCCCCAGCTCTACCAGTCATCTCTCCCGTGCCCTGGACCGCAGGCCAGCCCAGCAGCCTGTCCACCCGAGGACAGGGACGCTACAGGGCCAGCTGCTGACCTCAGGCCAGGCACTTGCTGCCACCACAGCCACGAAAACCACGATTTCAAGTGGCTCCACCAAAGCAACTCTCCTGCAAGCCAGCAAATCACGGGCACGGGAAGGAACCGATGTCCTTTGGAGATCATCTCTGGGGCTCTCCCCACCAGATCCCTCCACCTCTACCAGCTTTGGAAGTCACTAATCCCTCCTTCAACCCGTGCCGTGAAAGCCACCCTGCAGTGTACCAATATTCATGATGCTGTCCTTCTCGGGGTTGAAGAAGAGCCAGTCGTAGAAGAGGGCCAGCTTGGCGTTTGAAGCAGCGACGTTGGACTAGAGAAGATAAAAAAGGACAAGGGATGAGAAGCCGGGCGGAGAGAAGCCAACCAGGCTATCAAGATGCATCTCCAGCACCCCATGGGGAGAGGATGGGCCCCAGTGAGGCATC
>JANVCC010000050.1:552787-571683 GCA_025345505.1 Todiramphus chloris collaris | reverse complement strand
TGAGGCATCTCCAGCACCCCACGGGGCTAGGCCAGGGCCCATGGGCCATAAATATGAATCAAAGAGCTTGACACGCTGAAAGAGAAGGTGAAGAAATGTAGGGAAAGGAGATCCCAAAGGATCTGACGTGTGCTGGAGCCAGGGCTGAAAGTCAGAACAAAAGCTGATGGCCCAACCGCCGCTCTGCAGCTCCCTCCTGCAGCCCAGCCAGCAAACATCTGATCCCAGTCTCCCCAGCAGCTTCCAGCACCCGCCAGTTCCCCTCTTCCCCGGGAGAGATCGCCCGGCGACGCGCTGTTGGGCCGGGCCCTGGCCACTCACCGTGCAGGTGGTGAGCAGCCAGCCGATGATGGCCCAGCGCGGGAGGATGTCGGAGCTGAGCACCTCGTTGGAGGGGTGGACCACGCCGCAGATGTAGCGGATGAGGTCGCAGCGCAGGGACTGGCTGTCCGGGGTGGACAGGTACTGCCGCTGGAACCAGTCCTGGTACCGCTTCTGCTGCCCGAACCGGACCTGGAGGAGAGGGGAACCACCCCGGTTTTAGCTCGAGGATCGGGTTGGGAGGGGAGAAAGGCGCTGGAACCGCGTTTTGCCACCCTCTCAGCTGCCTCTTCTGGCAGGATCCGCCTCACACCCCGCTCCCCGTCAGCCCCGCGCTGGCAGCGTCTTCAGAGAGGCCGAGGAGGCGAAGGAAAAAGGCCACTGTGCCGCGTTTTCACGCGGGGCCCATCTCCAGCCCAGGGGACGGGACCGCCCGGGGAAGCAGTGAGCGCCGGGAGCTCAGCAGCTCTGCCTGGGGTGAGAACACAGGTAAGGGGTAACCCTGGCACCGTGCAGCCCCTGGCCTCGCTCGCCCCGTGCTCTGCCTCGGAGCGCGGCCGGCCGGCAGCGACGCTCCCCCCGAGAGGCTGTGCAGTGCCTGTGAGTGCACCCCAGGGATGCCTGGGCTCCATCTCTGGGCGGCCTCTCCTCCTCTCGTCGCCGTTAGAAGCGCCAAACACTCGCAGTGGTAAAGCTCTGCCCTTTGCCCTCTGTGCCCAGTGCCAGCGTGGGAGGGGGCCCGGTGCGCGGCCAGGGCAGGGACGTGCGGCCTCCTTCCCTGCGAGCAGGGGGGAATTACCCGTGAGGTCATGAAGAGCAGCTTGGTTTCCATGTCGGGAGTGAGGCGACATGCCAGGAATTTGCGCGAAGTCCTCGACTGGAGGAGCTGCAGGACGCCTGGGGAGAGACAAGAGCGGTGGGGCCGCGCCGCGGGGACAGCGCGGCAGGGACGGGACCCGGGCACGGATCTTCTGACGTCCAGAGCGAGCTGCGCACGGAGCGTTAGGCTCCTATTCCCCAGGGCCACAGGCAGCGGAAAGGGATCCAGACTTTGGCTGGAAAAGATCTCATCGGATCCCGGTGAAATGGTTTGGGCTGGAAGGGACCTTTGGGTCATCTTGTTCCAGCCGCCCTGCAGAGCAGGGAGAGCTTCAGCCAGAGCAGGTTGCTCAAAGCCCTGACCTCGAGGGCTCCCAGGAACGCGGCATCTCCTGCCTGGAGCGAGCTTTGGTCAGGGAGCGCTAATGAGGACGCCAGGAGAGCCTGGAGAAAGGGAGGGGGGATGCACAGCAGGGCAAGGACGAGATCTGGAGGAGAAATGAGAAAGTCCAGATGCCAAGACCCAAGCCAGAACCCACAGGAACACGGTCCCCACCTCCCACCCTCGGCCCGGGCACCGACAGCTGCCCCGGCAGGTAAATCCAGCCGGGAAAAGCCACCCAGAGGTACCACCCGAGATCAGGCACCGGACGGGAGGGAGAAGGGGGGGCTGCAAAAGCCGCTTTCGTTCCCAGACGCCCGCGAAGAGGAGGAATTTATGGCAGCAGCGCGGGGGCTTCGCCGCCGCTTGACAGGAGCCGGAGGATTTACGGGGCCGGCAGCGCCGACGCAGCCGGGCAGGCGCCCGCTGGAAACCGCCCTCCTGCCGCGCAGCCGCAGGCCCGGCCGGAGCAGGGCAGCTTCGGGGCAGGCAGAAGAGACGCCAAGCCCCGTGGAGCTCAGGGAGAGCGTGGGGGGAGCTGCGTGTTGGGGAAGAGCCACGAAAGCCCCTTGGGTGTTAATTGCTGCTGGGTGCTGAGGGGAAGGGACAGGTCCTGTGCAGAAGGAGGCTGAGGGGAGCCCTTCTGGCTCTGCCAGCTCCTGACAGGAGCTTGGGGGTGAGATCTCTTGTCCCCAAGCAATGGGGCAAGAGGAACCGGGCTCAAGCTGCCCCAGGGGAGGCTGAGGTTGGAGCTGAGGAACAATTCCTTCCCCTGCAGGGCTGTCCAGGGCTGTCCCAGGCTGCCCAGGGCAGGGGGGGAGTCCCCGTGACCCCTGGAGGGGTTTCCCAGCCCCCCGGGGAGCTGTGGTGCTGAGGGCCAGGGGGCAGGGGTGCCCTGGCAGCGCTGGGGCTGCGCTTGGCCTCCAGGAGCTCCAAGGTCTGTCCCAACCCAGCCGATTCGATGATTTGATGACTCCCAGCCAAGACAGGCAACTGGGACTGGGAGGAGAACGTGCGAAGCCCCATTTCCAAAGGCTCGCAGACAGACGATGACGTGGCAGCCCCTGGAAAGCTGAATAATTGATGCCCACACAAACCCATCCATCTACCGCTCTCCCCACAGGGTCTGTTTGAACTCAGCCTGCGCAGCGACCTCGCAGCTGAGCTCTCTCGGGCCAAGTGGGCCAGGCCAGGGAGAAATCAAACCCCACTTCAGTTCATCTTCTGGACTTTGTGTTCTGGAGCTAGGGAGCTTCCTCCCCCTGTTCCTCAGCTCCCTGCAGCGACCAGAAAGCTGCTTTTGGAGGCATCTTCTTCCAGCTAAAGACAAGAAAGGCTCTGGAAGGAGCCACGCGGGCCTTGCTGCCGAGGGAGGGGGGATCAGACGGTGTAATTACAGCTCGCTCCGCACCCTCTCCTCCCAGAGAGCATCTGGAAGGAGCCCGCACGCCCAACGTGGGGCTCACGGAGCCCAGCAGCTCGAGCACCAAGACCTGGCCTAGATGGGATGTGTGGAGTGCAAACCAGTTGCTGCGTGGGGTTTTGGCTCCAGCTCTCCTGGGAATGGGCCGCCGGTGACAGCAGCCTCACCAGAGGGGTGGGTTGCCCGTGGCTAGCGGGGCTCGGTCAGAGGCTCTCCCTCGTGTGTGGGCAGAGCAGGGCAGGATGGAGCCCCCTGCCCCTTCTTCAGCCTCCTGCCTACCTGTGAACTGGGCGCTGAGGACCTGGGGGTTGTGGATGATGTCCTTCCAGAGCTGCTCGAACTCGGGGATCCTCGCGACGTTCTGCAGCAGCCGCACGAGGTCCCGGCCGATCATGAAGCAGTCCATGAACTGGGGTGAAAAAAAGAGGTGGTGGGGGGAAGATCAACCCCCAAATCTCACGGTTTTTCCTTGCCCCTGAGCTGAGGGGAGGAAGGGAGAAGGTGCTGGAGGGTGGGGGGAGGGCAGGAGGAGGGGAAGGGAGGAACAGCCAGTCCTTCAACCCTCGGGCCGGCTCCAGATGATTCACTCTTCACACAGCATCTCCCCCCCTGCCCCTGGCAACCTGCCCCTCTTTTGAAGCCAGCAGGTTCTGAGCGGCCGGGGTGACAGGCGGGAAGGTCAGCGGCTATTTTAAAATGTTCCCTCTCAGAAAGCAAACAATCGGCCCATAAATCTGACAGCTTCGCTCCAGGACGGCGGCCAGGCTCTGAAGTTGGGCAAGGGAGAGCGGGCAGCGCAGGAGCTGCAGAACCAACGTGGCCCGGCAGGGCTACAATGGTCAAGATGAGGATTTCAGCCTTCGGTGGCTTCTCCTGGATGAGAGAGACCACAAAGCAGCCTGGAGCTGGCTCCTGAGCTCTCTGGAAGCCTGGGAGGACAGTGCCCATCACCCTGAGAGAGGAGCCGATGCTCTCGGCAAGCCACAAGCACAAAGGTGCCGCAGGAGGACGGTTTTGACCCTTGCAGCTTGAATAAGAGAGACAGAAACGAGGCAGCTCCCTCAACCCAGCAGCTCTTCCCCTCTCCAGCCCCAGAGTCCAACGGGACGCTGGTGGGATTGGTCCAAAAAGCCGCTGAGAGCCCAGGGCGTGAGGAACGTGGGGACGGATGTCCCAGCCTGGCAGGCGTCTTCTCCCCGTCCTCCCCCGGGTTCCTCCCCAGGTTGCTCACCCGTTCCCGGAGAAGGGAGATGCAGAAATCCACCTCCTTCTGCCGGAGCGCCTGGAGCTGCGCCGTGCCGTGGTGGTCCACGATGAGCCGCAGGTAAGTGTACACGGCCATGGCGATCAGCAGGCTGCTCTTCAGGACCCACTCTCTGCGAAGGAAGAACGGGGAAAGAAGGAAAAACAACCCCCAAACCCAACTTCAGCCGCTTCTGCGAGGGAGCCAAAGCCAGAAGAGACATAAACGTGGAGCCTCAGGACAGAGGAAACTGAGGCACAATGGGAAGAACGAGGCCAGCTCGTTGGGAGAGGCCTTGGAGCTCCTGGAGGACAAGCGTTGCCCCAGCACTGCCCGGGCACCCCTGCCCCCTGTCCCTCGGCACCACAGCTCCACGGGGGGCTGGGAAACCCCTCCAGGGGTCACGGGGACTCCCCCCCTGCCCTGGGCAGCCTGGCACAGCCCTGGACAGCCCTGCAGGGGAAGGAATTGTTCCTCAGCTCCAACCTCAGCCTCCCCTGGGGCAGCTTGAGCCCGGTTCCTCTTGTCCTGACACATGGGGACAAGAGATCTCATGCCCCCCTGGCTCCAAGCTCCTGAATTCCATGGAGCTGTCAGATCCAGAAGGTCTCCCCCGAGCCTCCTTCTCTCCAGGCTGGACAAGCCCAGCTCCCTCAGCTTCTCCTCACCACACTTGTGCTCTAGAAGAGCTGAATGGTGAAAAGCAAGGAAAACCACATGTCCTCGGGATCAGACACTGGGGAGATCTGAGAGAGAGCAGGCAGAGCTGTGGCATGAGAGACATCCCAGCGCCATGGTGGGCACAGCAGGATCTGTCCCACCTCAGGGAAGGACAGGGACGAGCAGCGCTTGGTCAGCACAGGGCTCTGTACCCAGGACCAGCTTTCTGGAAGCAGATGTATTCCTCAGGCAGCTGGTTCCATACCCCGAGGGTGGGCAGCTCCTCCAGCAGCAGAACCCACCAGCAAAAGCCTTTCCATCGCCCGCTCCGAGCTGGGCGTGCCGCGGTCTCAACCCTTAGCCCAGCAATAAATATCCCCAGCCCCCAGCAAGCACCTCGGCAGCTCCGCGATGCCAAGAAGGGGCTGGGCCGATCCGGTGCCTGATCCATTCCCCCTGCCCGGCTGTAGATCAGGAGCCCCGGGGAGGCTGGGCCACCAGCCCAGTGACAAGTGAGCCCCCTGCCCTAAACCATCAGCGGGGAGCCCGGGGAAGCCATGACCCGCGTTGGCTTCCCCCGCATCAAGCTGGACGCCTGGAGGTGGTTAATTAGCAGGGAGGATGAGGGAGTAATTAAGGCCGGGACCCTGGCGGGGGTTGGCAGGTCAGGAGGTTGTCAAAAATGAAACGCTGTCAAAAGGGGGGGGGGGCCAAAGCCGCCCACGGCCACGGGATCCACCGGTCCCACGCGTCGCGCTCGTGCCACCGCCGTTGGCACGCGGTTAAATGAACACCGGGGTTCCTCGTGGGAGCAGAGCCGCCTCCTCGCCCAGGGCAGCTGGGTGGGAGAGGCAGCTCTGCTGCAGCCACTGCTCTGGGGTTTTGTTCCCGAAATAAACCCGAGCACTCGAGGCTCGGGATGCGGCTCGCGATCGTCACGCGCCTGGCTGTCGATACTGCTCCATCTCTCCCCGAATCGAGGCAGGCAGAGCCCGGCGAAGAGCTGCAGGCTGTGCCCTGGGCTCGCCTCCAACCCTCAGCTCTCCGGGGGCGCTGCTGCGGAAGGTACCGGGGACGCTCCGGAGACGCCTTCAAGAGGGGTCGACCCCTCTCCTCTCGCACCTGCTCCTCTGACAGGCTCCTCAAGGGACGGAGCCAAGAGCCCGGAGCTTTCTCCTGCAGCCCCCACGGGGCTTTGGATCGCCAGAGAAGCCGCGGCTTCTCCCGCAGCCCAGCTGCTGGGAGCTGCTGGTTTGCAAGAGCAGAGCTGCACCGTGCCTGGGTGGGATGGGGAGCAGGACCGAGGTGCTCCAGGGTGCCAAGCAGCAGTGGCAAACGGCACCAGCACATTGGAAAACCACGTCGAGAGCTGGTAGGGGCTTAAATCCCAGAATCCCAGCGTGGTGGGGGCTGGAGGGGCCTCTGGGGGTCCCCTGGTGCCACCCCCTGCTCCCCCCAGCAGGGGCACCCAGAGCAGGGGCCCAGCAGCGCAGGGTCCAGCCGGGCTGGGAATCTCTCCAGACAAGGAGACTGCACAGCCTCTCTGGGCAGCCTGGCACAGGCTCCAAAACCCTCACACCAAAGAACTTTCTCCTCCTGGGTTCCAGTTGGTGCCCCTTGTCCCGTGGCTGGGCACCAGTGACCAGAGCCCGGCCCCACACTCTCCTGAATGCCCCCAGTAGCCCATTGGCCACCTTGGCCCGTTACTGGCTCACGGGCAGCTCGTCCCCCAGCACTGCCAGCTCCTTCTCCATGGAGCTGCTTCCCAGCAGGTGCCCCCTCCCCTGCAGTTGGGAACAGAGGAGCTGAGCTGAACGCAGAGGCAGCCGGGGAAATAGGGCGAAGAACCGAAGGGCGGCCAAGCCCAGCAGCCCTGGGAGGGTCCCTCCTTCCCCGGCGTGCCGTGGCACTAGATGGCACTCGCGGCAGCGCGCGCCCGCACGGCTCTTCCCGGAATAAATATCCCCGGGATTGTGTCAACGGGGGCCAAAGAAACGCTGTCAAACCCGGCCCGCCAGCCATGGCGACCCGAGGAGAATCGCGGCTGTTCCTGCTGGCGCTGGGCAAACGGCTGCAGCCTGCTCAAAAATAACGATTCCGGGCCAGGAATCCTGCTTATCGTCAATTAGCAGCTGCTTTGCCAACAAAGGACAATGCTGAGCCCACAGGACAATGCTTCCCAGATGGCCCCTCCACGACAAATTAAAGTCGCTGGCCCCAGTGAGCTGGTTAAACACAGGAAGCTTTTTGGGTAATTAACTCTGCCCTACTCCTCCGAAAAAGGAACTCCTCCCCCACAGCTCGGGGAAGAAAATATTCCTGGGATGCTGCTCCGGAGCTGCACGTGCTGCTCTGGCTCCTCGGGAGGATGGGCTGAGCACCTCCCGGGAGGCAGGCGTTGGGAAGAGGCACGGGCCTGGGCAGAGCCCCTGGCAGCCCCTCTTCCAGCCCTGCCGCGCTGGTTCGCTCAGGGAGGGGCTTCGGGATGTCCTCCCGCAAACAACCCGCGGGGAGAGGGCTCCCAGAGCCAGAAATTCCTGTCTGAGCTTGAAAATGGGCTTGGAAACACAGCAAGGGAATGCAGAGGTCCCTCCTCTCCCTCCCCAGCTCTCCCTCGCTCCCCTTCCTCTCGGCCGTACCTCTGTTCCGTCAGGATCTCCAGGACGTTCTCGGCCAGCCAGATGTTCTTCGCCGTCACATCCCCACCTGAAAGAGCAGCGGGGAAGAGGGAGAGGCCGTCAGGCCAGCAGACCCAAGGGAAGCCTCGGTCTCTGCCTGCTGGGGCTGCCCCCAGGCACAGCGCGTTCCACGGTGCGGCTGCCGTCCTCTGCCAGGGCCCAGGGAGGCTGCAGCTCTCGCAGAGAACGGGGGCAACATGGAGTGGGTAATTACCCTTCTGGAAAGCAAAGGAGAATCCAGAGAGTGATGAGATTCAGCAGCTGGAAAAGAGAAAGCATTTCCAGTGGCTGAGCCTACAAAGGCTCGTGGCCAAGGTGGCCAGTGGTCCCCAGGGAGGCCACCTCTGCAGCACTGGGGCCAGTGCTGGGCTCCCCAGTTCCAGAGAGAGCGGGAGCTACTGGAGAGAGTCCAGATGCTGAGGGGCTGGAGCATCTCTGTGCTGGGCACAGGCTGAGGGACCTGGGGCTGAAGAGCAGCCCGAGAGGGGAGCTGAGCGATGCTGAGCAAGAGCTGAAGGGGGGCAAGAGGATGGGGCCAGGCTCTGCTCACTGGTGCCCAGCCACGGGACGAGGGGCACCAACTGGAACCCAGGAGGAGAAAGTTCTTTGGTGTGAGGGTTTTGGAGCCTGTGCCAGGCTGCCCAGAGAGGCTGTGCAGTCTCCTTCTCTGCAGAGATTCCCAGCCCGGCTGGACCCTGCGCTGCTGGGCCCCTGCTCTGGGTGCCCCTGCTGGGGGGAGCAGGGGGGTGGCACCAGGGGACCCCCAGAGGCCCCTCCAGTCCCCCCCACGCTGGGGTTCTGTGAAAGGCCAAGGAGCCCCTGCAGAGAAAGCCCAAGGCCTCCAGGAAGGGCTGGCTGCTGGAGCGCTGTCTCACGCCTTTGGCCGCCGCGCTGGGAGGGGAGCCGGGCGCACGGAAAGCGCCTGAACCCGTGGAGCCGAAACAATGGGATCCTAACAATGAAGGCATCATAAAAAGCGGCGAGAAGCGAGACCGGCGGCAACAGAAGGGGCCCCGAACGGGGAGGTGTGAGGGAAGGGAAACAAGGGATGCCCTCACCACTGGGTTTGAAACCCTTCCGTGTTTACGCTGCGATGACAGGGCCAGGGCAGCTTGGCTGCTGCTCAGGACGCTGTCCCCTCCCTCTCCATTCTTCCCCCCCCTGAAGAGCAGCCACGGCAACTTCCAACCCGCTGCCCAGCCCCGTGGCATGGCCATGGATGAGGGAAAAAAAACCCAAAACACCAAAAACTGAACCCAAAATCACCACGGTGTCAGGGGTTTGTGGCAGGATGTTCATTCCTCCTCTGGGGACAGGGAAGAGGCAGCGTTGCCGTGAATCCGGAAAGGGGGGTGTGTGTGTGGGTGTGTGTGCATAGCTGGGGGCTTACACCCAGGGGACCGGCTACAGGCCGCCCCACAGCCAGCACCAGCTCCCTGGGGATCTACTGGCTTTCCCTGGGGGATCTACTGGCTTTCTGTGGGCTGAAGCAGCCTCTGGCAGCTCCGAGGAGCCCCAGCGGAGCTGCCCACACAGCTCCTGCCACCCCAAAGGTCAGGGCAAGGACCGAGGATGAGCCTGGTGCTCCTGCACGGTGCTCCAGGAGGGAAAACTGGCAGCAACAGGAACCGAGCCACTTCCCAGCTCTGCCAGCAGCCTCCTGGCTCTCTCCGATTCCCCCCCTCGTAGGGACCGTGGGGAGGGACGGGCTTTTGAAGGCTTCCCCTCGGCTCCATCCTCCCTGGGGAGCTTTCCTCACCAGACAGGTCAGGGCAGGCTCGGTGCCTGGCAGCTGAGCAGAGACGCTCCTCGGAAGCCTGCCCAGACCCGGCCGCGGCTCCGGCGCCAAGAGCGGCCCCAGCCCGGCCCTGGCAGCGCCCAGCCTGGTGCCAGCAGCCAGGGCTGGTGGGGGCACGCCGGCCGTGTCCCTCCTCGCCCCCGCGGCACCACTCACCCGCGATCTGCTTCATGAAGGTCATGCAGACGCCATCGGCCCCCAGCACCCCGCTCTTCACCAGCTCCCGCAGCAGCCACACCAGCTGGGGAGAGAGGGAGAGATCAGGGTGGCCTCCGCCAGGGCCACCCCACCCCAGCACCTCTCCCCGGCGTCACCACGGCCACCTTCCAGAGCAGAGCCCTCGACACGGAGCAAAGAGCTCCCCTCCCCGCTCCGACGGGACCGTCGCCTCCTCACCTGGGTCCGACACGTGTCCTGCAGCTTCAAGTACTTCTCCATCAGGATGTGGTTGATCTTGTTGAGGACGATGTTCATCCCGTCTCGGCTGACCAGCGCCAAGTCCCGGTAGCACTGCGGGAGGGGAGCGGGGAGATGGTTACGGGGGAAGGAGCGCGACGGAAAACACGGTATGGTTTTATCAAACCTGACCAGACAACGGCAGATAAACCCATCTCTCGGGGGGAGAACACCCGGGCAGGTGGCCTCCCGTTGGCGTGACCTGAATCAGCCCTCAGGGCCAGGCAGGAGAGACCTGAGTTCTGTGGGAGTTGGAAACTGAGAGCTGGCACCACCGGGTTTAGCCCCAGAAGCCAAAGGGTTTCTCACCCCGGTGGGCGTCCCTCACCCCAGCTTCCCCTGCACCCTGCTCTGGAGAGACCAAGACTGGAGAGACGAGATGGACAAGGGTCCTTCAGGGAGGAGACACGAACAAACCACGACATCCAGAGGGCTCCAGTGACAACTGGGAGGGTGCTGAAGACTCCCAAGGGGCTCAGGGTCCCTACGACACGAGGCAGTCGGGGACCACGGGAGCTGCGCGGAGCCGGAGGCACGGGGGCAGATCATCCCCACGCCGCCCACTCCTGCCCACGGGAGACTTCCCAGGTCAGGCAGAGCTGAGTTTGGAGACCGTCCAGCTCAAAACTGCTCTGCCCCCTTGGCTTCTTGGGGGTTAGAAAGCCCCCCATCCTGCCCAGGGTCCAGACTGGGGCTCTGCTCTGGGAAGAGGGAGTAGCTCAGGACTTTCTCCGCTCTGCCCCCAGGAAGCAGAGCCCACGCTGCCCAGAGAGCAAAGGTGCTGGATCTGCCTCCCCCTCCGCTCGGGACAGCGGGGGGCGGAGGGTGATTAGGAAGTAATTTGCTAAGTGGTTCTGCACGAACGTTAATTTGTGCCAGTAAATGTCATGATATTCCAGAGAGCAGGGTCTGGCCGCTCTGCATCCTCTTTCCGAGAGCTAATGAGGCTTCAGGAGATCTCTTTGATCAGACTCCCTGTGCTCAGGCATTTTTTTTTCCCACCCTCCATTTTTCATACAGCGCTGTGTAAAAAAAAAAAAAAACCAACATAAAAACAGACACAGAAAAAACCCACTGGTGTTGTCAGGTCCCCACCCTGCAGAAGGCCACCAGCACCCCGGCTTGGATCAGCACTGGTGTGGCCAGCAGGACCAGACTGTCCCCCTGGACGGGGCACTGGGGGGGCTGCCCCTCCAATCCCAGGGGCAGTTCTGGGCCCCTCGCTCCCAGCAGGACCCTGAGGGGCTGGAGCTGGGCTTGTCCAGCCTGGAGAGAAGGAGGCTCAGGGGAGCCCTTCTGGCTCTGACAGCTCCCTGGAATTCAGGAGCTTGGAGCCAGGGGGGTCGGGCTCTGCTCCCAAGGGACAAGAGGAGGTCCAGGCCAGAAGGTCCCCATCATCCCCTTGCTCACCCCCAGTCCCTCCAATCCCACAAGCAACGACTGCAGGAAACCCAAACTCAAACCAGCCAGGACACGGCTGATCCCAGCCCCCAGTCCAGCCAGAGAAGTGGTCCCCGTTGGTCCAGGTCACAGCAGACCGTACCCCTGCCCCTGGCACAGGTACGGCAGAAAGGACTGGGGGAATTCTTCAGGGCTCCAGCAGCTTGGGGAGGGTGGGGACAGAACCTGAATTTCTTGCTTCTGACGGGCAGGGAGAAATGATAAATGGCCTCTTGGAACAAGAGGGGGAAAGAAAAGAGAAGAGAGCCATGGAGTGGAGGAGAGAGGCCTCGGCACGGAGGCAGGAGAGGGACACGGTGACTGCAGGAGGGGTGAGGGTAGAGCCGGGGGTGGCTCTGCACCCTCTGGTCCCGGCCCGGAGAGTTAATTAAAGCGCGCGGTGCCGGGCGGAGGAGGCAGCCGGCGGCTCGGCCGCTGTCACTCGGCTGCTTGAAGGAGGTCAAGCGTCCCCCTCGCCGCTGGACATGCTGAGCAGAGCTCATCTCACCCGCTGGAGAGGCGAGGAAACGAAGAGGGAGGAGGAGGAGGAGGAGGAAGAGACCTCCCGGAAGCTTCCAGGGCAACGAGAGGCAAACCACCCCCGAACACAAACGTGGGCAGCTAGGAGAGCCGTGGGTTTTTGGCAAAGCAGGTTCCAGGAGGATGGTGAAGCCTCTCGGGGTGTGCTTGATGCAGAGCAGAACCTCTCCACAGCAGCCTCGCTGGGTTCAGTGCTCCCTGCCGGGTTCAGTGCTCCCCTGCTGCACCCGAGGCCGGGAATGGTTCCCACAGCCGAGCGGGGCGGGGGTCCTGGAGCTGTGGGCTTCTCGCTGGAGCAGGAGCAGAGCTCTGCCCTCTGAGCGACGATTGCAGAGCACTCCCAAGGGTCTCGGAAAAACCTGATCAGGCAGGCAAGAGTTAACCCTCCCAGCAGGACCTGAGGGGCTGGAGTGGCCAGGGGAGGGCAATGGAGCTGGGAAGGGGCTGGAGCAGGAGGCTGGTGAGGAGCAGCTGAGGGCCCTGGGCTTGTCCAGCCTGGAGAGAAGGAGGCTCAGGGGAGACCTTCTGGCTCTGACAGCTCCTGACAGGAGCCTGGGGTGAGGTGGGGTTGGGATCTCTTGTCTCCAGCACCAGCACAAGAGGAACCGGGCTCAAGCTGCCCCAGGGGAGGCTGAGGTTGGAGCTGAGGAACAATTCCTTCCCCTGCAGGGCTGTCCAGGGCTGTCCCAGGCTGCCCAGGGCAGGGGGGGAGTCCCCGTGACCCCTGGAGGGGTTTCCCAGCCCCCCGTGGAGCTGTGGTGCCGAGGGACAGGGGGCAGGGGTGCCGAGGGACAGGGGGCAGGGGTGCCCTGGCACTGCTGGGGCAACGCTTGGCCTCCAGGAGCTCCAAGGTCTCTCCCAACACAACCGATTCCACGATTCTAACCCTTCCTCACAGGCAGGGAGCACAGACAAAGGAGGAACTGCCACCCAAAGCCTGGTAGAAAATCTCTGACTGGCTTCCTGCCCTCGCTGTCTGCTCACAGGGCAGGTGGCAGCACCAGAGACATCGGAGCCGGGCAGACTCGCAGATCCAATTATTCCCTGAGGAAAGTAACATGCTCTGGAGAGCAGATCTGAAAAGAGCAGGACCAGCCACCTCCAATTAAGGTGGCTGTGAGCAGCAGAGCCTGTGGTGAGAGGCTGAGGGGTCTGAGCTGCAAGAGGGGGATTCAGAGCAGAGAGAAGGGAGAAATTGTTGGTGCTGGGGGTGGGCAGAGCCTGGCCCAGGCTGCCCCGAGAGGTGGTGGCTGCCCCATCCCTGGAGCCAGCCCAGGGGAGGTTGCCCGGGGCTCTGAGCCCCCTGCTCAAGACTCTCAGGAGAAGCTCCTTTGGCTTCCAGGAGGTGATTTCTGGGGAGCAAAGCTGCACCTTCACCAAGGACCGTCCCACAGCAGCGACAGCCCCGGGAGCTAACACGGGCTCATGGCTTCGGTGGCCAGAGCTCTGCCCTCGTGGCAGTGATTAAACCAAGAGAGGACCCTGCAGTGAGCCACCTTCGGTCCAGAGCAGCACGGCATGGCACGGCAGGGCACACCCCAGAGCCCAGTTCAACCCTTTCAAACCCCCTGCAACACCCGTTAACTGAAATGACCCCCAGCAAGGGCCCCTGGACCTCGCTGGGTCCCTGCAGCTGGGTTTTTCTTTCCCCTTGTTTTCCGAACTGTCTGGCTTCTATTAAAAAAGAACCCATCGTTTTCAGTTCCCTCCTCGAGCACCCCGAGTTCGCAGCAGCAAACCCACACCCGAGAGCTGTCGCACGCCGAACGCGCGTCCTCCTGGGGGTGAGCGACGAGCCCTTTAAACCCGCGCTCGGAACGCCGTCAGAACGAGCTGCTTAGAAACGAAACGCGGGGCTGAGAGAGGAGGGATGGCTGGAAAGCAATTTTCTCTAGGAACTGAACGTGTTCCTCCTCCGGAGCCCAGGTGATTATTTCTGCAGGCAGCTACCGCTGGCTTCCAGCGAGCGAATCCGCTCTGGACCCCTGACAGATGAGGCAGAAACTGGGCAGGGCCTCACGGTTTCTTGGAGAATCAATATTCGCCTCCCGCGGCGAGACCCAATTAATTCTGGGGCTGGGAAAGAGCCCAGGCGAGCGAGTTCCCTCCCTCCCTTCCCCGGTGCAGCGTCTGCTGCAGCCCCGGCGCCACGGGGGTGCCAGGAAAACCCAGCGACGGGCACAAAGTCATCGCCCCGCTACAGGAAACGCTGCCGGGTTTCAACCGGGCCCCTTCAGAGCCAGAACTCCCCCAGGTGCCACCTCCGGCGGGTCAGCTCTGGGGGTGCTGAGCGGGGGGCGCAGGGGGGTTCCTACCTTCTGCGCCTGGGTGGGCTCAGTCAGGACCAGAGTGAACAGGCCCAGGCAGATCTCCTCGTGCTGGGGGGTTCCTTTGCAGATCTGAGGAGGGAAAACACGGTGAGCGGAGGAGACGGGACGGCGGAGGAGAAAGCCCCGCTCCAGGGCACCCTGAGTGGGCACAAAACACCTAGAGTGTCCTTAACGCGTGCACCCTGCTGAGAAAGCAACCCTGGTGCAACTAAACGCTGGCAACTGGTGGTACTGGGAGCGTTCCAGCGGGGTTAGCGGCACCGCCAGGGGTTATCTCGCTACCGAGGGGCCGCAAACCCCCCCAGGGGAAGAGCAGCGGGGTCCTGAGCCCTGTCCGGCAGCTGGGCACCTGCCCAGGCTCTCCTCAGGGACCTTGAAAACCCGTTCACCCACAAGGGCAAGAATTCCCACGAGCTTCCGCGCCCCCAGATCCAGGTCTGCCGATCTTTTCCCGTTAAGGGAAGGCGACCCCGCTCCGCTGACCCCGGCAAGGTGTCCTGGGGAGGAACAGAACCCGCACCCAACGATCTGAGAGCCCATTAAGATGTCACACGGTGTTTTGGCCTTATAGGGTAACATCTCCAGCTCGTTGGCGAGTATTTTAAGCCTCTGCGGAGCTCCAGAGAAACACTCTGTCCCCGAGCGGGTGGGACGGAGCCCGTGCCTGCTGGGAGGCCAGGAAAAAGCCGACCCGAGCACGGAACCCAGCCCCACGTGAGGAACACGGGCACCGGTGGCCCCCGCGGGTCGGCCGCCAGACGGGCGACTGCACGAGGCCTGGAGAGGCTGCGGCTTTGCACGGAGAGCTCCTCCCGGGGCTGGGGACTGGATGTGGCCTGTGCCCTGCCCCCCAGCACCCTGGGGTGGCACCGGGCGCGGGCACAACCCCCCTCGGACGGCGGGTCCCTGAAGGAGACGTCACTTACGTGAGCGTTGAGGGCGTCGTTGGCTTCCCTCTCGGACAGCCCGTGGGTCAGCGACGTCACGATGCCCACGCACCTTTCCAGTCTCTGAAACGAGAGGGGTGGGGAGCGGGGGAAAGCCAAACGTCACCAACTGGGGCAGCCAAGAGCGTCCTGACCACGGCCCCCGGCCCAAACGGGGCAGAGAACCAGCCGGTGACGCGCCAGCCAAGGCTCCTGCCACCTGCAGAGGCCACCGAGTCCTCCAGGTTCCTTCAGAGGTTTGGGGTGTAAAGAGTCAGAGGGACAACCAGTAAGGGTGGGATCGCCCGGCGATGCCGGTGTTGGTGGCACCTCGACACCGGGCAGAGCTGCGGGGGGGCAAAGGCTGCATTTGGGGCCGGGCTCTCAACCCTCCCTCGGAGAGAGGAGCCGGGCCCTGAGGTGAGGAGAAGTCATCAGATCACAGGATCCCTTGGGCTGGGAGAGACCTTGGAGCTCCTAGGGTCCAAGCATCGCCCCAGCGCTGCCAGGGCACCCCTGCCCCCTGTCCCTCAGCACCACAGCTCCCCGGGGGGCTGGGAAACCCCTCCAGGGGTCACGGGCACTCCCCCCCTGCCCTGGGCAGCCTGGCACAGCCCTGGACAGCCCTGCAGGGGAAGGAATTGTTCCTCAGCTCCAACCTCAGCCTCCCCTGGGGCAGCTTGAGCCCCGTTCCTCTTGTCCCTTGGGAGCAGAGCCCGACCCCCCTGGCTCCAAGCTCCTGAATTCCAGGGAGCTGTCAGAGCCAGAAGGGCTCCCCTAAGCCTCCTTCTCTCCGGGCTGGACAAGCCCAGGGCCCTCAGCCTCTCCTCACCAGCCTCCTGCAGACCCTTTTTGGCCACGGCAGCGCCTCGCCAGCTGCCAGCACGAGGAGCTCTCCCTTTGCTGGAGCTCCCTTGGCGGCGGGGAAGCGCTGACCCGTCCGCAAGCAGCAAAGGTGGCCCGAGAAGGGCACGAAGCGAGACACAGGAAGGCTCTTTGCCAGCAGCTCTCCCCGAGGAGGCAATGGGACAGCGGACGGGACAGTCAGTGAGGCAGAGAGAAAGCCTCGTGGCTTTGCTCCGCACGAAGGGACAGTCGACAATCTCGACTCCGAAGCAGAGGAATCCTTTGGAAGGAAGGACAAGACCCAGCGGCCGACAAACGGAGAAATCCCAGCGAGGAAGAGGAGAACTGGTTGGTGGAGAAGGCGCCCAACGAGCCCCCAGAAAGGCTTGGTGAGGGAGCTTGGCGCTGCAGGACCAGACACTGCTCCAGCAGCTGCTCACGGGGACGGCTGGAGGAGGCTTTGCCCCGTTCAGGGCCATTTTCCTCCCTCCGCCGCGTTGCCCGCTCGCCGGAGCCTCGAACCCAACGAGGGGAAGCTCCTGCCAGTGAACCCACCAGCTCTCAGGAGGACCCCGAACACCCGCACCAGTTCCTCCCAGTGACTGGGCCCAAGCGCTGGGCTTCGAGAGCCACGGGAGGAAGGTTTGGGGTCGAGCAACACTGGCCTCTGGGAAGCTTCCTCCTCCTCCTGGTACCCACGCTTGCCTGGATGGGGCACCATCGCCACCCCTGAGCTCACCAGCTCCTGGTGCCTCCTTCCCAGCCCCGATGCTCTTGGGGAAAGCGCCGGGTGAAGCGCCCCTGGGCCCAGCAGGCCCTCTTTGCTGGCCTGGAACCCCATTTCCAAGCCCAGTCAAAGCTCCTGGCCACACTGGGCTCACAGAGCTGCCTGGGTTCAGAGCTGGGAATGTTCTGTCCAGACCTGGACAGGCCCCAAAACACACACAGGGCCTGCTGAGTGATCTGAAGGAACACAAACAGGCTCCAAACAAGCAAAGGCCGCTTTCCAGACCTTGAGACTTGGGTTTTCCAGCTGCTACTCAGTTTGTTACTGCAGCTGAAATCCAGCAGCACTTTTCCTTCTGGCCGCACCGCCTCGTGAGCCCCAGGTACCTGCACACACTACCCACCGAGGTGGAACTCAGCCCTGAGCCCCGGGGCTGCCTCACCCGCAGCTCCTCCGCACCAGCGGCCGATCCCCGTTGTCCCGGGGAGACCCCGAAACCTTCCCCACCTGTTGCCCCAGGCACCTACCTCCTCCATCTCATCCTTGGCATCCAGAAGAGTGGAGACCAGCAACTTCCCTCCTCCTCCTCCTCCTCCTCCTGCTGCTCCCCCCTTCCCTTTCTGCATCTCCATGGCTGGGGTGGGGGGAGGATGGAAAGGGGGGCAAGGCAGCCCCTATCCAGGGGGCTTGGCCTACGAGGAGTCCCCCCTTTTTGCTCGGTGAGCCCCCCCCAGCCAGCTCTTCCTCCTGGGAGGAGGGGGTTTATGGGCAGTACCCCCCCCTGCAGCGGGGCGGGGGGGACAGGGGCACCCCTGGGTGCTCCTCGGGGGCTGTACCCCCAGCGTGGCGGGGGGGGGGGGGCCCGGGGGCTGCCTCCCCTGAGCAGGGGTGAAGGGGCTGCTCTTTGACCAGGGCAGGCCCGGGCCTGCGGCCGTGCTGGGGAGGGAGCCGTGCCACGGGGGGGGCTGTGGAGGGATCCGGGGAGGCTCTGGGGAGGGGGAATCCCCGCCGGCCGTGCCAGGGGAGGCCTGGGGCGGGGAGGGGGAGGCCCCCGGAGGCGGCCCGTGGGGAGGGGGCTGGGGGGGCCGGGGGGTGACAGCTCCCCCGGCGCGGGGCGGGGCAGGGCGGGGCGGGGGGGCTCGGCCGGGGCGGGGGTCTCGGTGCCGGGGGGGAGGGGAGCGGTGGCTCCGCACCCCCCGCCCAGCGCCGCCGACCGGAAGTCACTGGGAGAGGGACGGCAGGGCCCGGGGGGGGAAGAGGAAGCGTCGGGCGGCCGGAAGCGCCCGCCCCCTCGCGCCCGCTGGCCAATGGCAGCAGAGAGGCGGCTCGGAGTGACAGCGCGGGCAGCGGGCCCTCAGGGGGCGGAGCCGCCACCGGCTGCTCGGCCAATGGGAGGCCGGGGGCGGGGCGTGCTCAGGGGACGCTCCGCCCACCCGCGCCCGGGGGAGCCGCGTGCGGCTGGGACACCCCCCCCGGGACCCCCCGGGAACCCCCGGGACACCCCCCCCGGGGCCCCCCGGGGAACCCCCGGGACACCCCCCCCGGGACCCCCCGGTTCGGGATCCACCGGGACCCCCAGGGACCCCTCCGGGAACCCCCGGATCGGGATCGGCCGGGACCCCCCGATCCTTCCCGGGACTCCCCTGTTCGGGATCGTCCGGGACCCCCCGAGACGCCCCGGATCGGGATCCACCGGGACCCCCCGGGACCCCCCGAGACCCCCTGGATCGGAATCGGCCGAGACCCTCCCGAACCGTCCTGGGACTTCTGTGTTCGGGATCGACCGGGATCCCCCGATCCCTCCCGGGACTCCCCTGTTTGGGATCGACCGGGACCCCCCGAACCCTCCCGGGACCTCCCCTGGACGTGCCCAGCCGGGACCCCCCGGACCCTCCCGGTAGCCCCTGAGACCGGCCGGGATCCCCGGGACCCCCTGCCCGGGACGTGCCCGGCCGGGACCCTCCACCCCCCCCCCCCCCCCCGAGACCCCCAGCCCCACACAACTGCCTCATCCCGGCCCCGCAGCCCCCCCCGCCCCCCAGACGCCCCCTCCCCACGGGGACCTCGGGCCACCGTGAAGCTGCTGCCGCTCGAGGAGACCCCCCCGGGACCACCCCCTGCCCGGTGGGACCAGGGTGCCTGGGGACCCCAAATGGGGGGGGGGACGGCGCAGGGGGACCCCACAGAGACCCACGGCGCGTGCGTCCACACCGACTTTATTACAAAAATTAGAGCTCTGCTGACCCCCACCCGGGGTCGGGGGGTGTCTGTGCCCCCCCCCCCCCCCCCCCCCCCCCCCCCCCCCCC
>JANVCC010000050.1:535326-545734 GCA_025345505.1 Todiramphus chloris collaris | reverse complement strand
CCTTGTCCCCAGCTCCTGTATCCCCCAGCAGCTCCAGCTCCATCCCATGTCCACCAGCAGCCCCAGCTCCCTCCTGTGCCCCCGCAGCATTCCCAGTTCCATCCTGCCGTGTCCCACCAAGCCGTCCTTCATGGAGAAGTTGAAGTGGGCGAGCGCTTCCTCCTTCAGCCGCGCCAGGAAGGGCCGGTACTCGGGGTTCTCGGGCTCCTTGTAGGTGATGATGGTGACAGCCTGGGACGGGGGACAGCGGCTGGCGGCGGGGCCGTGCAGGACCCACCGGGCACTGGGACCCTGCCCGGTGGCCCCGGGGTGGGAGCCGTGACCGGTCCCATTCTGCTCCAGCAGCACTGGGACCTGGCACTGGGACCCGAGGCTGTTAATGGTGTTTTTTTCCTGCTCGGTGGCTGCTGGGGGGTGGGACACAGCCAGGGGGCCTCCGGCACCCAGTGCGGCCCCGCTGCCCGTGCCGGCAAATGGGTGGGCACCCATGAACATGGGCACGTGTGTGCGGTGGGTGCTCGTGCCCAGGAACACGTGCGTGGGTGCCCGTGCCCGTGCACACGTGTGCCTGGTAGGTGCCTGTGCACATGGATACGTGTATGCGGTGGGTGCCTGCGCCCATGCCCACATGCACGTGTGCGTGGCAGGTGCCCCGTGTTCATGGCCACGCATGGGTGGGTGCCCACGCGCACGTGCGGCAGGTTCCCTGTGCCCGCGGACGCACACGTGTGGGTGCCGGTGTCGCACACGCGTGCGCGCGCCCGGGCTCACCTCGAAGGCTCTGCGGGCGCTGGCGTCGTGGCGGTCGCCCCGTTTCCAGGGCCGCTGGGGCTCGGGGAAGCGGGTGCCCTCCAGGCTGGCCCCGAAGATGTCGATGTAGAAGAAAGCGTAGTCGCCGCGGGTCAGCCCCTCGCGCCAGGCCTGCAGCATCAGCTCCCGCAGCGTCTCCGGGGCGCAGCACACATAGACGACTGCACGGGGGAGGGAGGGATCGTGGCGGACCGAGACCCCCCCCCATCCAGCACCCCCGCCCCCCGATAACCGCCCTTTATCCCCGTGGCACTCCCCAGACCCCCGCATCCTGGGGGGGGGCGGTCCTGGTTACCGGGTGATGCGGGAGGGGACGTGTGGTGGGTCTCACGGAGGGTGGCTGAGCGGGGTGCTGGGGGGTCCCAAACCCCACTGGCCTCCCCCCCGCCACTGCCCTGCCCGCCTCTGCCCTTCACCCGTGGGCGCCGGGCCGAGGTTTCCTGTTTTCCTGGCTCCGTTTCCTCCTCCCTCGCCGGCAGAGATTGATTCCCAGCAGGGTGACCCCAGTGGGTGCCGCCCGCCCCACCACCGCCGTCCCCGTTGGCGCGAGGTCGCGATGCCGGCGGCATCCCCGGGGTGCTGCCCGTCACCGGGGCGCGGTCGTGCCACCCACCGGGCCCCAAAATAGCACCCGCCGAGGTTAAGCTGCAAGATGGCGAGGCCGGGGACAGACGGACGCCACCCACCCAGTGCCAGCCCTGCCAGCACCTGCTCCACTGGTGCCACCCAGGACGGCTCTGACTGGAGCAGCTGGGGGGGACGGGGACAGGGGCAGGGGCAGCCCGAGTCACCCGGGAGGGGGGCACAGGAGCGGGCGGCTGCGCCCAGCGGGGTTGGGGGTCCAGCGGGGGGGTCAGGGCAGCACACGCGTGTGCGGTGACGGAGCACGCCTGCCTAGAGCCGTGTGGAGCCGCGCTCAGCCGTGTAGAGCCGGACGCAGCCGGGCACAGCCACGAACACCCGCGAACATCCACGAACACCCACGGAGAGCTGCGCGCAGCCGGGTAAAAAGTTGCGCACACCCGGGGCACGGCCGCGCTCACCCGCGTGGGGCCTCCTGGCTGGAGCCGGGCAGCGTCGTGAACACCCGCGCGCAGCCGGGCAGAGCCGAGTCACGTCGGGCAGGGCCGCGCGCAGCCCCGCGCCGTCCACAGCGCCCGGGGCACCCCACGGTGATGGCGGGGACCCCACGCAGAGCTCACCCACGCAGAGCGCCGGTGACCCCCCTGCTGCTGCCCCACGGCCCTTGCCGGGTACCGGGGCACGGGGGTTACCCCCTCGGTGGGGTGTGAGCGTGTCACCCCTCCCCGGCACTCACCGCGTCCCTTCTGCTTGATCTCCTGGATGATGGAGGAGAAGTTGCCGCTGTTGTGGAACGCGACGTCCACCACGGTGAGGTTGCGCAGGGTGGGCAGCTGGACGTACAGCCCCTCGGTGGCGAAGAAGTACGGCCGGTCGTCCACCTTCTCGTCCCAGTAGACCAGCAAAGCCCGGCGGGTCCAGTTGAAACGCCGATGGAGATGCACGCCCAGTTCACCCAGTTTGCGGTGGCTGGGGCCGGCGCGGGTGGTCAAGCCGAACTCCTCCCGCTTGTTGTCGAAGCCGTGGGCTTCGGCGCCCGCCGTCACCAGTGGCAGCCGCCAGTGGCTGGTGAACCGGGCCACCGGTGCCGCCGTGTAGACGCAACCGGGGCCCAGGAAGGCGACGGGGTGATGGGCCAGCCGAAGGTCGACGGCGGCCAACGGCGCGGCCATTTCCGAGCAAACCCCGTGGCGATCTTCGCTGCTCCCGAACACCCACCGGAGAGCGAACCCCGGTAACAGATCGGGGCGGGCGTTGACGGCGGCGGTCGCCAACCGCACCGCCGGCCCCACGCGTGGCCAGGCCCACGGGTAGGTGAGGTTGCGCTCGGGCAACACCACGGCCAGAGTCAAGGTGGTCGTCCCCGTCGTCCCCGTGGTCCCGGTCCCCGTTGCCGCCACCGCCACCGCGCCGCAGAGCACGGCCAGCACCGCCAGCATCGCCCACGGAGAGTGGCTTTTTTCCACCCCCCCCCCCCCCCCCCCCCCCCCCCGGGCCCGCCCCCCCCCCCCCCCCCCCCGCAGCCACCGGCAGGGAGGAGGGGGCCGCCCGGTGGCGGCTGCGGAAATCCCCGCCCGTGGGGACCGCGGGGCGAGCGGGACCGGGATGGGGGGGAAGCTGCCCGGGACCCGGCAGGCTCGCCCCACCCCGCAGCCCCGTGGGGCGTCCCCCGCGGAACCCCCACCCCGTCGGGCTTCGGGTGGTCCCGGGGCAGGGGGGCACCTTCCCGCACCGCGGGGAGCGGGGAGGTTAACCCGGGGGGGATGCAGCTCCGCGGGCTGCGCGGCTCCGGGGACACGCGTGGCTCGGGGGACACGCACAGCGCTCGGGGGGGGACGCGGGGACACGCGTGGGTGCGGGGACACGCGTGACGCTCCCGGTCCGGGACACGCACCGAGCTTAGAGACGCAGGGACACGCGTGACTGCGGCCGTTCCCGGCACGCCGCACAAGGCTGCCAAGGGCCGGCCCGGGGGAAACGATCCCCGGGGGGGCGCGAGCGGCGGCGGCGGCAAAAATGAGTGGAATCGGTAAAAGTGATAATGAAGGAAAGAGGAGGGAAGAAAAAGGGGAGCTCAGCTAGCAGAGGATGGTTTCGATCCATCGACCTCTGGGTTATGGGCCCAGCACGCTTCCGCTGCGCCACTCTGCTACTTGCAAGAGGTTCCCTCCCGGAGCTATAGGTACCCACCCCGCCTGTCCGCGCATGCGCACCGAGCTGGCCAGGCGCTCCATTCTTGAGCGCGGTACCCCCTCCAGCGGCCGCCCCGCGCGTGCGCGGCCCGCGCCACGATTGGTCGCTTTCAGACACACCCTCCCACCCCCTCGGATTGACGGCTGGCTCGGCCAATGGCTTGCAGCGAAACGCCGCCGGCGGACAAGGCACGCGGCCGGCGGGGAACCAATAGGCGGGTCGGTTGTTAGCGGGGTGCGGGGAGCGCAGCTCGGCGGAGTCTCTCCGGCAGCGGCGGTCATTGTTCGGAGCGGCGGAGCCATGAGGTGCGGGGGGGGACACACGACACGTCCGGGCACCCCCGGGGCGAGACCGGAGACCGAGGGAGCCCCTCGGGGAGGTCCCGGGCCCCGGGGGGGGAGGCCGGAGCGCGGGAGGCCCCTCAGGGCGGGCCCGGGCCTTGTGCGGGCCTGGGGGTCCCTCGGGGCCGGGGGTCCCTCAGGGCCGGCTGCCCGCGGGGGGCTCAGGGTACGCGCTTTCCCGCCGCCCCCGGGAGCCGTTCCCGCTCCGCTGACACCGTTTCTTTCCCATCTCTCTTCCGCAGGGGCGATCGAGGCCGAGGCCGTGGCGGACGCTTTGGTTCCAGGGGAGGCCCTGGCAGTGGGCGAGTCTGGCTTCTGCTTGAGCGAGGGTGGCTCTCCAGAGTGGCAGGTTTAGGGGGGGGGTTGCGGCCGCCCCGGCGCGGGGCGAGCTGCCGGGGGCCGGGGCACAGAGACCGGGGCTCCAGCGTGCAGTGTAGCGCAGGGTAAGGGCGAGGTGTAGGGCTGGGGGGGGGGGGGGCGGGGGGTGCCGGCCTCTGCCGGCCGGGGGCTGTGGGCACGGGGGAGCCCTCGGTGTACGGCCAGTGCTGGAGAGCACCGGGGCTGGCGGGGTTAGTTACCGTGAGGGGGGGTGGGTTACGAAGAAGCCTTTCCATTTCTGTAGGGCCTTCCTCGCGTCTCTGCGGCAGGGTGATGAGGAGGGGAGGGGGGTGCTGGGCGCCGATGAACCCGGCGGCGAGAGAATAAAGTTGTGTTTTGTTGTTTGTTTGTTTGTTTTTTCTTTTCCTCCTTTAGGTTCCGGCCCTTTGTGCCGCACATCCCCTTTGATTTCTATGTCGTGAGTAACCCTCTCCCTGCGGAGCCGTTCGCAGGCCACGGCTGCTGCGGGGCTTTTCCCGTGTTTAAAGAGGCACCTTAAAAATCCTCACTTGCCGATTCTGACGGCTTGGCTTCTTTTACTGTGGCTGGAGTACAGGAGCTCAGGGAAAAAGCTGCGGGTTCAGTAACTAAACCGAATTAAATCTTCTTACTGTCTCTTGTTTGGAGCATTTGTGTCACAGGGGGTGATCGGGAGGCAGTCGAGTAATAATCATGACAAATAAACACCTCAGTTGAGGGCTTTCTCCCCTGCTTTTTAAGGCAGCAGCCCTGCTGTTCTGTCAGCTCCCTGTAACCCAGACCTCAGGGGTTCTGCTGACAGCTGTCACTCACCCGTCAGATGCTCCCCAAGCTCTTTTACCGTCTTTGCTCCCCACGGGGACCAACCTTTCCCACCTTTTTTGATAGGAGGAGCTAATTTCCTCCTCCTGCCGAGCATCTGCCCTTTATAGACACGCGACTTCCAAGGCAAACGCCTTCACTGCTGCTTCCAATTAAAAACGGAGTGAATTTGGCCGGTGAGTGGGTTGAGCCAGAGCGGGTTTGTCGGGCTCTGCCCTCTGATACCTGGTCCCGTTTCAGTGCGAAATGGCTTTTCCCCGCGTCAAACCTGCCGCCGACGAGACCGCCTTCAGCGAAGCCTTGCTGAAGAGGAACCAGGACCTCGCTCCCACTGCTGCCGAGCAGGTTTTGTGCCAGAAATTTCCCTGGAGACCTGCTTCCCGTGGCGCTGGCCGGCCGGTAACGCCGCCCTTCTCCCGCTTCCTCCTCAGGCGTCCATTCTTTCGCTGGTGACCAAAATAAACAACGTGATCGACAATTTAATCGTGGCGCCGGGAACGTTTGAAGTGGTGAGTCCAGAGGTGGCGAGCTTGGGGAACAAGAGAAGCCACGTGGGGAGACGCTTTGGCACGAGCGATGCCAGCGTCGCAGCCACCAAGCCTGGCTCGAGGAGGCTGAAAAGTTGACGGTGACTCCTGCGACTGCGGAACGAGCCTTAAATTCACCCTTTTTTGCTTTTCCTGCCCCCACAGCAAATCGAGGAGGTTCGCCAGGTGGGTTCCTACAAGAAGGGCACCATGACAACGGGGCACAACGTGGCCGATCTGGTGGTGATCCTCAAAATCTTACCCACCCGTGAGTACCGGCCGCGCGGCCGCCTCGTGAACCACGGCGCCCGGCCCCTCTCCGACCACCTCTTCTTCTGCTTCTCCTCCCCAGTGGAAGCTGTGGCAGCTTTGGGAAACAAAGTCGTGGAAAGCCTGAGAGCGCAGGACCCCAGCGAAGGTGGGACCCTCTCCACGGGGCTGAGGAGGACGGAGGTTGATCTGGGGCCGGGGTTCAGCTGAAGGGGCCGGTGCTGCGGCAGCTCGGGAGCGTTTCCCGGGTTGCCAGTAAAACCTCCCAGCTCCTCCACGAGGAATCCTCCTCCTTTCCCCCCCAGTCCTGGCCAAGGCTACCAAAGAAGACTGGCTTTGAGATCAGCTCGGCCGACGCCACGGTGAAGATCCTCATCACCACGGTGCCGCCCAACCTCCGCAAGCTGGACCCCGAACTGCACCGTAAGGACTTGGGCTTCCTGCCCAGCACCCCCTGGCCCCCTCCTCACCTGCAGGGGATAAAAAACCCGACTGTTTCTATCCCACTGCTCCTTCCAGTGGACATCAAAGTGCTGCAGAGCGCGCTGGCCGCCATCAGACACGCGCGCTGGTTCGAGGAGAACGCGTCGCAGTCCACGTGAGTGCGGCCTCCAACGGGAGCCTGGCCCGAGGGCCTCCCGGGTGGAGAGAAGCCAGGAGAGCGCTTCTGAGCATCCCTCCCCCGCCTTCTCCAGGGTGAAGGTCTTGATCCGGCTGCTGAAAGACCTGAGGATCCGATTCCCTGGTTTCGAGCCCCTCACGCCGTGGATCCTGGACCTGCTGGTGAGCATGCGAGGCGGGGAACCTTGGCCGGTGCCGCGCAGCCACCGTTCTCGTCCCCGACCCGCCCCGTTCCCTTTCTCCCCTCCTCAGGGGCACTACGCCGTGATGAACAACCCCACCAGGCAGCCCCTGGCCCTCAACATCGCCTACAGGTCCATCACCGGCGTGACATCCCCGTGGCGCCGCGGTTGGGAACGTCTCAAATAAAACCAGCGGCGTCGCGGGGCTCGAGGAGCCACCTCCCTCGTCGCCATCCTTCCGGCCGCCTTCCCGCGCCGGAAAGTTGTGGATTTTCACCCAAAAGGTCTCGTCCTGCAGGCGCTGCCTCCAGATCCTGGCCGCGGGGCTGTTCCTCCCAGGCTCCGTGGGTATCACCGACCCCTGCGAGAGCGGCAACTTCCGAGTGCACACGGTGATGACGCTGGAGCAGCAGGTGAGCGGCCGCCGGGCGCGGGGGACGGGCGCAGGCCTCCAGCCCCATCCCCGACCGTTCCCCGGCCCCGCAGGACATGGTGTGCTACACCGCGCAGACCCTGGTCCGCATCCTCTCGCACGGCGGCTACAGGAAGATCCTCGGCCAAGAGGGCGACGCCAGCTGTAAGCGGGGCGGCCCCGAGGCGCTGGGGGGGACGGGGTTGGGTTTCTGGGCCCCTGGAGAAAATCAGCGGCTTGGGGGGGGAGGTTTGTGCTTCCTCCACCCCACCCTGTGTTGTCTGCGCTGCTCGAGGTCACCCCCAGCCCCTCTTTTATTGAACAGATCTGGCTTCGGAGATGTCCACGTGGGACGGAGTGATCGTGACGCCTTCCGAGAAGGCTTATGAGAAGCCTCCAGAGAAGAAAGAAGGAGAAGAGGAAGAAGAGAATCAGGAGGAACCCGCTGCGGGCGAGGAGGAAGAAAGCATGGAGACTCAGGAGTGACAGGGCCAGGTAAAGCCTCGGGGAAGGTGGCTTTGCCCCCGGGTGGGGAGGGTCCAGCTGGCTGTGCCCCCCCTCACAGCTTGTCCCCTCCCTGCAGCAGGAGCCCCCCACCCCTGGGTGCCGCTGGCTGAAGGACGGGAAGAACCGAGCAGAGGGGGCTGCCCCTCGGGGTGTTTTTATCTGCTGCACATTAAAGGGTTTCCCCCTGTTTCAGCGCGTCCTGTCTGTGGAGGTGGAAGATGCGTGTTGGGGAGGGGAAAAAAAAGGTCTGAGAGTAGAGAGGGGGGGTCCAGGATGGAAAAGCAGGGAATGGTTTTGTGGGAAGAGATTTTTGAGCTCTGTCTTAGCCTCTTTTTCCTCTCAGCTCCACCCTGAACCTCCCCTGGGGCAGCTTGAGCCCGGTTCCTCTTGTCCCTTGGGAGCAGAGCCCGACCCCCCTGGCTCCAAGCTCCTGAATTCCAGGGAGCTGTCAGAGCCAGAAGGTCTCCCCTGAGCCTCCTTCTCTCCAGGCCGGACACCCCCAGCTCCCCCCTCTCAACCCCTCTTCCCTGGGGCCCGTGCCCGTGCTGTGTGAGCGTTGCAGTCGCGGAGCCGCGCGCCGTTGCTTTTATTGCGGTTCCTACAACTCCGAAAAGAACAATTCGGGCCCCCTTTGGAGCTGCGGCCTCACCGCGCCGGCTGGAGCCGGGGATCCCTGCTCCCCTCGCCGGGCAGCACCCGGCACCCAGCCCCGCTCAGGGGGCCACCCCCGTGGCCTCGGTGCCGGGCGAGGGCCTCACTTGCCGGGCAGGCCCTGTGGGTAGCCGCCGGCTGCTTCCAGCAGGGCTTTCCTCCGCACCGTCTCCTTGGCCACGCTGTGGTTCAGCCGCCGCAGCCGTTCCTGGGCCGGGGAGCAGCAGCCGTCAGGATGGGGGCCACCCAAAAAAGACCCAAACCCCCCCCAGGGTCCCCGGGGGTCCCCTTGCTGACCTGGGCGTTCTGCAGGATGTTGTTGACCAGCACCACCCTGCGCCGGGCGTTCAGCAGCTTCTTCACGTAGGGGTCGAGGTCCAGAGCCACTTTCTGGTCCTCGTTGATGCGACAGAGCTCTGGGGAGGGGAGAGGGGAGGATGGAGAGGGCCCAGGGACCCCCAGGGGCTGTGGGGCAGCCCCACAGACAGGGTGTGGAGGTCCCCCCTTCCCACCCCACGTCTCACCTGTGGCCAGGCTGTCGATGTGCTCCCGCAGCTCCACTTGGCTCTCCCTGCAGAGGGGACAGCTGGGTGGCCAAGGACAGGACCCTCGAGCCCAAACCCACCCCCACTCCCTCTCCAGCAGGGAACCAGCTCCTCCAGCTGCCCTTAATTCCCTCCCAGTCCTCCCAGTTGGCCCGTCTGGTCACCTCCACCCCCCTCAGCTGCATCTCCAATCCTGGGGGCAGTTTTGGGCCCCTCACTCCCAGCAGGACATGGACGGGCTGGAGCGTGGCCAGGGAAGGGGCTGGAGCAGGAGGCTGGTGAGGAGCGGCTGAGGGCCCTGGGCTTGTCCAGCCTGGAGAGAAGGAGGCTCAGGGGAGACCTTCTGGCTCTGACAGCTCCCTGGAATTCAGGAGCTTGGAGCCAGGGGGTTGGGCTCTGCTCCCAAGGGACAAGAGGAACCGGGCTCAAGCTGCGCCAGGGGAGGCTGAGGTTGGAGCTGAGGAACAATTCCTTCCCGGGCAGGGGGGGATTCCCCATGGCCCCTGCTGAGGGCCAGGGGAGCCCTGGCAGCGCGGGGGTGACACGGTTGCACCCCAGGAGCCCCGAGGCCTCTCAGCCGCTCCCTTCCCCCCCCCCCCTCCCCCCCCAGGCCCCCCCCCCCCCCCCCCCCCGCACCCCCGGCCCCTTCTCTCTCCCCCCGAGGCCGCTCCCCGCTCCCGCACCTGACGGCGTGGACGTGCCCGTCGAGCTGCCGCACCGCCGGGCGCAGGAACTGCAGCAGCCCCTCGGCGAACAGCTCCCGGGCCGCGGGGCCGGCACCGGCACCGGCACCGCCCGCCATGGCCGCGCCGCGCGGGGGACGCCGGGACGGGGGCGGGGCCGCCGCGGGGGCTGCTGGGAAATGGAGTCCGCTGGGGGGAAGGGGAGGGGGAACCTTCCCCCCCTCGGCCCCGCCCGCCCGGGTTTGCTGTCGTCATCAGTGACGTCACCGGCGGGATGGTGCCCGCCTTTTGAGGGGGGGGGAGGTGCCCGGTGAGGCCCTGGGGAGGCTGCGGCCTTGCGGGGGGGGCGGGGGGGGAAAACCCCGCCCTGGGGAGACCCCACCCCCCCCCCGCAGCTCCGGGGCCTCAGCGGGGACGGGACCTGGGGAGCGGGGCCGGAGGAGCCCCGGCAGTGCTGGGAGATCTGGGGGGGTTCAGCCTGCAGGGGAGAAGGCTCCGGGGAGACCTTCTGGGGGCTTTGGGTGCTTGGAAGAAAGCTGGGGATGGAGTTTTGGGCAGGGGCTGTTGGGACGGGCTAAGGGGTGATGGGGTTGAGCTCCAAGAGGGGGATTCAGAGCAGAGAGAAGGGAGAAATTGTTGGTGCTGAGGGTGGGCAGAGCCTGGCCCAGGCTGCCCCAAGAGGTGGTGGCTGCCCCATCCCTGGAGCCACCCCAGGGGAGGTTGCCCGGGGCTCTGACCCTGCTCCAACTGCAGAAGGCCCCGCTCCCCGGACTCCATGACCTTTGAGGGTCCCTCCCCACCCAAGCCACCCTGGGATTCCCCAGCTCCCCGCCTCACAAACCCCACCGAACTCCCAACCCAACCCCCACCCGTTAAGGACCAGCTCAGACCACCCCCCAGCGTGC
>JANVCC010000050.1:512568-531311 GCA_025345505.1 Todiramphus chloris collaris | reverse complement strand
CCTGGGTCTCCCCAGTTTGGGGAGGGCTGGGGGGGTCTCAGGGCACCAGGATCCCTGGGTCTCCCCAGTTTGGGGGTGGTCTCGAAGCATCTCAACATCCAGGTCCCCCAAACTTGGGGAGGGTTTGCCTGGGGTGTCCTGGGGCACCAGGGTCCCTCCCAGTTTGGGGAAGGTGCTGGGGTCTCGGGGGCCATGGAACACCCCAAGACCCAGGTCCCCCTGTCCTGGGAAGGGTCCCAGGAGGTCACCGGGCAACGCCAGCGTCTCCCGGTCCGGGAAGGGCCGCGATGTGCCCGGGGTCCCACGGGGGGCCCTTACCTGGAGCCGCCCGTCCAAGGTGCGCTGGATGGTGACGCACTTGCTGGGGTGGGCACCGCTGGTGGTGACGGCGGCGATGAGCGCGTCCAGCTCGTCCTTCTTCTCCTTCAGCTTCTTGACCAGGCTCTCGATGGCCCGCTTGGCGAAGGTCTCGTTCTCCCCGCCCTGCCGGTGGCACATCAGGCTGTGCACGATGCTCAGACCGGCGTCGCTGCTCGTGGGCGCGCCGAGGGACATGGCACCGCTCCCCTGCAAGGCACCGCGCGGCACGGCCCTGCCCGTCACCCCCGCGCCCGTGGGGCCGCCTCGGAACGCTGGGTGCCGGCCCGAGGGGACGCGGCCGGAGAAGGGGGACGCGGGGCGTGAGCCGTGCAGCACCTCGGAGCCGGGGGCACCCGGGTTCCGCCGGCCGCGTCCCGCCTGGGAGGAGGCACCGGGGTGACCAGGGAGGCTCGAGGCGGCCCCAGCTCGAACGCCACGGGTGCGGGGGCAGCGGCTGTGTCACCCCGACGGCCTGGCGGGCAGCGCGGCGGTGAGCGAGCCAGCCAGAGAGAGAACCAGCGAGCGAGCCAGCAAGCGAGCCAGTGAGAGAACCAGCGAGTGAAGCAGCGAACAAGCAGGCGAGAGAACCTGCGAGCGAACCAGTGAATGAGCTGGCAAGCGAGGCAGCGAGAGAACCAGCGAGCGAGCCAGCAAGCGAGCCAGCGAGAGAACCAGCGAGCGAGCCAGCAAGCGAGCCAGCAAGCGAGCCAGCAAGCGAGCCAGCAAGCGAGCCGGCTAGAGAACCAGCAAGCGACGCGGCAAGAGAACCAGTGAGTGAGCCAGCAAAGGAGCCAGTGAGAGAACCAGAGAGTGGGCCCGCAAAGGAGCCAGCGAGAGAACCAGAGAGCGAACCAGTGAGCGAAGAAGCGAGCGAGCCAGCGAGCGTGCGCCAGGGACGTGCCGGGCGCTGCTGCCTGTCCCATCTCCCATCGCTGGCTCCAGGGCCAGACTAAACACAGCCCCAGCTTGGCGCCGCTCCTTAACCCCCCGCTCGCTGCCGCCCTTCTCCCCTTCCCGCCCCCCCGCCAGCCCAGAGCCGCAGCGGGGCTCCCGCCAGCCCCTCCAGCATCTCCCCAGCCCCTCCGGCATCTCCCCAGCCCCTCCGGCATCTCCCCAGCCCTTCCAGCATCTCCCCAGCCCCTCCGGCATCTCCCCAGCTCCTCCGGCATCTCCCCAGCCCCTCCGGCATCTCCCCAGCCCCTCCGGCATCTCCCCAGCCCCTCCAGCATCTCCCCAGCCCCTCCGGCATCTCCCCAGCCCTTCCAGCATCTCCCCAGCCCTTCCAGCATCTCCCCAGCCCCTCCAGCATCTCCCCGCTGGCCGGGCCCGTGCGGGGGGCTCGGCGCTGCCGCTGCCGCCGCCGTCGGGGTCCCGCTCCGGAGTCGCGGAGGTCGCGACGCTGCAGGGGCCTGGGAAAAGCCTTGAGCCGGCAGCAGACGCAGCAAAGCGTCCGAGCCCGGCGTGTCCGTGGGGTGGGATGCAGGGTGTCCCGGCTGCGCCCCCCGGCCCCTCGGGGTCACCCCCTGACCCACGGTCCCCCGCTCCCCGCCGGAGCGATGCCGCTCGGCCGGGCTCCTCGACGGCGTCGGACACGGGGACACCTCCGGGGATGCTGGAGGGGTCTCCTGGAGCCCAGCGGGGCTGGGGTACCCCCCGGAGCACCCTGCCAGGCTGTGGGGTTCACCCCGGGGGTGCCAACGCAGCCTCGGGCACCCGCCCCAGTGCTGCCCCGGTCCTGGCACTCCTGTCCCAGGGACCCTGCCTGTCCCCGGGGACCCTGCCTGCCCAGCGCGCTCTGCCTCGGGGCTGGGTTCTGAGGCCACAGATGGTGTTGGGGACTCCCTGCGAGCAGGGGCTGCCCAGGGTCACCCCGGGAAGGAGCATCCGGGGGGGCTCAGCACCAGTCCCAGCTCCCCCAGCTCCGATGGTTGGACCCCACGGCCAACGCCGGCAGCTCTGGCAAAGCCTCGCAGGGGCAGGGCTGCCTCCAGCTCCATCCGCAACTCGGCCCAGCCTGGGCTGGGGGAAACGGGGGTGAGCAGGGGCCGGAGGGGGCTTCTCCCTGGCTCCCGGTCCTCCCTCCTGCTGCAGCGCGGGGCCGGGACCGAGGGTTCCCTCCCCATAGAAAAAGCCCTCGCTCGGTCCCGTGGCCCCAAAACCGGCACCGGCCTCGTCCTCCGAGCTCGGCACGGGGGGGACATCAGCTCCCGCAGCCCCCGCACGGACACGGGCTCCGGATTAATCTCTTTGGCTCCGGGGCCACCAACTTTGCTCTCTTGATAAGCCCAAGGGCAAGGACAAAGGGACCGATGGGTGCCTGGGGGGCGACTTTACTGCTGCCTGCCCCCGCCTGCTGCCAGCCCGGCTGCTGTCCCCCCCTGCCCGGCTCCTGTCCCCCCTGCCCGGCTCCTGTCCCCCCAGCCCCGGGAAGGGGATGCTCCCGGTACTCGAAGCCCCGACTGCCGGGGGGGATGTCCCGGGAAAGCGGCAGCCAGCGAGGCCACCACCCCCGCCGCGTCCCAGCTGCCGGGGCTCGGTGGGACAGCGGCCCCCGTGGGATCGCATCCCCCGGGCTCGGGGCAGCGCTGGGAGCCGGGAGCGGGGCCCGCAGCGGGAGGAGAGGCCCCGAGGGGCTGCGGGAGCGGGCGGGGGTCCCTGTGCTTCCCCGGCCCGGCGCCGTTGGACGGGGGAAGGGCAGGGAGCGGGGACGGGAGGTTGGAGGACGGGGATGGCGGAGCCGGGGCCGGGTACTCACCTCCGCCGCCCGCCTCTCCTCACTCGGGGCCCGGCTCCCGCCGCATCTCCCGCGGCCCTGCCCGCCCCCCGCCCGCCCGCCCGCTCCCGCCGCCGCCGCCGCTCCGCAACTTGTTTGCTACAAAAACAAAAGGAGAAGCCGGGGCGCGTGAGGCGCTGGAACGCCGCGGCCAATGGCGGGCGAGGTGACAAAAAGCCGTGGCGGCGCCGACCAATAGGGGCCGAGCTTTCACGGCGGGGCGGGGCCCGGCGGCCTCCGGCGCCCAGACGGATCCATCATCGTGCGCCCGCCCGCGCCGGGGTCGGCGCCTGCCCCGCGGGAGCCGCTTTTTCCACCGCCCTCCCCCCGAAAACCCACTTTTCCCCCCAAAAAGGAGCCGCTTTATGCTCTCGGGAAGGGTCCACGGTGCAGCCCAGAGGAGGCAGGAACCGGTGGCTTCCTGAGGCTGCAGCCCCCACAGGGAGAGGGGAGATTTGGGGCAGGGGGGAAGAATAAAAAGCAAACCCAAGCACCCAGAGTCCAAATCGCTTTTATCCTCTTTTCTGTTACAACAAACCAGAAAGACAAAGATTCCGCTGAAAACTGGAACAGTTCACAGAATGGTTGAACTTCAAACCTGGAGAGGGTGGGGAGGGAGAGGGTTTTGGGGGGGAAGGGGGGGGACACAGACCCTGCCCCGGGGGTCTGGTGGCACCGACGGGTTAACGGGCAAGTTTTGGACCCCGGGTTTGGTTTAAAAAGAGCCGGTTCTACCGCGCTTCAAAGTCACGGCCGTGAATGGTGACGTTCCCGCTTCCGCTTCGCTGCCAATAAAACATGTGTGTGTGGGGGGGTTCCGGCTGGCGCCAGCATCCGCTTCACCCGCGAGGCAAAAGGAAAATCCAAACTTTATCAAAAAACGAACAAAAAACCCCCCAAAATACCCTGCACAAACCGAGGAAGGTAAGCTGGGAGGAGCTCGGCCCGGGGGTGTCACGAACGCCGGGAGTTGCGGTGTGAAATAATCAGATTTGAGCGTTAAGAGGAGGGCCGCGCTCAAACCCGGCCCCGTGCGGCTGCTGGGAGGGTTATTTTGTTTTGCTCCCAGGAGTGAAACGGACCCCGCGGGGCTCAGCCGCTCGGTGACGCTTGGGGGACGCGGCCACGGGGCCAGCGAGGCACGGCAAGAGGCGATCCCAGCACCGCCGGGGCCGTCGGTGCTGACGGGCGGAGCATGCGGGGAGGGGGGAGAAGAGAAAAACGATATAAAAACGATCCCAAAAAGTAAAAAACCAAAAATTAAATGGGAAGGGTTTTTTTTCCCCCGTAGGACGAGACGGTATCAAAGAGGAACACGCGAACAGCCTGAGCGCGGGAGAACAGGGGCCGCCGCTCCCCGCTCCCCGCCCTGCCTTGACTCGGGGCTTCCGTTTTGAGCTTACGGGCATCGACAGCACAGGCGGAACTCGAGGCGAGTCTCTGGGGAAGGCCCCTCAGTCGTTGGTCTCCGGGTCTGTCTGAGCCATGTAGGCGTCCAGCTCGGCGTCCAGGTGTCCTTTCGTTTTCGACATGTAGGCGTCCAACTGGTTGTCCAGCTGCTCCTTGGTCAAGGCCGGTCGCGCCGATCCTCTGCCTCGCCCTCGGCCTCTGCCGCGGCCTCCGAAGCCCCCTCGGCCCCGGCCGGCCATGCCGCGACCTTGCAGCGAGACAAGAGGGTGGTCACGCAGCCCGCAAGGCCTGGATCAGCTCCTCGGGATCCTTCTGCTTCAGCCCGGAAGCCCAGAGTTTGATCCAGGATCAAGAGCTCCCCACTCTTGGTTTTAACTCCCCTCTCCGCAGCTCCTCTCCTCTCCGCAGCTCCTCCCCTCCCACCAAGCACCCCGAGACCCCACACTCCTCTGAGACAGGATTTCTGAACACCAGCACGTGTGACAAGCACGAGGAGCGGCTGAGGGAGCTGGGCTTGTCCAGACCGGAGAGAAGGAGGCTCAGGGGAGAGCTTCTGGCTCTGACAGCTCCCTGGAATTCAGGAGCTTGGAGCCAGGGGGGTCGGGCTCTGCTCCCAAGGGACAAGAGGAACCGGGCTCAGTCTGCCCCAGGGGAGGTTTAGGTTGGAGCTGAGGAACAATTCCTTCCCCTGCAGGGCTGTCCAGGGCTGTGCCAGGCTGCCCAGGGCAGGGGGGAAATCCCCGTGACCCCTGGAGGGGTTTCCCAGCACCCCATGGAGCTGTGGTGCTGAGGGCCAGGGGGCAGGGGTGCCGAGGGGCAGGGGTGCCCTGGCAGTGCTGGGGTGACACTTGGCCTCCATGAGCTCCAAGGTCTCTCCCAACCCAAACGGTCTGATGTTTCTCAGTGAATTTCTCCTACTTCAGAAGCAGGTTTGTGGACCCCTCCAGCAGCCAGATCCCCCAGGAGCCCCCATCCATCGGCACGCGTTTGTCAGGCTAAGAAACGGAGCTAAAGCAGCAGGCCAGGGCTGCTCAGAGATAAGCAGCTTCCTGCCGTCTGCTCTGACGCCCACGAGCGTCGGGCCAACCCCCCCAGTAAGAGGAGAGCGCATCTGGATGGTGTTCCCAGCAAACATCTGCCCGAAACATTAAAAATCCCCCCAGCAACAGCTGTCTCCTGTGCTTCCTCTCACCCTCCTGCTCCTCGGAGCTCGTGTTGAGAAGCGGAGAGTTCACTGACACAGGACCCTGGGCCTGGACAAGTATCTCAGGAACAAAAGCCTGAGTTTAGCACCGTGTGGAACACAAGTTTTGGGGCTGCACTGAGTGCAGCTGGAGGAGGCCACAGAGATGCTGGGAGAGCTGGGGGGGTTCAGCCTGCAGGGGAGAAGGCTCCGGGGAGGCCTCCTGGGGGCCTTTGGGTGCTTGGAAGAAACTGGGGATGGAGTTTTGGGCAGGGGCTGTTGGGACAGGCCAAGGGGTGAGGGGTTTGAGCTCCAAGAGGGGGATTCAGAGCAGAGAGAAGGGAGAAATTGTTGGTGCTGAGGGTGGGCAGAGCCTGGCCCAGGCTGCCCCAAGAGGTGGTCGCTGCCCCATCCCTGGAGCCAGCCCAGGGGAGGTTGCCCGGGGCTCTGAGCCCCCTGCTTCAGCTGCAGATGGCCCTGCTCCCTGCAGGGGGCTGGACCAGATGAGCTTTGGTTCCTCCGCAGCCTGACCAGCCTGTGGCTACGTCCTTACGCCGGGTGAGGAATGAGCCGTTACTTCCCCCCCCAGCAGCCCTGTGTCGCTCCCGATGCCCACACACACTCACCTCTGGCGCCCAGCCCTCCACGGGCCATGGCCCCTCTGCCCAGGCCACCTCTTCCAGGGCCACCACGACCTCGAATGCCACCTCTCCTCAGGCCCATCCTGGGGGACAGGCCTCGTCCTCCACGAAGCAGGCTCTGACCTTCAGCACAGAAGAGAATCCAAACCAGAGATCAGTTTTTGGCGCCAGAACCGGCGACACCAAAGCCACCCCGGCCAGGCCACGGTACCGACCTCTGAGCGGGAGTCCTCCTCTCAGCAGAGCTCTGGCTCCCCGGCCCCCTCGCATGGCTCCTCGGGGCAAGCCTCTCTGCCCCATGGCTAGTCCTCTCCCGCCCATGGCTCCGCGAGCCAGGGCGCCCGCCGGCCGGCCCAGACGCGCCTGAATGTTACTTTTACCGAGGCGTTGCTTCAAGCTCTTCTGGAAGAAAAGGGTTGGAAGAGAGGACAAAGTCATGCAGCAATCACGGGCAAGCGGCGACCGCCTTGTGAGGCCAGCGGCGCGGTGGTTTGGGCTTCCCAGCCAAGACTAGAGGGTCACCAGCTCTCTGCAGTACGAGCGGCCAAGAAAGCCGATGGAACCTGCTCTGGGAAGGGCAATTTGTCAAGGTGGAAGATGGAACAAAGACCTTTCCCGCAAGCGAGCGCTCGTACGCTTGGAAAAAGAACCTGCTTCAAGGGCCAGCCAGACCAGGTCCAGCCACCAGGCTCCACAGCCAGCACCAGCTCCTCCTGGGGCGGCCGGAGCAGCTCCTGTCCTCCAGAGTCTACAGCAGAGCTGCCAGGGATGGCTCGCCACGCACCGGCCGAACCGCCCGCTACGCCCCAGCATCATTACCACACACTGGTCCCAGGCTGGTCTCCACAAAGCTTCTGCAGGCACCACCGGACCCTACGAGGAGCCAAGAAGCAACAGTCGGGACCTTCACAAGAGCTCCGAGCCCTGAGAAAGTGACGGGACCAGCCACAGAGGCTGGATTTCATTAGAGGTTCCCAGAGCTGTGGGAAGTTATTGCTCATCCGCTTGCCCCAAGCTCCTGGTGACACCAGCAATCCCATCCCCACCACTTCAAAGCGCGACCCAACGTAAGTCAGGCTTGTGAATTCCCTGCACGGCCCTTGCGCGCGGCATTCCGCTACGGAAGACCCTGAAAATACGACAACAAAATGCCCAACGCGCAAACCAAACTGGTTTAAGAGCTAAGCCAAGACTACTTCTCCCCTGGTCCGCTGTGGAACCTCAACTCGACCAGCACAAACTTCACGCTTTCGATCCAGCTTCACTCACCGCTTCGCAACATCTTCACTTTCTTTTTTTACAGCAGAAAAGACTCAAAACTACCGTTTGCAGAGCTTTTGTTTACCAGCCCTGCCAGGCACCACAGCCTGTTCTGACACCAGAGGCCTCCAGAGATCTGAAGGAGCAGCCACATTCCTCTTTATCAGCACCAGGGGGGCAGGTTTAACTATTCCAGCTATTCCCTGAAGCAGCTCAGCTCAGAAGTTTCCAGGGCTTTCTGGAGATAACGCCCAGGAGTTGATTTAACTCCTGCCGTGGCCGAGTGGAGCTGAGCAAACTCACCGCAGCGCCGCCAGGGCCTCGATTCGGGGCATTTTAAGCTCGGCTCAGCCGCTTTCCCATTTAAACAAAAGCTTTAGGATCTGTGAACTCCTCCAGAGTCTTGACAAGGAGCAGGCCGCAGAAAAACAGCTCCCTCCCCTGCGTTGTTGAGGTTTAAGTCCAGAAGAAGCGTCAAGATCTAGGGTGTCTGCTTAGACCTTTGCTCCAAGCACCCCGTCACCACAGCGCGGAAGGACAAAGGCCCTTTAGCTAAGGAGGCCACGACTCTAGGCCCTCAATCCCCCCCGGGAGGCAGAGAGAAAACAAACGGGGTTGCTCCTCTGTTCCTCGCAGCCGGCCGCTGTCGAGGGAGCGCACCGAGAGACGGGGGAGGTGGGGACGGAAGGAACCAGCCCCAGACTGGATCTAAGCACTGGAAACAACCTGCGGCAGTTTTAACTGCGGCCAGGTTGGGAGGTGGAGCACTCAGCTGATTCCAGAAACCCAGAATGAGAGCTTTTCTCTGAAAAAATAGAGAGGAGATGTGAACAGCCAGCAGAAAACCCCCACCCACCTCGATGTTATTAACCAGGGAATTAAGAACCGTTAGTTATCCGAGGTAAAACGCGGCATTTTCCGCAAGTCCCTTCTAGGGATCTCATTTTTAGCTTTCTTTTTCCAACTCCAGCACATCCCAAAAAGCCACCAGCTCCTGACCGGCACCTGCCCCAGAAAAACGTCACCTCCTCTCTCACCTGTTTGAGCTTCAGAGCGGCCTGGACAGAAGGTCTGTTCTCCATCTGCTGGGCCAGTCTTCTGTTTCTGGCACTGGCCAGCTGCTGCTGCTGCTGCATGGTAGCCCGAATATTCACCGGCATCGGCTGTTTGTTCTTCAGCATGTTAGTAAAGCTTCAAGGTCGAATAAAACGGGTGTTTAAACAAAGCTTTATTACAAACATTTATCGGCATTTCACGGTTCTCAAGACTGGATCTCCAGATCCCGGGGGGCCTTACGTAAAGGGCGGTACTTAGGCCACGGGCACACGGGATTACGGGTTCCTTGTTTTCCACAAGTGTGCGAGGACTGGAAACTCAGAAATGGCGTTGGGTATTAATTCAGAGGTGAGAAAGCTTTGGGTTACTGGTCGGAGAAATGGCAGAAGGGATGAGAACAAGCGGTAAGCGGAGATGATCGCGACACAGACGGGAGGGGACAGCACAGGGACGAGAAAGCCAACTGGAATCCGCCTGCAACGGCCGAGTTAACCCGCAAAGATTGGGGAAAACCCTTTGAAAACAACAGAAATGAACCCTCAGAGGCGGGGGAAAACAGTTTAAAACCAATGCAAATTAACTCTCAAAGCTCGGAGGAAAAATCCTTGAAAAGCAACGTGAATGAACCCTGAAAGACCAGAGAAAGCCCTTTAAAAACTCACGGAGACAACCACTTAGAAACTCGACTCAAATCAACCCCTGAAGATCTGAGAAAACCCTTTAAAAACTCAACGCCAGCTTTCCAAGCGACGTGCCTCCGGTGCCCTACGAAACGCCACCGCCCGAGCGCGCTCGCTTACAAAAACCCAGGTCACTCGCCAGCCGCGCGGCTGCACAAAGACTCTCCTGTCTCCCAAGAGCTCTACGGCAGGAGAACGCGCAGCGTGAGGGGGGAAGGCTCCTCCACAGCAACCCGCCGGCTTCCTACTGCCACGGCGTTGGGCTAACGGGTGGGACCTGATGACCTGAAAGGTCTTTTCCAACCAAAAATGATTCTACGGTTCTACACCGGACCACAAAAACGCATCCCAGGGAGATGGACTGACCGAAACAGAACAGGCCAGAGAGGCTTCCCTGCCCTGCAGCTCCTGGGGTAAACTCCCAGCGGTGCTTCAGGAAACACCCTGGAGAGAAGGAGGCTCATGGGAGACCTGGCTCTGACAGCTCCCTGGAATTCAGGAGCTTGGAGCCAGGGGGGTCAGGCTCTGCTCCCAAGGGACAAGAGGAACCGGGCTCAAGCTGCCCCAGGGGAGGCTGAGGTTGGAGCTGAGGAACAATTCCTTCCCCTGCAGGGCTGTCCAGGGCTGTCCCAGGCTGCCCAGGGCAGGGGGGGAGTCCCCGTGACCCCTGGAGGGGTTTCCCAGCCCCCCGTGGAGCTGTGGTGCTGAGGGACAGGGGGCAGGGGTGCCCTGGCAGCACGGAGGCAACACTCGGATTCCATGACCTTAAAGGTCTTTTCCAACCCGAACAGTTCTAGGATTCCCCACAGCTGGGGCAGGACCGGCACACAAACGGCTCCGTTATCCCGGGTCTGACGACACCAACAGAGCTGAGCCAAGAGCGATGAGTAAGAAAGCAAAACGTTAACGGCAGCGCTGCTGTCAGCGTCCCCGCAGAAGCACGGCGGAAAGAAAGGGGAGTGGAGGGAAAAAACCCCCCAAAAAACCAAAAGAAAATAAAACAAAATAACAAGGGAAGGGATGAAGAAATCGAGACAGGAGAGAGATGGAGATGAAGCAAAAGCATTTGCCTCTTACAAGGCCCCAGAACTGTTGGTTAAAGGGCCTTCGGGCTCGTTCGAGGGGCCTGCTGCAAGCCTCTTACAGGCCAGACCAGCTGCACGTGGGTCTGCCTCGGACAAAGCAGCAAGCCCGCCGCAGCCGGGGGGCATGCTACCGGCGTCGGCTAGGTAAATGTAAAAAAACATGTGGAAGAAAAAAAGGGAGGGCGTGAGGTTTCTCTCTTTTTTTGGTTTTGGTTTGTTTTTTTTTTTTTGTTTTGTTTTGTTCTAACGCATCCCACCAGATTTACGTGTCGGGGAGTTTAATATTAAAGGCCACGGAGCAATTTCTCCGCCGCGTTTTGCCCTTTTTAACCCGGCGTGCCACATTTTGTTGTCGTTTAAGACAGAGGTGCAAAGCCATCTGCTCGGGTCTTTAGGGAGGTTAAAGGAGAGCAGAAACCACGTTAGGCTTTGGTTTGTTTTTTTTTGTTTTGTTTTGGTTTTTTTGGACACCGGACAGTGCTAATTAAGTTTAAAAAAAAATAAAAATATTTCTTATGAGCTGAAGCTGCTGTTGGCTTCCTCACCGCTCGTTCAGAGACATCTTGGTGGTGCTCTTTAGCACAACCTTCGGTGCTGACTGTGCAGCCATCTTCAGATCGAGAGAATCTGGAAGACACAAGAACCAGATCTAAGAAATAGCACCAAGATCTCGCACCTCAGGGACTAAACATTAACCTGCCTCCGCGTTCCGGGACTTCTGGTGGAGAGAATCAAGATCAGCGTAGGTAACAGGTACTGTTAATGCATTTTTAACGTGTTTTCTAGGCCAACACCCATGATGCAGCAGGTTGAATAAATCAGCAAGTGAAACTAACTCATCCTTACGAAGAAATAAGCTTTTCAGAAAGGGGAATTTTACCATTTCCAGGAGTAAATGCTGCAAAAATCCCATCAAGATGCCACCCAAATGCCTTTTGTGTGGCATCTCACAACACTGCCTAAGCTTTTAGTGAGAAGCTCGATCTGTTTTCAACAGACCCGTGCTGTATACCTGGCAATAAACTCCCCGAATTACTGCAGGGAAGCCCCATGCGCTCTCCTAAGGTTCCAGCCTCCCATTAAGACCGCATCCACTGGGATAAACTGGAAGGGGGCAACCGCTTCAGCTGTTTCACACCAGCTCAGCCGCAGTCCTCGGGGGGGTTCGCCAAGAGGAGACCCTGCCACACGCCTCGCAGAAGAGCAAAGGGGTCTAAAAAGGATTGAAACCCGGCTGTTACCCGGCTGCGGGGCACAGCCCAAGCCCGAGTGCTTGGGGAGTGATGAATCCTACTGAAATGAGCTAAGCTCAAACCCACTAACGATGCAGATCGATTTCTCTCCTCTTTTGGTTTTTTTTCCCTTTTAAATATTAGATTTAACGCTTAGATGGCTGCCAAAAGCACTCATCCTCAAAAAACCTCCAACAAAATGCTTTCTTTACAATGTCTTATGGTTCATCGGGTAGAAATTGAGCCAACAGGCAGCCGCACACCAATTATTATTATCTTTTTTTTTTTTTTCCCCAATTAAAAGTGTTTTTAAACAGCATTCTCCCCCCCGAACAACCGCCGAGGAAGCCTCGCTCCCCTAAGCCCTCCAAGCAGCTCAGGGGCAGCCCCGGCTCCCTGGGCCGCGGACGGGGAACGAGGCGAGGCCTGGCCCGGCCTGGGCCGATCCAGCCCCGTCCGGCCGCTACTCACCGAGACGGGGACAGAAAACCCGGCCCTGAGCGTAAAAAGCCCAGGCAGGGGCAAACACCCTACCCCCCTCAGCACCAGCCCTCCCACAGCCCCCTGAAGGGAACCCGCGGCCTCCCTCACGGCGCCCCGCTCCCCGGCCGGGCACAGGGGCTCTCACCGAAGCAGACGGTCGCCAGGTCTCCGGTAGCGCTTAACCGGCGGGCAGCGCGGGGTTCAGGGCTGGCTCCGGCGCCCTCCGCCCGCTCCCGCCGCGCTCGAACACCCGCGACAAAATGGCGGCAGCGCCCACAGGGCCCCCCCTTCCCCTCCTCCCTCCTCCCGCCGCCCTGCCCCGAGCCGCCCAAAATGGCGGCGGCGCCGGAGACGCGGAGAACGCAGGCGCCGAGCTTCCCGCGTCACCGCCGCCCCTTCCTATTGGGCGGAGCAGCCGTGACGTAAGGGACGCGCCCTCGGCTATTGGTGCGCTGGGGCGGAGTGGGCGGGGCCAGGCCCCGGGACGGGAGCTGGCGGGGGGGGGGGGGGCTGTGAACGGCACCGGTCCCCGCATCCCCCCCCAGGCCGCGGGGCGGGCGCTGAGGCCCCCGCGGGCCGATCCCGCAGCGGGGAAGCCGGAGGAGGCCTCTGGGTGCCTCTGGGTCCCGGTGCTGCCCCCAGGCTGTCCCCCCCCCCGCTCTGCGGCGGCTCGGGGGTTACCGGGGCCCGTTCCAGCCCCGGCAGGCGGGTGGCGCTGGCGGCCCAGCTCGGGGCCGGGCCTCGGCCTGGGGGCCGCGGGTTGGAACCCCGTGGTTGGCGGGGGGGGGGGGGGGGGGGGGGGAGAAGAACCGGTTCGCCCGGCCCCCCGGGGCGCGGTTCCCCGCACCGCTGGCGGGACAAGCGGCGTGGCCCGGCCCGCGGCTGCCCCCGTCTCCCGCCAACCGGACCCTCACACCCCCGGGGGTCCTGTCCCGGTCCCCCCCTCCCCTGCAGACCGGGCCCACCCGGCCCTGCCGCGCCCCGGGGCGGGGGGAGGGTGGAGGCGAGGGGGTGACCCCAGGCGGCTTCTCCCCATCACCCCGCGGGTCAGCGCGGGGAAGGCTCCCGGGTACCCCCCGGGGGTGGGGGATGCCTGGGGTGGGGGGCACAGGACAAGGAGACCCCCACCTTCCCCCGAGCCTGGCAGGGAAGGAGCTGACAACATGGCGCTGGCTGGGCTGGTGCCTTTATTGAGGAGCTGGATCCCCGCGGGGTGCCCTGGGCGTGCTGGGGAGCTGGAGGGGGAGCTGGGGGCGGTGGGTGCTGGGGGGGTGGGTGCTGGGGCGGGTGGGGGGTTGGGGGCTGCTCTGCGTGGCGGGGACGCCGTGCCCGGTTGCTGCGGGCTGGGCACCGGCCTGGGTCAGGCGTTCTCCCAGAAGAAGGTGTTGCAGGCCACGGTCAGGGCGGCCACCAGGACCACGTACTCCTGGAAGTCCACCTCCCCGTCGCCGTTCTCGTCCAGGTCCTGCATGATCTTCTCCACGGCACCCGTGTCCTTCTGGGTCTGCGGGGACGCGGGGTGACCGGGTGAGCCCCCGGGGGGAAAAGGGGGGGACATCCCCCCCCACACCCCACCCCACCCGCGTCCCTTGCACCCCGGCACGGCCGCTCCTACCTCCAGGAAGCAGCCCAGCTCGCTCTGCAGCAGCTCCTTCAGCTCCTTCTTGCTCAGCTTGTACTTGTCCCCCTCCTTGCCCGAGTAGTGGTGGAAGACGTTGATGAGCGTCTCCATGGCCCCTTCCAGCTGCGACGCCATCGCTCCGGCTACTGGGAGGCACCTGCCGTGTTACTGGGAGAGGAGGGGTGGCAGCCACCAGCCTCCCCCCACACCCCTTCCCAGGAGGGGCAGCCCCCGAATCGCAGCCACGTCCCCATCTCCCGACGGGGCCCGGCCCCTGCCCTCGCCTCCACCCAAAGCAGAGCTGCCGGTGGGGCCACGGGGAGCTCGGGGCACCCTGGGGGTCTCGGGGCACCCCAGGGGGTCTCGGGGCACCCCAGGGTCCTCGTCCCCCTCGCAGGGAGGGTGTGCGTGGGGGGGTGGGTCTCACCTGCGAGCTGACCGGAGCTCCCACCGCACCGCCCGCCGCTCCCAGTGCGCAGCGCTGGCCCGACTGGGGATGTTAAATAAGCTCCAAGCCCCCTCCCTCCGGGAGGATCCGATACCCGGGGCTGGACAGTCCGGCTGGCACCTCGGCGGGGGCCGGGATACAGGGAGCCCAGTTCCACGGCACCCCGCTCGCCCCACGGGGTCCCCGGCGGGATGCTGAGGAGCGCTTCCAGCCCCACTGGTGTTTACTGGGTGGCGGCGGGCAGGGGAGGAGCGGGCGGCGAGACCCACGGTGGCTTTGGGGGAAAATCAGCCTGAAACGCATCCCTCCGTGCCCTTCGTGCCACCCCAGCGGCTGGCGCTGACCCCGCGGGACGCTGGAAGCCCCCTGGGCTACGTGGGGTGGGCGACGGGGCCCCTGTCTGGGGTCACCCCGTGGGGGGCTCCGGGTCGGATCCGTCACCAGGCCCTGGCTCGGCTGGCAGCCGGTGGCACCGCGGCGCCCGGGCTCTGACCCCACGGTGTCACCCACCCGCTCGCTCCGGCACCCGCCGGCATCCCCCATCTGTCAGCGCCGTGGGGACCGCGCAGGATCCGGCCCTAGCTTCCCCCCCGCCCCCTCCTCTCTCCGAGCCCCGGTTGATAAGCCGCGGGGTATCCGGTGTCCTCGCAACGGGAGCCGCCGGGGGCTATCAGGTGTCTCGGGGCCCCCGGAACACAGAAAGGCCTCTTGTCAAATTAAAACGAGGCCCACAATCCCGGCCTGGAGGTTGCTCCAGCAACGGCTCGGCCAAGAAACCAGATTCCCCGGCTTGGCATCGCCCGGCGCTGATAATCCCAGCCCCGTTTCGGCTCCCGTTACGGCCCCGCGGCATCGCTGGGCCTCCCCGGTGCCGCTGTCCCCGCGTTCTGCAGACCCCCCCCCCACCCAAATTCGGGCTGGCATCCTTGCGTGCGCGTCCCTCCCTTTTCTGCGGGACCCCCAGCCCCCCGGGGGGGGCTGCCGGGAGCTGCCCGCGCGACGTCGGAGGCTTTTCGCAAGAGCCGGGTGGTGCCGGACTCTTCATCCCGGATTCCAACCCTAATTTGGGGACTAATTATACCCTGCTCCCTCCGTTTCCATCTCCCGCGCTTCCTGCCACCGCGGTTGGGAAACGCCGCGGCCCGGGGACCCCAGGACCAGGCCGTGTGGCCACCCCACCACCAGTGCCCCGTGGTGGAGGGGGTGGTGGGCAGGCTTGGGGAGGGGGGCAGCGCTTGTCCTGCAGCTGAGGAGGCTGTGGAGGGGCTTCCTGGAGTCCCAGATGGCGGTGGGGGTCCCGGATGCGGTGGGGGTCCCAGATGGCAGGGGACGGGGGGTGGTCCTGAAAGGAGGCCCAGGAGCTGCTTTCCCAGCTTCCATTTTTTGGTGTGGGGCAGGGAGGGGGGCCTGGGGCTGCTGAGCTCCAGGAGAGCACAGATCCAGAGCCTGGGGCCAGGGGGCAAGCAGGACAGGACCCTCGGTGGCACTCACTGGGTGGTGTCCGGCAGCGCAGCCCCGGTGCCCGCGTCCCCGGTGCGGCTCGGCGGCAGCAGCTACGATCCGGCTGCCCCTTCTGGGAAAGCCCAGTTGGGCAACAGCTGCCCGTGACTGGGAACGGGCATTGCCACCCAGTCCTGAGCTTAAAAATAACCCAAGTCCTGTCCCCGCAGCCGGCACGGAGCTGGGGCTGCCGCGTCCCGGGCACTGGCACAGCCCCGGTGTCCAACCGCCCGGCTGTGCCCAGCTGCCCGTGGGCCCCGGCTGCTCTCAGCAGAGAGGGGGGCGACGACTCTGCCCCACTCTTCTGCAACCCCAAACCTCCTCAGAGATCAGGATTCGGCCAGGAGCAGCCCGGCCCGACCGGGCGCCCCAGGGGTAAACCCCGATGCCGCGGGAGCATCGCGTGGGTGCCGGAGGTGTCGGTCCCCGGGCGCCGCGTCCTCGCCGCGGTACCGGCCGTGGGGAGAGCGCAGCCGGCGTGTCCGCGCTGGCAGATCCCCCGGGACAAGCTCTTACCAAACCGGGAGCAGCGAGGGACATGCCAGGAGGTTTACACACATCTTGGAACAGGTTTCAGCCGCTGCGACTCCCCGCGCTCCACTTTGACCCAGCTAAACCAGTTGCTCAAGTTGCTGGTGCCGGGGCTGGGCTGATCTTGTCTCTCCATCCCCATCGCTGGGGAATGGAAGAGGCTTTTCCATCCCTGGGGTTTGGAGCTGCCGGGAGCTGCCGGGTGCCTGCTGGGCCAGGGGGCATCGCGTTGGCACTGGGCTCCCAGTTTTGCAGCCTCAAATAGCCATGCTCCCCTCCCGCGAGCCCTGGTGGGGACGGGCAGCCACTGTGACCATCCCTGGTAGAGCCCAGACAGGCTGGCAACAACACCAGGGCACGCTGGCAGATGCCACCCTCCTGGGATGCACCCGCACCCCGACCCCTCGCCCCAGCGCACGGGGTCCCACGCTGCTCAGCCCCCCCTCCCAGTCATGCCGGGGTCCCCGAGGCCGGGTCAGCGCTCTCTTCCCCCAGGGATGGCCCTGGGCAGGGACCCTGGCCTGGCTCAGGAGGTGCCCCTTCTCCTGCCACGTGCGATTTGGCCCCGTCCCGTCGTGGGGCCGCTGCCCCCTCGCCCCGTCGCAGCACCCCGAATTCCAGGGGAGGCGAGTCACGGGCCCGCCTGGCTCTTGGGGCCGGTGATTCACCCCGAACCTGTCCCCGTCCCCGCCGAGCCTGACTCAGCCCAGCGGTTTCCCAAGAGACCATCGCGGGCCCCTGACGTGGGGCGCGACGGAAGCCCCGTCCCTGTCGCCCCGTCACCCCGGATGGGGCTGCAGGAAGCCAATTCCTGCCCCGTGAGCTGGTGCGACGGGTGCGGGGTGGGGACCGGGCTGCCCGGTGCTGGGTGCAGCCTTCCCCGTGCCCGCGGAGAGGTGGAGCGAGCGCGTCGGGGCTCAGCAGGAACCGGGCTGGGGACGCAGGGTGGCTCTGCGCTGGGGACATCCCTGCTCCACGTTCCCCAAGCGTCGCTGGCGGGTGTTTCCCAGGCTGTGCCAGGTTCGCCAGGCCCCCGCTCCCACGTGCCACCCGTGGGGATGGCGGTGGTGAGGCGGGTCCTCGCCCCCCATCGCACTCGGTGCCACCTCGCCGCGGGGACACCAGGGCCCCGGGGTGCGCGGGGATGGGGGTGGATGGAAATCGGGGATGTCCCCTCCGTGCTCTGAGCAGAGATGGTCCCCGACATCACCCCCGATCCTGTGCCACCGCCCCCGGCATCCCTGTGCCGTGGGTGCCTCGTGGGGTTTGTCCGGGTCGGGATGCGGCTCCGGGGTGCAGGATGCGGCTCCGGGGGCCTCGTGGGAACGGCGGTGCCATGGTGCTGAGCTGCCCCGTCTCCCAGCTGGAAACCTGCCAGGGCTGCCATGTTATAAATACACGATGATTAAAGGGGAACGTTCCAGCGGTCCCAACCCCCTAATTAATTTGGATTAATTAATTTTCACAAAGCCCACTATTAATAGGGATGATGTCAGCGGGCGGCTGAGTCACAACTCTCACTCGGTGCGGGTCGAGCCCGGCGCTGGGTCCGCAGCCGCTGCTGGGTCACGGGCCAGGAAGAAGCCACCTTGTCGGGACACATCAGGACACGAGCGGGGCGCTGGGGACCAAGCCCCCATCTCCAACACAACCCCATCCCTGCAGGGATGCACTTGGGGGGGGAGGTGTGGGGGGAGATCTGGCCCACACCCCAAAAGCTCCGAGTGATGCTCGAACCCCGCGGGATGCTCGATCAAACCCGCTTCGGGCTCCCGCGTCCCTCCTCTCAGCCCCGCGGTCCCATCCTGCTCCCCATGGAGCATCCCCACGGTGGCAAAGCCCAGGCGGAGGCCAAGCGCTGGACTTGGTCCGTTGCCCGTACTGGGAGGAGAAGGGGACGTCCGTGCGCCCGGGCGGTGTCCGTACGTCTGTCCGGCTGCAGCAGGAAACCCAACACCAGTGGCACGGGGGACAAAGCTCCGCGCAGGGTATAAAACCTCCCCGGGGGGCCGCAACCTGCCCGCAGCTCTCTGCCCGCAGCAGAGGGGGGTAAGTAGGGAACTGCTGCCTGCGGCACCGGCCCCCTCCCCCCCCCGCCCTGGCCACCGCGTCTCCAGCACTCGCAGGGTGTGAGTGGGGCTGGAGCCCCTGGCGTCCCCCCGTCCTTTCCCCGATGTCCCCCCCATCTCGGCTGGGGCTGGAGTCCCTGGCATTCCCCCGTCCTTTCCCTGATGTGCCCCCCATCTCGGCTGGGGCTGGAGACCCTGGCATCCCCCCATCTTTTCCCCGATGTCCCCCCCATCTCGGCTTGGGCTGGAGACCCTGCTGTCCCCCCGTCCTTTCCCTGATGTCCCCCCCATCTCGGCTGGGGCTGGAGACCCTGGCATCCCCCCATCCTTTCCCCGATGTCCCCCCCATCTCGGCTTGGGCTGGAGACCCTGCCATCCCCCCGTCCTTTCCCCGATGTCCCCCCCATCTCG
>JANVCC010000050.1:501496-512558 GCA_025345505.1 Todiramphus chloris collaris | reverse complement strand
AGACCCTGCCATCCCCCCGTCCTTTCCCCGATGTCCCCCCCATCTCGTCTGCCTCTGTGGCATTTGTGCCGGGTGGCAGTGGCGTCACCCGGCAGCTCCGCTCCCCCTCCCCAGGGAGCAGCCCCCAGCCCTGGGACCCTGCTCGGCCTCTCAGAGCTGAGCTGAGCCCTTGCAGACTCACTGCACCCCAGGCCGGGACAGGGGGGAGGGTCCCCTTCTCCTGACACGCTCCAGGCGTTGCCTCCCCGGGGTGTCCCTCCACCTCCGACCCCCTCTCAGCTCCTCTCTCCGCAGCCCCCCGGCTGCTGCCCTGCCCGGCACTACCATGGCCACGGGCGAGCTGACCGAGCTGGAGACAGCCATCGAGAAGATCGTCACCATCTTCTTCACCTACGCGGGGAAGGAGGGCAAGAAGGGCACGCTGACGGCCGCCGAGTTCAAGGAGCTGGTCCAGCTCCAGCTGCCCAACCTGATGAAGGTGAGGTGAGGGGCAAGGCGGGGGGCACGGCTGCACCCCTGAGCTCGGGGGCGGCTCCTGGTACCCTGGGGTGTGCAAGCCCCTGCTCCCCGCACCGTCCCCATCCTGCTCGCCGGGGATGCGGCCGAAGCTCCCCTGTGCTCCCCGCAGGACGTCCCCTCACTGGAGGAGAAGATGAGCGAGCTGGACGTGAACAACGACGAGGAGCTGAAATTCGGCGAGTACTGGCGGCTGATCGGGGAGCTGGCGAAGGCCGTGAGGAAGGAGAAAGCGGCGAAGAAGAAGTGACGGGGCCGGCGGCGAGACCGAGCCAATAAAAGAAGTTTCCCTGAGCCCGGGCACCGCTGCCGTTCTTAGCGGGAAGCTCCCAGTTTGGGCAGCCCGAGTCCTGCCCTGTCTGCGTCTGGGGACCAAGCCGGTGGCGGGGTGGCCTCTGTGGGGAACCCCATGATGGACGGGGACGTTCCCACCTCACCCTTGCGCTGGTCTGGGTTTGGGGGGGGGGTGGTGCCACCCTGCACCCCACAAACACCTTCCTGCTGGGCTGTGGGGCAACCCCGATGGGCGGCAGAGATGTAGCTGAGGCCGGGGTGGGGCTGGGGAGCATCTCCGTCAGCGACGCCGTGGTGGTCACGGCGGCTGCCACCTCTGTGGCATCGATGCGCATCCTCTCTGGGGTCTTGGGTGGCTAGGGGCAGAGGCCGTGTCTGCTGGCACAGCGCGTCCCCGGCTCAGCACCCCTAACCGAGCTCCCGCTCTCGGCCTTCGGCCCCCAAATCCCCGCTGCGCCGCCGGGAGATGGTGAAATCCCCTCCGTGGCGTGACCCATCCCCGAGCTGGCCGGTGCCCGCCGTCCCGGTGGCTGTTCCCACGCGGTGCCGCGCGGCCCTGCTGCGCCGGGCTGGATGGGGAACCAGGGATGTGACCGGGAAGGAGGCGTTTCCCAGCCCCACGCTGGCCCTGGGCCAGGCTCCGAAATGAGACGCCTTGCACCACACCGCAGCGCGCAGGGAGCTCCCACTCACACCTCCCCGTGATATAAAACCCCGGCACGCCGCAGCCCGCGCAGACCCGGGAGAGCCCGTGGAGCAGGTAAGTGGCCCGTCGGCCACCACGGGATGGGGGGTGGGGGGTTGAACTGTGCCGGGGGGTCCCGCCACCCCACTGCACCCCTTCTCTTACTCCCACTCTCGGCTCTGCCACGACTTGTTGGCGAGGCAGGGACGCTCCTGATGCTGGGACGTGTCCCGGCAGCTCGCCGCATCCCGGGGCTCCTTCCTCACCCTGCGCTCGGTCCCGCTGCCGAAGGAGGGGAATCTCCCCCCCGAGCCGAGAGCTGAGCCTGGCATTCTTCCCCCCGCCAGCTCCCCGAGACCCCGTTGGAGAGGACGACCCCAGCACCGCTGCCGCCGAGGACGTCCAGACCCCGCGAGGAGCAGCATGGGCCAGTGCAACTGCCGCAAGAAGCGCAAGGTCCACCCGCGAGCGACGCCGAGGCGCTGGGAGGGCCGGGACCCCCGCTGGGGTGCAGGGCACAGGGGTGACCCCGCACGGCCCCGTCCCTCGGAGCGCAGCCCTGGGCGTGGGGTGACTCAGAGCAGCACGGCCGGGCCAGCCCCATCCTGGAGCCTGACTCCGGCGGAGGAGCTGAGAGGGTTTCTTGGGGTTCGGCGACGCTGCCCCGGCGCTGAGCACCAGGGCGGGACCTGGTGCTGTAGGATCGGAGCCGCTTGAAAGCTCGGGGAACCAGGCAGCTTTCTCCAGCTCCTGTGGACTCACCTCTGGGAGCTGCACTCGCTCCTTGCAACCCCTCCAAGGATGTCCGACCGCAGAAAGTCTCCTGTTTTCCTCGGCTTTCAACTGGGAGGTGCCTGCCCCGTGTCCTTTGCACCCACGGAGGATTTAGCCCTGGCCAGCTGAGCCAGGGTGTGGGGGCTGAGGCTCTGAAGATCTCTGGGCTCTTCCTCAGGGGCCTTGCCTGCTGTGGTTTAATGGTGCTTGAAGGGGGAAACCACAGGTGCCGGGTGAAGCCCCGTCCTTCCCCTTCAGACACAGCTTGGGCTCATTCACGTGTGGGTCAGGATGGTCCCTGCCCCCCCCACGCCTCCAAGGAAGGGGCCTGAGCCCCAGCGCGGTGGGAGAGGGGATCCTGTCACCTTCAAAGCCCCATCCCGGCGGGCGTCCGGGCTGTCCCGGGCACTGACTCATTCCGCCATCCGCTGCTTGTGCAAAGGAGAGGAAGAACCAGTCGGGACGGCCGCGGCGGCCCCCGCGCAGTGGGTGTAGCGCCTGGAGACGCTGGGGCGGCTGAGCCTCGCTGGCCCCGGGCAGGGAGAAGTCCGGGCAAGCAGAGACAGGGGGGGACATGCCTGCGGGGAGGGGTGTCCCAGCGAGGTGGAGGGGGTCTGGCAGCTCTCAGGGGTCGGGGAGGGGTGTTGCGGCTGGGCAGAGCCCGTACGGAGGGATGCAACATCTGGCGGGGCCTCACATCTGCATAGCGGGGCCTCGCATCTGTACGGAGTGGTCTCGACGCCCGCAGGGAGTGGTCTTGCAGCTCGGTGAGAGTCTTGCGTCTGGACAGTGAGGTCTTGCATCTATTGGAAGGGGTGTCACGTTCTGCATGGAGTGGTCCTGCACCTTGGTGGGGGGGGTCTCACATCCGTATGGCGAGGTCTCACATCTGTCGAGATGGTCTCACATCTGTCCGGAGGGGTTGCTAAGGGGATTTCAGACATCAGGGCAGAGGGGTTGAACATCTGCAGACAGCGCTGGCCCGTCTGCCTGGGGCGTGTTCCACCTACTCCAGGGCTTGTCCTGTCCATCCCCGGGGATGCCCCATCCTTCCGGGGAGGTGTCCCGCTGGCGCTCACCCTCTTTCCCCTCCTCCCAGGACTGCCAGGAGCTCACTGACGTGGAGCGAGCCATCGAGACCGTCATCAACCAGTTCCACTGCTACGCGGTGAAGGGGCAGAAGGAGTACCTGACGCCCAACGAGATGCAGGAGCTGGTGGTGCAGAAGCTGCCCCACCTGGGGAAGGTGAGAGCAGAGCCTGGGGGGTGGGCAAGGGGCTGCCCCTGGGACCCCCCACGGCCCCATCACCTCAACGCTTTCTGTTTTGCCCCCTTCTGCAGTGCGTCGGACCCCTGGAGGAGAAGATCGAATGCATGGGAGACCCCAACGAGGCCAAGCTGGAATTCGGAGAGTACTGGGACATGATGGGGGACGCGGCCAAGGGCTGCCGGCGGAAGTAGAGGGTGGCGGGGGACGGGAAGGCGCCCGAGGCCTCAGGCTCTGCACCGAGAAGCGCGAGAGGCCGACTGGTCCCGGTGGGATGCGCTTGGGAAAACGCAGCGTTGCTCCTGCCGGGGCTCGTCCCCTCCCTGCGTCCCCGGCCGGGGCGGAGGGATCCCCCTCCCCGGCTCCATCCCTGCCCTCTCCCGGTCCTTCTTCCCGTCAGGAAACCTCCCTTCCCATCCCCAGCTCTGGCCCGTGCCGCGGTGGGAAGGAGGTGGCAAGGGGGTTCCTGACCCCAGCTCCGGAGCTGCCTTGCTCCATCCTTTGCTCCAGAGCCTTTACCCCCGGGACTGTCCCACCTCTGGCCCCGAAAACCCTCCGGTTGCATGTCCCCCAGCCCCGGAGCATCGCAGCGGGAGGGACTCAGCTCCTCTCCCCCAAAAGCCCTTGGATGTGCGGGCTCGTCCCCCCGGCCCCGTGCCCGGCCACCCAACGGGAGCCCGGTTGCCGCTGTCCTGCCTCGTGCTTCCAGCACCTTTGGGGGCATCCCGGGCTCCCGACCAGCACCGACGTTGCCGTGCGTGGCCTGGGTGTGTTTCCTGCCCTTCCCCTGGTGCAGGGACCGCGGTGCCCTGAGCCTGGCCAGGTTTTGGGGTGCTGTGCCGGGGGGTGCACCCCCACCTGCCCCTCTCGGGGGACGCTGGCCCTTGGCTGGCGGCCGGGCTCGGGGCTGGGACGGTGGCGGGTTGTTATCGTCTTGCATCCCTTGCAACCATTTTTGTATAAATTAATAAAGGAAAACACTGGAAAAAAAAAACCCAAACAAACCGGACAACCATCTGGGATGTGGTGACCTCATCTGTCCTCCGCGGGAGAGGGAAACGAGGGGTCAGGGAGGGACAGGGCTGCAGTGGCCGGGGCTCTGAGCACCACGCGCTCCTGGGTTGCACGGTCCCGTGGGCCCCAGCGCAGAGCTCGAGGGTGCACGAGGTGCTGCAGGCGTGCGAGGGATGCTGTGGGCGTGCAAGGGATGCTGTGGGCGTGCAAGGGATGCTGTGGGAGTTCAAAGGATGCTGCGAGAGTGCAAAGGATGCTGCGGGCATGCAAGGGATGCTGCAGGCGTGCAAAGGATGCCGTGGGAATGCAAAGGATGCTGCAGAGGTGCAAGAGATGCCGTGGGTGTGCAAAGGATGCTGCAGAGATGTAAGGACTATCGTGGGAGCGCAAGGGCTGCTGCAGACGTGCAAGGGATGCAGCAGACGTGCAAAGGATGCTGCAGGTGTGCAAAGGATGCTGCAGGCGTGCACGATGCTGTGGGTGTGTGTGGCACGGATGGCGTGCCCGGTGGTCCCCCTCTGTGAGGACCTCACAAGTAGAGCAGGGACCGTGTCCCTGGACTGGGCACCCCAAGGGCTTTGGGCACATGGCTTTGTGCTGAGGAGGGAGCTCCGAGGAGACCCCAAAAAGGTGGGTTCAGAAAGACCCACGGGCCATGCGGCCGGCAGCCAGATCTTTTTTTTTTTTCTGTGTAATTACAGCAAGTTATCAGAGATCGAACGCCACAAAGCAGGGGCTCACCGGGGTGCAGCGATTAGCTCAGGAACTGCAGGTGGAGAGCGAAGAAAGGGGCTTGAGAGGGCTCAGGGCGCCCGCTGAACCCGGTCGTCCCACCTACGTCACCTTGCGAGGCTCTGCTGCAGGGGCAGGGGAAAAAAAAAAATAGATGACCAAACCAAAACCAAACCAAACCTCAAAGAAATGTGATGAAACCGGGGACCGGGCCGGGGTTGTGGGTCCTCTCTGGCCGGCGGCCAGCGCGGCAGCACCGGCACCGTGGCTGGGCCACAGGCCACCCTCTGTCTCCTCTCACCTTGGGGTGGATTTCACAACGAGAATGACTATTTATTGTTCCTGCCATGGAAATAAATACATGGAAATTAAGCAGAAAGGTGTGGCGTGCATTTAATTAGAGACAGGAAATGTGTCAAATGGTTGGGGTGATGTCGAGGGGGGAAAGGGGAGCCAAGGGCTCCTGGATCCACTTCCCAGCACCAGGCTGGGAATGTGCCGTGGGAGTGGGGACTCCTGGGTCCTATTTCTGGTTTGGTGACCGTCTCCCCGGCGTGACGGCGCTGTCGGGAGGGCGGCAATTCCTGCGGCATGAGCCAGCCTCGATAAGTATCGGCTGTATCTGGAAAGTCCTCGGAGGTGGGAGGAACAGCTCAGCCCGTGCCCGGGTGATCGGTGCCCCTCACTCATCACCGCAGACGCGGAGAGATGAGCCTGGCTGTGCCAGGGTGCCCGCTGCGTGCAGGACCCGTCACCGATAGTCACCGAAGACCCCCAAAACCAGAGCTCAGTGCCTCCCGTCTAAAGGGTCTCACGGGACACGGCTTGTCCAGGAGAAGCCAAACTGCTCCTGACCCTCCGGACTCCGAGGTGTTGGGGATCCGGGCAGAGACCAACCTCACCGGGGTGACCAAAACGCCTGGGAACCATCTTGTGATGGGTTCGGATGGGACGTGGCTGCTCCGAGCACACGCACACGCCCTGGATGCCTTGTAAAAATAAGGGCCTGGATGTGGTTGTGACATCTGCCAGGCACAGGAGAGTAATGAAAGCCCATGATTCAGAGGTGAGCTGTTTGCCTGCAGGGTCGGGGAGGGATTCCCACCCTCCTGGGATGTTGCATCAACTACACTGGAGCATCTCGGCCGAGAACGGGTTTGCTTCCTCCTAACCGAGATTAGGAAGAGGCCACTGGAGAGCTGGGATGACACATGCTGGGTTTTTTTTTTCCGGGATGGGAGTCCCAAAGGTCCTCTGCGCAGGTGGAGATATCACCTCCTACTTTGCATCCTGAAATATGCAGCGCCCAATAACGCCCGTATCTAATCTCGGCATCCCATCGCTCCACCATTGCTCCAGTACACGTACAGGGGTACAATTTGCTGGGACAATTAATTACGGATGTGACTTTACAAGCACAGCTACCAGCTGGGAAGAGCCTTATCTGCCCCCAGCGCTTCTAGAGATGGCTGACAGCCGGATACGGCCCAGCTTGGACCCAGCGCTTGTGCTCCCAGGGCCCCAGAGACGCGCGCCAGCCCCTTTCGCCCTTGGGAACGAGGGGTTTTGGTTCAAATAAACAATGGCCCCTCATCTTTCCGGGCAGCTCCTGGGCCATGCTGGACCCCATTGGTGCTGGTGGTGGGTGCGTGGGGTGGTTTGGAGCAGGGCGGGTGGTGGGGATGTGCCACGGGCTGGAGGAACCGAGCCTTTGGCTGCTGCACGTTTAGACGTTGGTGGGTTTGCAGACCCTGGGACCAGGCTGGAGTCACAATGTGCCCGGGAAAAGCGCTGCTGCTGGGAGCCCACCACCCCTTCCGGGCGTCAGGGTCTTTTGGGGAGGTCCCCAAACGCTTGGCATCACCCCACGACCTCAGCCATGTGCAGAGCAACCCCCAGGAGGGAGCCGGAGCCTTCCGCGGGTCCCTGCTCGCACCAACCCGTCCGGGTGTTGCAATCGCGTGGAACCATCTCCCAGGTGAGCCCCAGCCTGGGAACGCCCCGGGAACGTCAGGGAGGGGTGGGAGCCTCTTTAAAAGCTGGGCTGGGCGCCGCGGTATGGGTGCAAGGTGAGGTGAGAGCGGGCGTTAATCGGCTCCCCGCTGCCCGTGCCGCCGAATCGCAGACAGACGGACGCAGCAGGACCCCCGGACGGAGCCAGGTGAGGCTCTGAGCCAGGGCTGGGGGAAGTCGGCGTCGAGTCGGGACCTTCGGGGTGATTGTTCAACCAGGAGCAGCCCTGGGATGTGCCGCTGCAGGCTGGGCGGTGGAAACCCCTCGAGCCCTTCGGCAGCTCCACACGCGTGGAGCTGGGGAGCAGGGGACGCTCCGGATGCCGGGGGGGCTCCAGGCTTGGCGGGGGATGTTTTGGCACAGGGTTCAGCAGCATCCATTGACCTCTGCTGCCCACGGAGAGCCCAGCTCGTGGGGTCACCGGTGGCAGCTGGAAAAGGGGCATTTCCCCCCAGCTTTGCCCGTGGCTGTGCCGGGGGCCGTCGCAGGGAGCACTGGGGCTGTGCCCGGCTGCGGGTCCCGGCTTTGGGTGCCGATGGGTGCGTGAGGGAGCAGCTGGAGAGGTGAAAGAAGAGCGTGGGGTGGGCCGTGGAGGCAGAAGCAGAGCAGACAGCGAGCCCCATCCTGCCCGTCCTGCTCACCCAGCCCCAGCCGCGCCGGCATCCCAGCATCCCGCTGCGGTGACAGCGTCCCCGCGCCCCAGGCTGGCCCTGGGGGACTCATGGCGGGGCCGAGGCGCAGGCGACGGCGAGGCCACAGGGGCTGCGCTGCCGCGGATGGGCTGGTGCCGCCGTGAGTCAGCAGCGAAGCAGCATCCACGAGGCCCCCGAGGATGGGCTGAGCGCTGGTGGCGGGGCACCGGTGGCACCGGTGTGGGGGGAGCATGTGGGGACACCAGTGGGTGCTGCCGATTGCCTTTTGTTGGCAATTAACGGCCCGGGATGAAGAAGGGCTGGAGCTGGAGCCTCTGGTGAGTGGCTCCCACGGGGCTGTGCCAGGCACTTCCGTTCGCAAGCAGGACCCCCCTGCCAGGGTCCGTTCGAAAGCCACCCCTGGAGCCCAGAATCCTGAAAAACAGGGACAGTCCCTGATCCCGAGATGGGGTGGCCCTGGGCTGCGGCACCGTGGCACAGCCAAGGCTCCCACGGGGGGACAAGGATGGCTCGGGAGAACGCCCAGCCGTGCTGAGGCACGCAAGGACAAGAGCACGGGGAGCCCGGGGACAAACCCCGCGCCTCTTGTCACCGCCCCGATGCGCCGACATCCTTGGCCCTGTCGCTGGATCGGGGAGGATCAGCGCAAAGGGAGAGGGGACGTGAGCCAAGTTTGGGGCACCGGGCAGGTCCCGCCTGCTCCCGGGCTGCAGGCACCCTCCTGGATGATCCCTGAGAGTAGGGGACGGTGCCGGGTCAACCCTCTGGGCTCCGCACAAGTTGTCTCGGTGGCTTCCTCCAAGACCCACATGGCCACCGCTGCCACGACGGTCGGTGCTGCACCCGGGGCTGGTGTCAGAACGGCTCCAGCGAAACGACGGGGAGCAAAACATCCCAGCTCGCCCCGCTCCCTGCCACCGGCGGGGAAGGAAAAGGCCAAGGCCGGTCAAGGTGACGCAGTTTCCTGCCTGCATCCTGCCCGGAGCGCGGCCACCGGACCCCGTGACAGGGACCATCCTGTTGGGTCTATCCATAGGAAGGAGCTTTCAGGCTCGGGGCAGCCTTGGGACTGTGGAGAGAGGAGGGGGACTCCAGACGTCAAGCAGGCAGGCAGGATCGGACCCTGGGGTACAGTGAACGCCCTTAGATGGGCTCGTGGGGGGCTCGGGCAGGTCCAGACCTGCCCCGTTGGGGTGTTCCTGGAGCTGTGAAGCAAGAGGAGGGTTGGCTGGTAATTCCTGCCCTCGTCCCGCCGCCGCCGCCGCGCAGCTCCCAGCCCCATTCCTCCCTAATGAGCCCTGGGAACCGGCAGCCGCGGCCCTGGTGCTGTGGAGCCCCGCGGCCCCAGCGCCATAATTGCCACCTCGCCCCACGCGCGGGGGTGGCCTCCCCAGGGGGGCAGGTGGAGCGTCTGGCGTGGGGCGGGCGCTGCGCCGGAGCCAGTGGGATGGAGGATTTTTAGGGTGCTCCTGCGTGAGCAGCTATGGAGAGACCAGCGCCTCGCACGTCCACGCTGTTGGCTTTTTGCCTTGCCACGAAGGCTGCTCGATTTTTGCCTGCCTGTGAGGTGACCCTGGGTCCGGTGGCAACGGAGACCCCCTGAGCGGTGGCACCGGGAGCTTTGGGGGCAGGCCGCCTGCCTTTCCACCCCTCGCCCTTCAGCACGGGTGCATGGAGGGTCTCACAGCCCCCATCCCTGACCCCCCATCCCCCGTCCCCATCCCCGCAGGTAACCGTAGGCAGCGATGGCAGACCAGCAATGCACGGAGCTGGAATGGGCCGTCCAAGTGCTGGTGAACAACTTCGACAAGTACTCGAGCCGCCGCTGCTGCTGCAAGAAGCCGCGGCGCATCAGCAAGAAGGAATTCCGCAAGATGCTGAGCTGCGAGCTCAACCACATGCTGACGGTGAGGCTGGGGGGCGTGAGGAGGCTGGGGGGGGCGTGAGGGGCCCGGGGACCAGCACCCCACGCTTGCAGGGGGGGGGTCCCTCCTTGACCCCGGTACGAGTGGCTTCGCTCTCTCCCCCAGGACACTGGGAACCGTCGAGCAGCCGACAAGCTCATCTGCGACCTGGATGAGAACAAGGACGGGCGCATCAGCTTCGAGGAGTACTGGACCTTGATAGGTGGCATCGCCAGCCCCATCGCCCAAATCATCCGCCAGCAGGAGCAGAGCATCAAGTACACCAAGTAGCCGGCTGCATCCGGACCCTCCCTGGGCTCAGCATCCTCTGGGCTCAGCCCCTGCTTCTCCACGGTTCCCCGCTTCTCGCCTCTCCCGCTGCCAAGCCCCAGCTTGCCCCGGGGCACCCTGGTCTCCCACGGCTTCTCCTCACACCAGGGTGTGAGCGGGGTGGGAAGACCCTGCGGGTGGGAGGTGGGGGGGGTGTGAGGCCATCACAGCCTCGGGGGACTTCTTCTCGCCCCACGCCTGTGCCATCCCTGCCCTCATCCTCTTCTGCAAGCCCCGTCCTCGCTGGGCTGTTGGGCAAGAAGCAAAGGGAGAGGCTTCCCCTCACCTAGGACGTGAATTCTGTCTGTTCTCAGACCTCTGGGGCACAGCCCCACTGGCAGAAACCTCCCCCACGACTGGGAACCCCCCCCTCTCCCTTTGGAGCTACTCCTCAAAGTAGAGGGTCTTCTTGGGAAAAGGGTGCCTTTCCCCATGCCCAAGCTAGTGAAGGGTCTGCCCTGCCTGCCCTGCCTGCTGCTCTGGTCCTTGGGGCGCGGGGAGCAGCGCGGTCGCAGCCGGGCAACCCCCCCTAACCCCCACCCCCCGCCGTTTATTTATTGCAGCAATAAAGTTTGGAGGAGCAGCGGGTGACGCTGAGGCTTCTGCCTTCCCGGGGGGTGCCCCCCACACCCGCGGACCGAGGGGATGCGGAGGGTGGGGGGAGAGGGGGCAGCAGAAGGAGGACGGGGAGGGGGGATCTGCCCTGTCCCCCATCACCCACGGTGTCACGACATAGCCTCGTGCTGGCGATTAACGCCGGGAATGGGCTTCCCCCGGGGCCGACCCAGTCGCCACGAGGTGTCAGCAGAGACCGCGGGCACCCCGCACCCACCGGGCACCCCGCACCCCGAGCCGCTGCCGCGCATCCCGGGGCGGGGGG
>JANVCC010000050.1:484468-501486 GCA_025345505.1 Todiramphus chloris collaris | reverse complement strand
AGCGGGAGCGGCCCCAGCCCCGGCTCTCGGCTCCCGGTACCGCCCACGGTGCTGGCGAGCAGCCCGGGCCGGCAGCCCCAGCGCTTGCTGGGGATTTTCCACTGGGAGGGCACTCGGCACTGGGCCGGCGAACGCGGCGGTGACCCCCGCCCCGCGACCCCCGCCCCTTTGGCAAGGGGGGGATGGCAGCCCCTGGGGGCTCGGACCCCCATCTCCTCCCGGGCAGCGCTGACCCCGCCGCTGCCCCCCCCGCTGCAGCAGCATCGCTGCCTCCTGCCCGAGCCCCTGCTCACGCAGCCCCCCTTCCCCAGCCTGCTGCACGGAGGGGGTCCCGGGGGGGGTCCCAGGCAAACTGGGGGTGCCCCCGTGGGAGATGGCGCAGGCGGGCAGGGCTGCGGCTGAGTCAGGCTGCAGGAATCCGGCTCGGGCTCGGGCAGGGCTGCTGACTCACCCCGCTGCTTGGTGGCTCGGCCGCTCGCACGGGATCCCAGCGATTTGGCGGGATCTCTCCAGAAGGAACCCTCAGGGTGAGGGGCAACTCAGCCCCCAGCATCTCGTTTCCAGATGCTGACCGGCTGCGGCGCAGGGGGATAACTCGGGATGTCCCCCCATGCCCTGTGCGTGCTTCCCCTCCGAGCCCCTGTGCCCTTACTGGTCACGCTGGTCCCCATCCTGGGGCAAACACGGGTGCGTGGGGACCCTGGGGAGCACGGGAGGGGATGCTGCAGCGCACCAGTGCGTACTGGGAGCATCAGAGGGAGCATTGCACGGGCAACTGCGTGGGCAGGGGGCGGTTTGGGTGCCCGTGCACTCAGCAGCTGCACCCTTGGGTGCTCCTGGGAAGCCCCAGGGTGCTGGCCACCGTATGGCAGGCGGGGAAGGGGCCGGAACGGGGCCGTGGGGCAGGGATGGGGCTGCCAGGCTCTGCAGCTGGCTCCAATTTCAGGAGCTCAGAGCCGTGTTCCTGTCCTCATGTCCCCAGTGGGATCAGCTCCGGGCACCCTGTGCCAGCTGCTGACCCAGCGCTGGCAGCGCACCCGCCTCACGGTCCCACGTGCCACGAGATTTGCACGATTTCAGGAAATGCCCCCACTGCGTGTTCCCCAGCACCCCTCCGGGAGAAGGAAGACACTTTCCCTCTGCAGTCACTGGGGACTGAAAGGTTGGTTGGCCTTCCAGACGCCCAAGACCAGGTCACCTTGGATTTCACCGGGCACGGATTTACCCTGGCTCCCTCCAAACCAAACCAAACTGGGGGCAGTACCAGTACAACTGGGGTTTGCAGGGAAAAGCTGGGTGCCTTCCTCCCCGGAAGCGGCCCCTGGCCAGCATGGCCACCACCTTGGCACAAGCCCTGGCCTCCAGCATCACCACCTTCCGCAAGTGCTATGGGACAAGCACCAGCTGAGCGAGGGCGAGCTGAAGGAGCTGCCCAGCTTCATGGGGGGGTGTGGGGACACCCCTGACCAAGCCCCACCAGCATCCTCACCTCTCTCCCCACCCCTGGGGAAGACGGGGCAGGGGTGTGGGGGTCAGGGAACGACTTGCTCCTTCCTGAAATAAGTTCCCCCCACCTGCTAAAACCACCCGCTGCCTACCTGTGCTGATGCTCTGTGCCAGGAACAACCGGATGAGTGCAGCTTCTGGCCATCGATGGAGGACCTGGAGGACAAGGACAACACGATAGGTTTCGAGGAGTACGCGGTCCTCCTGAGCTGCCTCAGCGTGCTCAGCAACGACTTCTGAGCTAAGGCTCACGGCCCTGCAAACCGGTACTGAGCCCCAGCTGAAGGCTGGAGTAAAACTGCTGTCGCCTCACCGCCGTGGAGCCCGTTTGTTTGCTTTGGGGTCATCGGGATGTGAGTGCTTGGGACCATCTGTCCTGGGGAGTCTGGAGCCACCCAGAAAGCTGGTGGTATGGGGGACAGAGCAGAGATGGTTTGGGGGGGATATGGGCTGGTGACCAGCTTGCTCTGGGCAGCCCCAGGAGATATCCCAGCCCTTCCCCAGTCCCTTGACTTGTGCCCCAGTCTCAAGACTCCTCAGTAGGACCAGCAGCTCCTCCAGCAGCACCCAAAACCCACCTGCCTCCCGCTAATGAGATCACACAGCTCGTTAGCCAAAAATGAGGCGCGGGCGAAACCTCCTCGAGTGGAGCTGCTGGGAAAGCCTGGAGGCGAGGGGACTGCACTGGGCAAACTGGGCCGTGCCACCCCGTGATGGGCTATAAATGCCCATCGTGCTCCGGCTGCAGCACCCGGCTCCTCACTGCTGCCCGATCCGCGCCCGCCCCGGTGAGTCTCCGCTCCCCTCCCTTGGGCAGCCTCGCTCTCCATCCGCAGCCCACCCGAAACACCTCCCCGAGAGGTGCCGGCCTTGCAGCTGCCCCTCTGCAGCATCACCGACCGATCTGGGCAGAGCTGGGGGTGACGCAAACACCCTGCCAGCACCCCAAGCCCACCCTGACCCCATCCCCGGTGCCCTGCCTCCCCCAGGCGCGCAGGCTGGCGATGGCGTGTCCCCTGGAGCAGGCGCTGGCCGTGATGGTCTCCACCTTCCACAAGTACTCGGGGAAGGAAGGGGACAAGTACAAGCTCAGCAAGGCGGAGCTCAAGGATCTGCTGAACAAGGAGCTGCCCATCTTTGGGACCGTAAGTGCCCGCAGGGTGCACGGCCCTTTGCATCCCTCGGAGGTGCTCAGGCGCGGGCAGGAGGGGTGGTGGGAGCAGGAGCAAACCAGCCTCAGGTCTTTCCAAGCTGGGGTGAGTGGAGGTGGTTTCTGGGTTCCCCGAGAGCGCCATCCACACGCCGAGACATCGCGCTCCAGGGCGAGGAAGGAGGAGGCCAGAGGAGCACGCTCAGAGCGAAAGGAAACTTGGCTTTCTTATACCCACAGAAATATTTTGATTGGCAAAGAAAATCATGCTCCGATTTCAATGCTTTTTTTTTAAAAAAAAAAAAAAAAGAGCATTTTTAGCCCCTACTTCCCCTTCTGGGCTTGTGGTTTAAACTGGGAGGAGGGAGGAGAAATCTTCTGGTGACTGAGCAGCGTATTTGCTGTAGCCGTGCCAGCACGCCCCGGTTCCCAGGTAAACCAGCCGCATTTCTCAAGGCCACCTCCTTCCAAAGACAAAGAGAGAACCTCCCTTCAAGGAAGGGGGAGGGAAGCCCAGGCTGCGTGGGGAAGCGCCTCGCTCGCCCCTAAACCCACTGATCCCCACTGCGCTCTTTGCAGAAGCAAATGGATGAGATGGAGTTCAAGAGGCTCGTGAACGACCTGGATCACAACAAGGACAGCGAGGTGGACTTCAAGGAGTACGTCTGCTTCCTGGCCTGCGTCACCATGGGCTTCAACGAGTTCTTCAAGGACGGCCCTCCCAAGCAGCCCCGCAAGAAGTGACCCCCTTCCCGACCCCCGCGCCCGCGGCGTCGCCTCCGCGGGGCTCTCAATAAAACCTTTTCCAAAGCCTCGGTTTGTGCATCAGTGGGGTTCCGTGCGGCTGTAGGGTAGAGGGCAGGAGGGTGACTCACGTCTTCCCCCAGCTCCGTGGGATTTTCCACAGTGAGACTCAGCCCTGGGAGGCATTTCTTTTTTTTTTTTTTTTTTTTTTTTTTTGGAGAAGCCTGAGCAAAACAGCTCAGCGCTGCCTCCCAGCAATGCAGCTGGACACCACTCCCCTGCCCTGAAGCCAGCAAGGATGGCTTGGGGAGAGGTTCTGTGCACCTTTAATTCCAAACATATGAATGTCCTTGGGTCCAGCTGGGCTCATAGGTTGGCACAAGGTGCCCTGGGCAATGCTTTGGGAAGAGAAACCTGCTCTGGAGGATCTGGGCAGCAACGAACACGGTCCATTTAAGGCACAAAACCCAGAGCGTGTCCCCAGTTCCCAGAAAAACTGTTCCCAAGCAGCTGGAGGAGACCTTTGGGAGGCTGAGGTGGTCAACCTGAGCTCCCCAGATTTACCACATAGCCGCGGGGCTGCAGGCAAGAGGCAGTTTCCTGAGCGTACCTGCCTGTGATGCTGTCTGGGAAGCGCTGGGCTCACCCCAGCACCCCTCCACCTCCCCGCAGCAGCTCCCAGCAAGCCTGGGCTGGTTTGCAGAAGGTGCCACAGCTGCTCTTCGGCTTTTCCCGCCAGCCCTAAAACCTCAGATAAATCACCTTAGCTTCAAAAACCCCCTTACAGAGCTTCTGCGTCATCGCACAGCAGAGCAGACTCTGGCAGAGCCCATCCTTGACACCCCCCACCCCCCCCCAGGTCCTTCAGCATCTCCCCAGCAGCTCCAAACTTCTTTCTCTGTCCCTTCCCAGAGTCTTTATAAAGACCCCCCCTGGGACTTCTGGCCCCTCCCAGTGATTTACACCAGTTTGCACTTGTTAACTGGTAGAGAAAGCTCAGGCTTGGCGGGATGTGAGGTGGTTCTTTCGCCAAAATGGTCCTTAAAGACACCCCCCCGACCTGGAGAGACACTGCTTGGTGGGGTTTCACACCTTGCTGGGCATCAGAGCAAGCCTTTGTCCCGAGGGGGCTCAGCAAAGGCTTGGGGACACTCAGGGTGTCTGCCACCAACCCCACAGAGCCAGATCGCCCCGTGGCAGGGGGTTGCAAACTGCCAGCTCCCGACTTTCCCCCGCAGCTCCCGACTTTCCCCCGCAGCTCCCTGACACGTGCCCGGGACACGCAGCCACCGAAATAGAGCTGCGTTACACAACGGGACGTCGTGATGCTGTGCACTCGACGTTCGGAAACGGAGAGCGCTGCCAGTCCAGTTAAAAACAGAAAAAAAAAAACCCAAAACAACCCTAAACCAAAACAACAAACCCCAACCAACAAACCAACCCCCCCCCCCCCCCCCCACCACCCCCCTCACCTCGGCCAAACCCCAGCACAACAAACCCCACTGGGGGTTGCGCGGCTCCAGACGACCTCGGGATGCTGCCAAAAAGCATCGTGCCTGGCACTGCCCGCCCGTGCCCGAGGGGCTGCCCACCCTTTGCTTCTCCTCCACCACTTGCTCCCCGTACAGCCCGCATTGCTCCTTCTAACCCAAACCAGCCTGTTCGGGCACATCTTGGTTTGGGTTTTTTTTCTTGTTTCCTCTTTCTAAAACTCAAACCAGCCCATTTTGGAGCATTTTTCGCTCATTCTAAGCCGAACCAGCTTCCCCCCCAGCCCCCCCTCAGCAGCGTAGGAGGATGGTTGAGGAGGGTCAGGGCTGCTCCCGGGGTTTCCTCTCCTCCTTCACCAGCCAATGTCCAGACAGGCGCTGGAGCAGCATTGGTGCCTCGATATCCCGGTAGCGAGGGAGGCGTCCCAGGCGGGGCTATAAATCCCGTGGCCTGACGCTGTCTCGCCTCCCCTCCCTGCCCGGCCTCCGCTGTTTTCGTTCGAGCTGTTGGTGAGTTGTTTTCTGTCCTGCTCTTCCCCCTACCCCGGCCATCCAGATGCCTTCCAGATGTTGGCGATGGCAGCGCTGCCCCATCCTGCAGTGGGGTCCCCCCTACTACAGGGGGGGAGGTGGGAGCGCGAGGTCCCCACGGCAATTTGCTGAGCTCAAAGGGCTGCATTTCACCTCAGAGGGTTGGAAAATGTGTCCCCCTTCCCTGCACGGCTCGGGCAGGGGTCCTGCTGCCTCCCCCCACCGCTGTCCCCTCCGGCAGGGCTTTTTTTGGAGGCTGCTCAGCACCAGACAGCAACGCCCAGCTAGCGGGAGGGTGGAATTCGGGAGGACCAAATTAGGGAGGATCCTAAATCCCCAGTGCACGCCTGGGAGTGGGGCACTGGAGCAGCCTGAACAGGCTGGGCGGGGGGCTGGGGGAGACCATCGACCCCTCCGGCACAGAGGTGTCTGGGGGACACTGAGCTCTGCTCTCACCTGCTTGTGCTGTTGGCACCTCCAGGATTCCTGGCATCCCCCATGGCATCTCCCCTGGAGCAGTCGCTGGCCGTGATGGTCTCCACCTTCCACAAGTACTCGGGGAAGGGGGGGGACAAGTACAAGCTCAACAAGGCAGAGCTCAAGGAGCTGCTCATGAAGGAGCTGCCCAGCTTCAGCGTAAGTATGGGGCAGGGGGTGCCGCCTCCCGTGGGGAGTGCTGGGACTCAGGGATGTGGCCCTTGATGCAAAAAAAAAAAATCTCATTTACTCCCCCTTCCCATCCCATTGCCCCTGGGCAGAGACAAACCAGCGACGCCAGCTTACAGAAGCTCATGAGCAACCTGGATAGCAACAGCGACAGTGAGGTGGACTTCCAGGAGTACGCGACCTTCCTGGCCTGCATGGCCATGATGTGCAACGACTTCTTCCAGGATTACCCCAACAAGATGCCGCACGGCAAGTGAGCAACGGGGCACCGGCCCTGGGGCCACGTTGCCGCCCCTGTAACCCTCCCCTTGTCTTCCTGATGCTCTTTCAATAAAGGTTGTTTTAAACGGAGTCCTCTGCATGCTTCACCAGGGGGGTTTCTTGCCCTGGGGACACGGGCGAAGACCCCATTTCCCTTCCACAGGCGTGTTGCAGATACCAGATGATGATCGAAAGCAAGGGTGTGACCGAGCCGGAGTTTGCTCTGTGGGCAACACGGGCACCGTGTTACCCGAGCCCTTGTAAACCGCCCGCGGGGCTGATCCCCACCCGCCACGCTCCCGTGAGTCAGCGTGGGGCCGTGCCCAGCAACATCCTGCCCTGCAGCACCCTGCCCGGCAGCCCTGACGGCTGCTCCGTGGCTTTGCAAGGCAGGAGCTTTGGCAGGGATTAAAGCCTCCGAGCGGTGCCGTGATAATGGCGATGGGTCAATGGTTCTTTTTTTAGCCGTCGTTATTAAGTTCGCGTGGGGTCAGCGCCTGTCCCCACAGGGAGTTGACCCAGGACCCTCATCCCTTCCCTAAGCAAATCCTCAGAGAGTGAGGTTTTAGTCGCGTTCCTGCTCGGGGTGGGGTTAGGAGTGACCTCCCCGTGTGCCCAGCCAGCCCTCCTGGGCCACTGCCACGGGACGACTCAGCCCACGGCTATAAATATGAGGAGCCGCGCAGCCCCAGCCCGCCCCTTCCCTGCACTGCTCATCTCTGCCAGTCCCCGTTTCCTCCCGCTGATCCCCTTCCCCCTGCACCAAACAGCTGTGGCCAAACTAGGCTTGCACGACGGGCTCCAGATGTGCAGCGTGGTGCCCCGTCCAGATGTGGATGTCCCCACCCTCCCTGCACTGGGAGCTGGACTTCCCTTAATCTGCTCCGGGCTGCTCCCAGAGGCATCTGCGAGCAGAGACGGCACAAAGGCTTCATTTCATCCGGCCCTGGCTCAAACTGGACCTGGACCATAACAAAGAAGAGAATTTCTAGGAGTACGTCACCATCCTGGGGGCCGTGGCCATGATTTACAGCACGGAAGGGAAGGAAAACACGGGGCGAGGGACCCCAGGGGCCTTTCGGAGTCCTTTTGTAAGGACCTTTTGTAAATTATTATATTATATCCTATTATAAAGTTTTGTTGCTCTGTTTCTGGTCTTTTTTGAACCATTTTTTTTGTCCAGCCATCCCAATGGCAGGGGAAAGGGACATCCCCCCAAGCCCCCTTGGCCCTTTTTACGCCTGATCCGTGGATATTTGAAGCTGGCATGATGCTGTTCACAGGCATCCCAGCCTGCCCGCGCCCATGCGCACCCCCGTCACCCCCCTGCCCTCGGGGCTGTACCGGTTCCTTCCCTGCAGCACCAACACTCCCAACCCCACGGCTACGCTCAGCCGCGGAGCAGATACCAACACCCCGCGTGCCGGAGCGCGTCACAGCAGTGGGACCCACGGCGCATGTCTGCCCTTTCTCACCCGCATCTCCTCCCCGCCGCGGCACGGGCCCGTCCCTCCGCGCTTCCCCGCACGCGTCCCGTCGTGTCTCGCCCACCCACGACCCTCTGACCAGTCCCGGGAAGGACCTGCCCATCTCCCTCCTTCCATCACACAACCTGTCCCTTTGTTTCGCCCTTTTGCAACTTCGGATGGCTTTCGGAACCGGTTCCTGGATTAAGATGGTGACAGGGGAAATGTTTCACCACCGCGGTCCTTCCCATCTCCGACAAGACTTAATCAGCATGACCTTTTTGCCGTGCCAGTCCCACCGAGCATGGACTTGGGGTGAAGGGCTTGGCCATCCTCAGGTGCAGGATCCTCACCCTCTCCCACCCCAAGACTGTCTTTCCCAGGGTTTATCAGCCCACGCCAGGCACTGGGAACACCGTGGGGTCTCCTACATGGGGCAGTATCCCCCTCCCCCCGACACCAGGAACAGGCAGCGGTTGCCAATGCCCTCGGTTATCGTCAGGCAACAATTACAGCTGCCGGGAAATGCCACCTCCTAAGACTCCTGGGCGGGTTTCCAGCACGCTGATGTGCCCGGATTCGTAATGTCTGTCTTGGTTCCTTAGCCAGATGTTAAGAAACAGTTCTGGAGGAACGCTGCTTATGGTTCTGGAGAGGTGACCGGGGGGTGGGATGCGTTGGCCAGCCTCCAGCAGACACCCCACCTCCAGCCAAACTCAATGAACCACATCCCCACCTTGGATAAAAAAAAAACCCCAGCATCATCCCACCAGAGACCCTCACCCAGCACCTTTTGCATGATCTGGAAAAATTCCTCTTCCGTCATGTCCCCAAAGACCACCGTACTCTGCAGGAACATCCTGGGGGCTCCCGCACCAGCACTGACCCCCGATGCTGGTTCCTTGCAGCTGCCTTTTTTTTTTTTCTTGACATTTCCTTCTTTTGCACTAACGAGTTTGGTGTGTCCCCTCCCTCGTTAACAGTGCGAGCAGCCAGTTCCTGGAGACAGGCATGAAAACTCCACCTGGGTGTGCTGCGCAGCCTTGCACAATTCTTGGGGGTTATTGCCCCAAAGAAAATTTAAGTGTGTCACAAATCATAGCTCAGGGAGAGTATAAAAGAGCCCGACCTCACCTCCAGCTCATCGTCTCCGCTCCTGCCCGTTCCTCTCCTCCCGTGCACCGCCGTCTGCAGAAGTCAGTCCCAGTGCTGCTCGGAGGTAAGTCGGTCCTTGCCAACCAGTGGCTCCAGGCTTTGCGCTGCTGGATGTGCCACCAGGATGAGCCTGAACCCACCGGGCAACCAGAGCCTGGCTGGGGCTCCCAGAGGAGAGGACAGTCCTTGTCCTCCTCCAGTGGGGTTTAATATTTTGCTACCTGTCCCTTCTTAGCAAGATGAAAACCGACCTGGAGCTCGCCTTGGAATGTATCATCAACATCTACCACCAGCACGCCATGAGGAAGCCCTTAGATGACTACCTGAGCAAGACAGAGTTCTCGCAGCTGATGAAGAAGAATGCTGAGCCCTTCCTCCACGACACCAAGCCGGTAAGAGCCAAGCACGGCCTGGCTCTAACAGTGGCAAGAGCTTGCAGGAGCGGTGGCCTCGTTGGGTCACGGGGGTGGTTGAGAGCCTCCCAGAAAGGAGGGAGGGTTTTGCTAAGGTTTCTCTGAAACCATGCCATCCTTGCTGGGCGAGCCTTGAGAGGTAGCTGGGGGTGGGCAGGGTGACCCTGAATCCTGCTGTGCTTCAGGCTGACTCTTCTTCACATCTGTCCTGCTGTAGCCTAACCTGTCCATCGATGAGTACATCCACAAGCTTTTCACCAAAGCAGATGGCAACCACAACGGCCGCCTGAAGTTCACTGAGTTCCTGACCATACTGACTCTCATAGTCATCGATGCCCACAAGAAGTCCCATGAGCATCCAGGTGGCGACCACGGCCACGACCATGGCCACAGCCACAGCCATGGTCCCCGCCATTGAAGCAGATCCCAGGATGACAACGAGCATGGGATTGTGTTCTTCCAGCAGCATCATCCCTTCTGTCTGCCCACAAGCCCAGAAAACCTGTAACCAAAACCAAAGCCATCTGCTTCTGCCTATGGCATTGAAATAAAATCTCTTTCTTCAAGCACCAAATGCATCTTTCTTTGTGTCCTGTTGTGCCAGGGAGGGCACAACACACACCCAGCCCATGGCTGTGGGGGTTAAACGCAGACTGAATTGAAGAAGCAGTGGGAAAGGGAAGGTGGCACAGAGGGGACCCTGCTCCCTGCAGATCAGGTAGCCAGGACAACAGAGCTGCTGAGTCCCATCTGGGCAGCACAGGCGGCATGGGATCCCTGTCCTGAAGCACATCAGACCCCAGAACTCTCCCACTGCCTTCCCAAGGCTCAGCAGGGTCCCCGAACGGGGTGGTTGGCCCCAGCAGACAGAGGGATGTGTCACACTGGGTCACTGGGTAGGGGCAGCTGATGGCCTCACAAAAAGCCCTGGTTCTGGGTCCTCAGCCCTGGTTCTACCAGCCCCTCTTTGCACCAGCTTTAGGACATGCCAGGGGTGAAGCACAGCCATGAGCTGCTTCCCGAGGTGCCTGCTCAGAGCCAGCTCTGGAGCTGGGGGGTACAGCATCCTGGGGGGGTACAGCACTTTTGCAACCCACAAAGCAATCAGCACTTACTTTGCAAGCCCCAGCATGGTGAACAATGAGTCTGAGAAGCTCTGGAGAGTTGACATCAACCCGGTCCAATAAAGTTGGGTGTTTTTGTAAGTGTGGGGCAACAGTCACATGGGTCACAACACCTTTACAAGCCACCATGAGCAGATACATGAGTGGAAAAGAGCTTCTGTATCTGCCAGTGACTGTTCACCGAGTGGGAAACCCTCGGGCTCAGGAGGCTCTAATATTCCCAACATCAGCTGAATCCAGCAGCTTGTCCCATGTGAAACCAAGCCACGAAAAGCAGCAGGGGGCTACTGCGTGGCTATTTGCACTCAGTGACAAGTTACCGCTCTCCAGCTCCACAGTTTTACTATCGGGGAACAGTCCTTGTCCCTCAGGGGTCATTCACTGTCCTGCTGGGACACCTGGATGTCACTTGGGCATCGCTCCTCCACCAGTTTTGGGGAACATGGCTGGGAAAAGTGGAAATTCAGAGTCCACAGGTCCATCCATCTGCGGACAGCACAAAATACACAGGGAAAACCCCATCCTCGGCCAGTGCTTTGCAAGGAGGCTTCAGAATGAGGATGCAGTTTTGGATTGTTGACTCTCCCCAATGGGTTGAGCAGGAAAACAAAACAAAAAAATGGTAAAGTGAGTCAGGGATTCCGGAATAAAAACTCATGCAACAGCTCTTGATACTGCCCCTGGGACACAGGAGAAGCATCTTCAAACAGGAAAGGTTACCCTTTTGTTTTTGTGTCCTACCCTCTTCCTGGAATCTATCATCTTAATTTTACACCTTTTTATAGTATCTCCATTCTTCCAATACCTGTTCTGCCAACGCAAGATGGGTGTCACGGAGGTGACAGTTGCAAAAGACTTGCTAGTTAATGCTCCGGGCGGTAAAGACCCTGACCTCACATTTTCTTCTTGTTCTATGCCCGGCTTCCTCCACAAAGTTACTGGAGCAAAAGGAAAAGCCTGGTACAAGTGATGTGAAAATAAAATGTAATGGAAAATACTCTGGAAGAGGATTCATCAACAGGTGGGAGCTGCCTTCATCTTTGCTAGTCTTCAACCCAATCCCATTAAAGGCATCCAAGGGACAAAGCTATCCCCCTATTCCTGACTTCTTCCTTCTACACCAGCATGAAAGCCCAGAACGTTTTCAGCCCATCGCAAAACCTCTGGCAAGACAGACATGCCTTTCACGCTCACGTCGAGGTGTGATGGAACGTCCAGTGATATTTTTGTTCTTTGTCTCGCACCCAAGCGGCTCAGCCCTGTCTGAGGTGACGGTGGGGTGGAAGAACGGCATTTCCAAAGCCCGGTGGGTGCAACCAGGAACTATGTGCAGAGGTATGAGATGGGGAGAGGTTCACAAGTTCCCACCTTGCAATTTCCAGCTACGGGAAACACTAACTCAAGCTGTTGCTTGCAGCAGGTGTGTCACCAACTCTGATGAAAGAGGACCTCAGACATGTATAAAAGGGCAGCCCAGAGCTCTCACATCACTGACACCAACAGACACAGACCCATCCTCTGCAAACCCTTCTTGGAGACAAGGGTAAGTAACTTTGTGATGGTTCTTGCAGGAAATAAGATGAGGGATAAGCAATTTTCAGTGTAGCTCTTCATGCTGTGCCTCTTTTACTCCAGGGTGATGCTTTCTACTCAGGATAGGAGTCTGGTTTTGGCTGCAAGTATAAATTAAGTAGGTATGGTGTTAAGGGACATGGTTTAGCAGTGGACACGTAGAGCAGGGTTAATGGTTGGACTCTCGAAGGTCTTTTCCAACCTAGATGGGATCTATGATCCCAAATTAAAGTAATTTCTATGCCACCTTCAGTGGAGGTGTGACTGTCTCCACCTGCAAGAAAAGAGCCCTTTGGAGATGTCACCCAGCAGAGCAACATCTCTCCAAAAAGAGTTTGCAGCCCAAAGAGGAGAGGGGCATTCCCAGCGAGAGGAGGAGGTCAAGCAGAGGCTACACTGGAGCCCTTACCTGAACTGTGTTCCCTGCCTTAAAGTCATCCTCACTGACAACAGCACAGTGCAGATAAGCAGCTGCAGCCTGATATTTATCTGACTTGCCTGACAGATGCCTCCAGGTCAATAAAAACAGGCTGCTTCCAAGGAGAAGCTGAAATTGATACTGAAATTACTTGGGCAAGGCTGTAAACAAAAGGGATATTCCTAAAACCAATTATTTCCTGCTTAGCACCATGGAACTGCCAACAGCCCTTGGGCACACCGGGCTTGCTCATCTCTGGCAAGATGAGGCTCCTGGTGCAGATCTGCTCTGCTAGGCTGGGGAGATGCAGAGCAACCCCCACTTGGGGTGCCTGATTTTTGGTGCATCTCATGGTTTTGAGGTCCCCCAACCCTCAGTTTCCACAGGTACTTCAAGAGTTCAGCCATGTCTGCAAGCACCAGGACTGCAACCACCATTCCCAAGCATGGGCAGTTCCCTGGAAACTGCTCAATGAAGATGGCTCTGGAAACCATTGTGGATGTCTTCCACCAATACAGCGTTCGGCGGGACGAACAGGACTACCTCAACTTCATGGAATTCAAGACACTGCTGTGTGAGAGGGCACCAACCTTCCTGAAAGCTTGTGTGAGTGCCACAGGAGCTGCGATGTGCTCCCTGGGGGGGGATGCTTTCCTCTGTGGGGATGATGAGGCTAAGGCTGCCTTCAGGGATGCTCCTGGGGGAATGGGGTGAAGTCCCCCACCCTGACTATTGTCCACAGAGTGAGTTTCTGTGATCAGACCCAGTTTGTCTGCTGCAGGGCCACCCATGCTCATCCCTCCTGCCACTGCGAGGGTCTTGGAGCAGCGAAAGGGGCTTGGGACAAGAGCTTGCCCATCTGGGGCTTTAACTGGGGGTCAACTGCAATGTAGGAGAGGGTCACAATGACCCTCCAGCTTCCAAACACTTCCCAGGGCATGCAAGTGGGTGTGCAGCTGAGACAGGGGACACGCTAACACATCCTGTCCCCCAATTCTAGGGCAGGGACAACCAGGACTACCTGCATAAGGTCTTTGAAGAGACAGACTTAAATAAGGACAAAGATCTGTCTTTCGAGGAGTTCGCCATCGTCTTGGCCAAGGTGGCCGATGATGCCCATCGCCTCATCCACGGAGAAGACCGCTGCACACCAGACAAAGACTGATTCTTGAAACTTGGAGTTGAGGGCCATGTTGCTTATAAGAGTCGAGCTCTGTCTGCTTTCTGTCTGCTTGGATCACTCACGCTTGTGAAACAATAAAGCATCACTTGAAATTCACCAAGTGCTTATCTCAGCACTTCCTTTTTCACCCAGCTCAGGGGTGGGCACCAGCAGCAGCTAACACCCGGTCCTGCTGGAGCTGCAGGGTAAAGGTTGGTCTCAATGAGGCACCTCAAAAACCCATAGAGGAAGAGGCTTCAGATGGAGACGTGGTGAGGGCTGTGCTGCTCAGTGTTTGCCCCAAGAGTCACAGAATCACAGGCTGGTTTGGGTCAGAGCCAGGGTGCTCTTAGGAAAAAAGAAAATACACAGGGGAGTTACTCTCTGTATCTGTAGCTTCTGGTCCACGGGAAATGCCAAGGTTTAACATTCTCTCCCTAAATCCCAAGGAAAACCCAAATTTCAGAGTTTTTCTCATGCAGACCAGTTATCCACAGTGCTCCCTCCCAGTGCTGTTGAACCACGTGCTACCCAGCAAAGATGACACTCTCAGATGGTTTCCATCTCAGGGCTTCCCCCTCCCCAGTAAAATAGTCTCACCAAAACCCTGATGGGCTCCAGCAGAACATGAGAACCTCGTCTGCGGCTGAGGCATCTGGAAGATGTCTTGCAGCCCCAACCAACCATTTCTGGGTACTAAATATGCTGTAATCCACCTCCTTGCCATATCAAACGCTCAGGTACTACCACCCCACAGGGCTGAGCAGACAACACTTTACATATTGCAGCACAGGCAGGAAGGAAAAGTGCAATGGCCAGATCCTGCCCTGAAGCCTCCCAGAGCTCTGGGAGGGCTTGGAGAGGGTCCAGCATCCCACAGCCATCGTGTCGTGCCTGTGCAGGCAGCAGAGCTGGCTCCCAGCTCCCTTTGAGCCGGACCAAGGTGGTGCCAGCCAAGCTGCTGAGTTTGTAGCTGTTTGAAACAGCTTGAAACAAGGGAATTAATTCCTAGGATGGGGAAATCTCCAGGCTGCCCCAGCTCCCCTGGTGGCCACTCACACCAGATGGCAGTTGGAGCATTGCTGGTCTGGTGATGTTCAAAGGTCCATCAGAACACGTTCCTTGGCTTCCCCAAGTTGAAACCGCAGCTAGAATGATAGAATAGTTTTGTCTGGAAGAGACCTTCAAGGTCATCAAGTTCAATCTTATTCCTAGTCCTATCAAAACCACTAAACCGTGTCCCGAAGCACAACATCTACCCGACTCAAACATTTCCAGGGATGGTGACTCCACCACCTTCCACAGAACACACACCCTGTCCTGATCCTGGCCTAAAAACTGCTGTGAAACACTGAAAACCACATCATGACCAACGCTGCCGTGCCCTCTTCCCGCACCAGCCGGCCGCTTGCCTGCAAATGTGTGTTTTGAAAGAGTTTTGCAACCATTGTCAAGCATGGGGTGCCCTGCCAGGGCTCTGGTCCTTGGGGCACAGCCAGCTTCAGTCACCTCGAACGAGCTCGTTCACTTGCCATGGCTACTGAGCTGCTTGCCTGACACCTGCTTCCTGCTCCTTCCCCTCCGCAGCTCCAGCAAGCAGATGCTTGCTCAACCCTGGTGGCCTTGGGGCCATGATTGCAGCTTGCCACCAGGCACTTTGACATGGCTTAGGGGCATGGATAGACTGGGAGGCTCCCCCTGCAAGACAACCTGCAGAACCAGGTTAATAGCTGTGCTAGCCCGAGTTCCTCTGACCCTGAACAATCCCCAGGGTGTCTCCTCACATCAGCGACCGCACCGGCATTTAAACACCAGATTCCTGGTGTCTCGCTGTCTCTTGGTGGGGAGATCTGAGGACCTACCCTGCTTTGGAAGTGGGGTTGGACCACGTGATTTCCAGAGGTCCCTTCCAACACCTACCATTCTGTGATCCCACACCCTGTAACCTGTTCTCGCTCTTCACCTCCAGGATGATAAAATGACCCAGAGTACAGTTTCCTGTACTACAAAATTACTACAAAATTCTGCAACCGAGCAGATGGTCCTCAACACCCTCTTGTGAAACACCCCAGGCCTTCTCCAGAGGTTTTGTGCATCAAAGCACTCCTGTTGTGAAACACAAGGCAGACCCACAAGCAAGAGTTGGAGTCAAGGTGGCCACTGAGCATGAACCACGGCTGCAGCCCTGAGTAGTTCCCTGCACAATGCTGCCCCGTGTCTTAGAGACACAGACTGGTTTGGGTGGGAAGGGACCACCAAAGCTCATCTGGGCCAACCCCCAAGCAGGCACATCTGCAGCTAGAGCAGGTTTCTGAGTCCTGGCCAACCTCCCCTGGGGTGGCTTCAGGGATGGGGCAGTGACCATCCCTCTGGGCAACCCAGGCCAGGGTCTCATCACCCTCAGCACCAACAATTTCTCCCTTCTCTCTGCTCTGAATCCCCCTCTTGGAGCTCAAACCCATCACCCCTTGGCCTGTCCCAACAGCCCCTGCCCAAAACTCCATCCCCAGCTTTCTTCCAAGCACCCAAAGGCTCCCAGAAGGTCTCCCTGGAGCCTTCTCCTCTGCAGGCTGAACCCCCCAGCTCTCCCAGCAGAGGGGTTCCAGCCCTCCCAGCATTTTTCTGGTCCTTCTCTGGCCACACTAACAGAAGCTCATCTGGAGAGCTCACCCCAGGCCTGTTTGTGGCCCCATTTCGACCACCACTTTGAGCTTAGTGTCACGTCTGGCAGGTTAAACAAACCCCCAGACAAGCCAGCTGAGTCAGCAGGCAGAGCATTTTAACCCGGCAGCACTGGAAAGTCTGGTTTTGCTCCTGATCTTGGCTGCTCTGAGCCAAACCACCTGTGCTGGGGCCTCTGCAGCACCGAGAAACAACCCCCCCCCAAAAAAATAAACCCAGCCACAAAGTGAGGACACCATCCTCAGAAGTCAAAACACACCTTTCAGCCACACCTGGTCTCCCCAGCTCAGAGCATACCTGGCATGGGGAGAAACCACCCTTGGCACAGGCTGTTGGTAACCCGAGGAGATTAAATGAAGTTCCTGCAGCCCTGCCCTGTGTTCTTTGCCTTTCGTAAAGATCTGCTTGCCGCAGGCAGGGGATGGTCCCTCACACCAGGGAGCTGCCCGCAGCACCAGCTCCATCCCTGTATCACAGAGGCAACCCTGGTCATGGTCTCAGTGCTGGGCTGGGTGAAGCCAGGGCCAGGTAGTGCTGGTTCATGAGGGAAGCGCACGTGTGATGCTGTGAGTCCCTTTTGGCCCATGGTATGAAAACACACCCCTGTAGAGGAGACTAAACCGGGTGAAGTTGAAGAAGCCAAGGGGAATGGACTTCTCTTGAGGCTGAAGAAGCCAA
>JANVCC010000050.1:445152-484458 GCA_025345505.1 Todiramphus chloris collaris | reverse complement strand
AGGCTGAAGAAGCCAAGGGGAATGGACTTCTCTTGAGGCTGAAGAAGTCAAGGAGAATGGACAAAGCCAAGGGGAATGGACTTCTCTTGAAGTTGAAGAAGCCAAGGGGAACGGACTTCTCTTGAGAGCTGATGGAGAAAGAATTACAGCCTCAAGAGCCAAGAAGGAGTGAAGGGGACCCAGCTGCAGGGACGTGGTCACGCTCTGGCCACCTCCCCGCTGCCCGGCCATAGTACGTGACACCAACCTTGCGGGAAAAGCCACAGAGCCCCCTTTTCAGGAACTTCCCCAGAGCCTTAAGCAATGCACGAGTATGTCACGAAGCTGGACTGGAACTGGATGAAACAGAGACATTTCGTAACTGGTGCCGTGGTGCAGGCTGGTGGCCAGGATATAAGAGGTGCCGTGCTCAGAACCAGCCCCACTTCAGCCCAAGAGGATCTCACTACGTTGTCAAGATGAGCAAGGCAAGTCCAATGGCGACGTGGGCGTTTAAGTTCTCCATGCTCTTTTCCAGGTGCTGGTTGGGCCATCGGAGGTGCAAGAACCCTCAGGGACCCTCTCCTTGATGCGCAAGCTGCCAGCAGCTTCTGGCAGAGGATAATCATCCGCGTTCTGGGTCATCTGAGCACTGCTCACAAGGAGAGATGTCTCCTCCTGGAAGAGGTTCCCCACAGGACAGCCTGACCGCTGAAGGGGATCCTGGACATCAGATCTCATGTTCTGTGTCTCTACAGAGGTTTTTGCAGTGCCACCAGCTATTTTGAGAGCCTTGCACACTCAGTGTCTGACTTAGAGAAGGCATTTTTGGGGGGGGAAATCAGTTCTCAGCTATTATCTGAAGCTGCACACCCCAGAGGAGAAGCAGGCAAAAGCTGCAACCCTCTTCAGCCTCCTTTGGCTCGAAGAGAGAAAACAAATGCCTCAAATTTATCCCCCCCTAAAAAAGAACTGAACAAAACCAGGCTGTGTGGAGCAGGTGGCTGTACCAGAGCCTTGCTGGTTTGCATCAAACTTCCCCATCGGTGGCATCTCCTGACATTGTTCGGTGTAATCATTTCTCTTCCAGACCTCCCAGACCCAGGGACCGCTCTCCGACCTGGAGAAGGCCATGGATACCATCATTGATGTCTTCCACCAGTACTCAAGAAGGGAGGGGGACAGAGACACCCTGACCAAGAGTGAGCTGAAGCTCCTGATCGAGAAGCAGCTTGCGAACTACCTGAAGGTGAGTGGAGTCGAAGGAGGGTTTCTCGGGGCCCACATGGGAAGGGGGCTGGGCTCTCCAATTGCTTTATTGCTGCACCCAAAGCTGTGGGTGATGATGGGACAAGGATGGAACCACTCATAGCACCAGGCTATCAGGGACCTGGCACCTGTGACAGTCCCAGTGAGGCCAGGGAGATGCCTGAGCTATGAAGGGATGGGACTCTGCCCTCACCCTGTCCCTGCCTTTGCAGCACGTGAAAAATCAGGCCACCGTTGACGAAATCATGAAGGACCTCGATTTCAACAAGGACGCACAGCTCAGCTTCAACGAGGTGATGCTGCTTATCGTCCGCGTGACCATTGCCACCCACGACCACCTCCACGAAGCCGAGGACCACCAGCATCAACACCAGCACAAACACCAGCACCACCACTGAGGTGGGGCTGTGGTCCCCAGCCAAAGGCACCAGGCAGTGCTTGTTGCATCCCTGACTTCCCTTCCATCCCTCTGTACCCACCTCCCTCCTTTCCTTCCTTCAAGTGTGATGGTTTTACTGCCAAATAAAGATGTGCCCTGAGGCTGCCAAAGCTCTTCTGTGTCCAGGTGGATATTCCTCCAGGCAAATCCTGCACCTTGTTCTCTCCCAGCATGTCTTTAAACCGGGAAAAGCCACCTTGGAGACAGGTTGAAGGTTCTGAGGGGCGAGGTGGACACATGGGACAGGCAGCGGTCGTTGTAGCAGGTACTCACAGTACTTCCCAGGCAGTACAATTGGACAGAACTTTGCATTTCCAACTAGAACAGCAAAAAGCCAGTTTTGCCCTGAAAACCCTCAGCTTGTCCCCTAGGACTGAGCTGTGGTGGTAGGCAGGAGATGGAAGGAAGGGTAGGGATGGATAAGGACTCTTTCTGGAGGAGCAACGCTTTAGGGCACTTCTGCTCTGCAGGGCTTTGGTGTGGGGCTGGGGACCCCTGATCAGTGATGGGGAATGGCTTGGCAAGCTCCTCCACCAGCTCCCTCAGCACTGGGGTAACGGCTGCAAACTGGGAGAGGGGAGATTTAGATAAGAAATTAGGTTCTTCACTCTGAGGGTGGGGAGACACCGGCACACGTTGCCCAGAGAAGTTATGGATTCCCCATCCTTGGATGTGTGCAAGACCAGGTGGGATGGGGCTTTGAGCAACCTGGTCTAGCGGGAGATGTCCCTGCCCATAGCAGGGAAGGTGGAACAGGATGATCTTGCAAACATCTTGTAGGAGGAAGGGGGTAAAAAGGAACAGTTGTGATTTCCCAAGGGTGAGTCAAAGCCCTGAAATCACCCTGCTCTGGGAAGGAACCTGCCATCAGCTTCCCCAAACCAGCAGCACTGAAGCAAACCCCCCCGGTTAACACAAGACCACCGCAAGTTTGCTTCACCGCCACCAGCCACGTTGCTTCAGCTTCCTTCGGAGTCAATTTTGACATCTCAAGCGTCAAACACCTTGTTACAAGATAAAATCTGCTGCAGGAGCCAGAGTCCACAGGGTGGCAGGTGCCTTCTGGAGCCAGAGCCTGCACCCGACACTCAATCGTGCACCACAAACAGATCGTGGCCCCCCATCCTACAGCACTTTAGGGTCTTCAGAGGCAGTTAAGAGCCTCACACCCAAGGGAGAGAGGATGGAGTTGGTCCATTGCCACCACCTTGCCAGCACATGACCTCCAAGAAGCAAGCTGTCCCCAGGGATGGTCCATAAGGACAAGCCCAGCTTTGAGGACAAGGGTGGTTCAGGTCCCGTTTGCAGCAGATCAGCTTTTCAGGAGCTCAGCACTCATCCCCCCCTTCTATTATCTGTAGCTGAAGGGTGTCCTTGTGCAGGGCCCAATCCCACAAATCTGAGTGCTGGGGGCGCCCACAAACCACCCTGGGACCTTCCCCCAGGGTCCCAGCAGGAACCAGCCTCGAAGCTCACGGTGCTGATGCAACAGGATAATCGCTAACAAAGCCAGACTTCACCCTGCCCCCAAAACCTGGGGTGCAGGACTCCTGCTGTGTCCCCCACCAGGGCTGTTGGGCCACCCCATCAGAGGTGGGGAAGACCCAGCCAACGCAGACCCCGAGCGCAGTAGAGCCAGGGGACCAATGCAGGGCTAACAAGGGAGCAAAGGTGGCCGGCGGGTCCTCTTCCCAATTGGTCCCCAAATCTTCATCCATTCTTTCAACCCCACAGGACCCACAGCTCCTGAACCAAGGAGACACCAAAGCAACATAAGCAAGAAGGTGTTGGGTACACCCCAACCGTGCTGCTGATGGACAAGGTGCTCCACTGCCCATGGCCATGCTACCCCTTTAGTTTCCTTCAGCCTTGGCCGCCCCAGGAGCAGTTCTCCAGCAGCCCCCAGCCCCACCTGCCTTCACTTCCAGGTCCTAAGGCAGAATTCGGACTCTGCAAGCTGAGGACCAGGCTCCTGCTGCCACCTGGTGGCATGGGCCACCGGAGCTATTGAAGTGGCCACCAGCCCCAGAGCAGCCTGAGAAGCCCGTGGTCCCAACCCAGCTCCCCAGGGCTCACACCCCAGCACCCGACCCCCTTCAATCGAAGGCAGAGCCCCATCCTGTGACACCCCCCTCCCAAACACACCCCCTATTCCTACACCACCAGCCCCCTTCACTGTAAGAAGAGTTATTCCAGTTTACACATGAGAAACAAAACCTGACTTTTCCGGCCGAGATGACATCACGAGGACACACATCACTTCGCAAACCTCCCAAACTCCCTTCTTGCCACCCCCCAGCCCCCCCAAGCCACCGCACAGTTTTGCTGGTCGGGGCTCTTTTGTTTCTCAGTGTTGCCACCTCAGGTCTTCTTACCCGTGTCCTCTGGGGAGCAGGAGAAAGGAGCAGCTCCACAGCTCCTTCAGGCTACAGCTCAAAGCAGCAGGCAAGGGGTGGGTGCAGATAAATATGAAATCCATCTCCTTTTGCTGTTTTTTGGGGGGGGGGGGGTTTGTACCTCACACTGAGCTTCTCCTGGTAAGGTGCAGCTCCAGCAGCTTGTATTCGTACTTTGCCAAGGGTCCCAGCCCAGGCCCTGCCTAAAGGGTAGTTTTCCCCTAAATTCCACCTTGCCCTGTGCCATTAAAACACCTTGGGGAAGCCCTACCAGCTCCTCACACTTCTGAACCCCCTCCCAAAACTCCGAGGCTGGAGAGAAAAGGGGGAGACCGTCAGGGCTGGGTTTTTATGAGCCACTCTGCAACGAGGGGATGTGATCCAGCTGTGAATCCCAGCTGGGACCCACTGTTGACCTCCTCCACCTGCTGCAGACCCTTTCACACCCCCGCAGACCCCGCCACGAGGGGTCAGCAGCCCAGCGGCTGCCACAGGAAGGGTTGTGCAACACCCAGATTCTGTGGAAACTGGGGACATCGATGCACCGTGAGCGTCGCATTTGTTATCAGTCCAGACGCCCTGATAAGGACGAGCCACAGTGGGGTAAAACTGGTCGGTCCTGGGGTGCCAATGAGGCCCGTGGCCAAGAATCGACCCACTGTCACGGGCAAACCAGCACCCAGAGCCCAGCAAAGCCACCCTGGTGCCGCTGTGGATGGGGACGTGGTGCCGCGGGATGGCACTGTGGTGGCAGCAGGCTCAGAGGGAGTAGCCGGCGGAAGCGACTGGCTCAGAGTGATTCAGAGCAATTTTCCTCCTAATTCCCCTCATTCCCCGGGCGGATGTGTGCTAATCGGGGCGGCAGCGGTGGAGGGAGGAGTCCGGTGGTTGTAGGTGCCATCATCATGTGTTGCCCTCCATCCTTCTCCACAAGCGCTTCCTGCCTGGTGCAGTGGCTTCCACACCACCGTGCCCGGCCACTCCCCAGCATCCCCAGTCCTGGGGTCCTTCCCATTGCAGAGTGATGCCCTTCCATGATTGTCCATATACAGACAGGGACCCACCAACATAAAGCCTTCAGCCTCAAGCACTTGGCCACGGGCACAACTCCATCCCATGAGGAAACACCCCTTTGCCCGCGTCTCCATCAAGGTCACAACTGGGAGCGGGAGGCTCGTGGGAGAGACCTCATGGGGAAGTTGCTCTCTCTGTGGGGTTTGTGCTAAGCAACCTCACAAGGCTGTACCCCGGAAAGCTGCGGGGTGTGTTGTCCTGCTGTCTGTGCCCAGTTTCCTGGTCATCCCAAATACAGTCCTGAACGAGTGCCCCATGGCTGGGGCTCTCCCGGCAGCTCCAGGGGACCATGAGCTGCGAGAGCAGCCCCTGGATGATCCAGCTTCCACCAAAAGCATCCCTGTTCCAGGCAGCCCTTGCTGCAGAGGGCCTGCCCTGACTTGCTGCTTCTTGCCTCACTGTGCCAGGGTAAAATTTAGCTCTAGACCATGGTCTGCATCTCATTTACAACCCACTTAATTGCAGTGATGTCTTGTGCCGTGCTGGCGGTGTCAGCAGAGGGACGTGGGTGGCACAAGGTTGTCTCCAGCAGCCCCTCCTCTCCCAAACACGCTGCTATGAACCCGGCCCTGCAAATGCCGCTTGGGAAGATTGATGCAGAGCATGATCTCATCTGGCTTCGTACCCTATCTGACAATCTTGGGATGGTGCCTGAGCCCTTAATGAAAGCTGGCACACCCTTCATAGCAGGGAGGGCTTGTTACACCCCCTTGCCAGGTGAGCAAACCTGGGGTCATTGACTTCTGCAAGACCACACAGAGAATCGGCCGAGAGCCAGGCGTCCTGCCCTGGCTGCCTCCCTGCAGCTTCCCCTGTGCCTTGTTCTTTTCCCAGGAGCCTTGGGGTGGCTTGGCCCCATCCACAGCTTGGTGGTCTCCATCGGAGCTGAAATGCAGCTTGGCCCCATCCGCAGCTTGGTGTTCTCCATCGGAGCTGAAATGCAGCTTGGCCCCATCCACAGCCCGATGTGCTCCAGCGGGGTTGAAATGCAACCTTGGCATTGAGGCTGTACCGCTGGGATGGGCGGTGGTTGTCCCCATCCCAAGGAGATGTTGTAGTAAGTGGCTTTCCCACCGGAGGGAGCTCACAAGCCCGTTGGCCATGGCCACCCAAGGCTGGTGTCACTCTCGGGCGCAGGCTGCCCTGTCTGAAAAGCAGCTCAGTGTTTTTTCTCCTTTCTCACAGAAGAAACCACAGCTCTGCGGCCGTTGTCCAAGCTGGGCAAATGTGAATGTGGCCTGAGCCCAGTGGCAGCCCCCCCCGAGACTTGTGGGGCAGCCTCAAAAATAAGATTCAAACCACCATTTCTGCAGGAAGTGGGTGTTTTTCTTGTCTATGATATTCTCTAAGCTTTGGTGTTGCAAAACCCCACAAACTCACAGATCATAGAATAGTTTGGGTTGGAAGGCACCTTAAATACCATCCAGTTCCAACCCCCTGCCATGGGCAGGGGCACCTCCCACTAGAGCAGGGTGCTCAGAGCCTCATCCAACCTGGCCTTGAACTCATCCAGGGATGGAGCATCCACAGATTCCCTGGGCACCCTATGCCAGGGTCTCACCACCCGCAGAGTGAAGAATTTCTTCCTAATTTCTAACCTAAATCTCTCCTCTTCCAGTCTGAAGCCATCACCCCTTGTCCTGGCACTACAAGCCCTTGTCAAAAGTCATCGCAGTTGTAAAACAAATTTATGTGCAACTTGCGTAGTTATAAAAAGTCATCGTAGTTGTAAAGGAAAAAAAAAACCCCACACTTTTTGGGGAAGCTAAATGCAAGCTTTCACATATGAAGAGAACGTCTGGTCAGCTTTGTTTTTTGATCCAAGGAGATGTCTCCAGCGCAAACCATCGTGCAAAACCCTGCTCAGGTCCCCGAGCGATGCCTGCAGAAAGCAGAGCCGCACGCTGACCTACATACGTCTTTCCCAGGTGTGCTGGTAAACACCCTCCCCGGGAAAGGATAATGAAGGAGGCTCCGTGGGAAGTGCAGCAATGTGGAGAGACAGCCAGAGAACAGGACTGACCAGAAGAAATCCTCACCCTCCACCCACTCCCCGGCAGCCTGCGAGGAGCTTGCACAGAGCTGCTCCCACCAGTCCCATCTACACCCCTCGGCTGGTTGATGCAGGTGAGCAGGGTGAGTCTCCGCCGGTTCTTTTTTGCACTTGAAATGAGCTTTTATGTTTTTGGGGTCATTTTGCAACCGGTCCTTCCCAGGAGGGCTCGGGGCAGCAGGGACTAAAGACACAAGCACAGGATGAGCTGCCCGGACTCCCTCCACCCAGCCCCGAGCGCGGCGGTTGTGTAGACACGGCACTTTCCTTCGCTGCGAGAGCTGATTCATTCAACCCGACAAGTGCCTGAGATGGCTACAGGGAGCGTCGTCCTTTTAATTTAAGCAGGGAGTGGGGAAAGTGGAGAGAGGAAGGTAAATTAAGGTGAAAATCCCACGAGTAGCCAGGGTTGGAGTTGGGCAGCCCGGATTTCAGAAAACCAGGTTTCTTTTTTACCTCTAAGAAAGAAATTTAGAAAGGCTGAAACTTTACTGAATACTTTTCGAGTCGTTGGAAGGGAACACGCTGGGGGTTTTCCCATGGGCAGAGCTGCCCCTGCCACCTTGCTGTGTCCTCAAGTTTTGTTCCTCTCCAGGACTGGAAACATGTCTAGGCTCATTAAAGCCATCACTGACATGATGGAGAGTTACCAGGGCAATGCCAGGAAGGGGAAGAAATCTGAACCGTTCAGTAGAAGTGAGTTCAAGAAGCTGATCCAGCAGGAGTTTGCTCCTGTCAAGGTAACTGTACGGGCTCGAGGGTGCAAAGATGGATGGGAAAGATGCCAGGGTGATATTTAGGGGTGGTCAGGGGTGATGAGGGGTCCTGCAACACCCACTCCAGATCCAGGGTTGGATTTGGACCTCTCCAATCTTTGACTTCCCTGGGGCTGAGCATCATGGGCTCAATTTCCTTGGGTTTGTGTTGCAAGGCAGCAAAGCTCCTGTGCACCCCTTCCTGTTCTGCTGTCCCCATCTTCCTGCAGGGAAGTGGGGGCTGAGGGTGAGGAAGGGGTGCCTGGTCCTGCTGTGCCTCCACTCCCTCCCTGGGCAAACCCAGGTGTAATACCACGCGGTGAAACCTTAGCACTCATCCCTGTGCAGCCTCCCTCGCCTTCTGCGACCACCCCTTTCACTGCATTGCCCTTGCCATAAGGGGACCTGGCCCTCGCTTTACCACCTTGTCCCTTGGAGAAAGGTCTGATGGGCTCCTGTCCTCTCAGAGATCACCCACCAGCAAGTACAGGTACATCACCAGCCTGCCGGATTCGGACACCGAGCCCATGAACAAGAAGAAGAAGGGCTCTGCCAAAGCCTACGTGTACTGAGTGCCGGCGGTCACTGCTCCTGGGGCACAGAGACTGGGAGGTAAGGGACAGAGAGGCTGGGGAGCGTGGCAAGCAGGCAAAGCTCCCAGTCTGTGTTTGCACTGCCTCGTCGTGTGGGGATGGATCCTTCCTTGAGACCTGTGTCACCCCGAGGGGAGGTGCGGGACTCCTTGGGTCTGCTTTACCCCCTGAGGTTGTCCCAGCAAGCCCAGTTTACTGGGGAGGATGGGATGGAGCCAGGAGCTGAGCTCCAGCTCCACAGAGACCCAGAAAGTATTTGATCAGCTCTAATAACTCAAAATTACTCTCAGGTGTTCAAGGCTTTGGGGCAGGCACAGGTGAACCCTCCCTCATGGGTTTTCTTCTTTTTTTCTTTCCAGGATCTCTGAATCGCCTCATGGGTGAAGGACAGAGGCACCAGCAACCCGTGGGCATGGTATGATCAGCTTTTGGGGCTCTCTCTGCTTCTCCGGTGCAGACAACGCACAAGAGATGTGAAGACCATGCCTCGCACCACGTATTACCTCCATGAGGCAAAAATAACCCCGGGTCTCTTGTTTTGTCCTGATGCTCCACGTGTGTCTCTTTTGGGGTGCTTTTGCAAATGCAGCTTGAAGGCTGAGGGTGGGGGGAGGTGTGTGTGTGTGGGAAATTTCCTGTTTTCTTCTCATAAACATCACGACAGGGCAAGGGCTGATGTATCAACTCCTTCCTCTGTGAGCTCCTTTCATTTTTAATAGGTAGAAAGTAGAAAATTAAGTCAATAGGGCTGGAACGAGCCACACAATTAGTTGACTCAGGCTGTACAGTAATAATGAATAAAGACTGGCCATTCTCTGGGCAAAATTAAAGGTCTGTGGCTGGAAGTTAATCTCCAGTTCTTTGAAGTCAACGGCAAAATTCCCACAGGTTTTGGGGGGGCTGGGGTGGGGGTGTGTGTTAAAAATGCACCTCAGCACTTAGGACGATGTCTCAGCCTCATAAATACAGCCAGGACAGCAGGATGGCTTCCTTTTCCACCCAAAAAAACGAAGCCCAGCCCTCATTTATTTTTATTTTATTTTATAGAAAGCTTTTCCTGGTCCATCAGCTGCTAGCACTCTGAAAGGGTTCACACATCAGCCACCTGAACTGTGATGTTTCTGCACTGTAAATATCCAAAAGAATTAAATTGTGGGGGGGGGGGGGCTTATTTTTCCTCCTTACATAAATGGTTGTAACACCATAAAAAAGCAATAAAAGGTGTAAAACACGATGCCAGACTGACTGTCGTGAGCCACCCAGCGACCACCAGTAACTTCCCTGGGAAGGAGGTTGCTCAAAGCTGTGTAAAAAAAGGTATCATGGTGGGGAAGCCCCGAGGGGATGGGGCAAGAGTGCAAAGCCCTGGGGGTGTGGGGGTACTGGGGATACCCACAACCAATACCACATGCTCGGTTTAGTGCCCAGGTAGGACATGCTGCGGGATGGGGAGCTGTTTCTTTGTGCTTTCCCCGTAACCTGGAACCTGTGGTACTGGTTGATGAGGGACAGCAGAGCTGGTGAGCACTTAGGGATGATCGACACTGACCGTGGCTGGTGACCGGAGCATCACGAGGGTTCAGAAAGAACCCAGCTCTTCAAAAAAAGCATAAACATATTGTCTAATCAAGCTGCACCCCAATAACACGCATGGAAAATAAGGATGAGGAGTTTAAGGAAACGCCAACACAAGATAGTTCTCGAGAACTCAATGCTTTATTGTCTCACGGGGGGCACCTCATGTGGCCAAAGCACAGCCTGGAGTATCAGGCAGAGGCAGCAGCAGCAACAGGGAACCACAAGTGATGGCCCTTCCCCAGGGAACGATGGTCCAGGAGGGCAGAGGAGAGGGTTTGCAGCCAGGCAGTCCTAGGGCTTGCAAAGCTTTGGGGAGGCTGGAGGAAGCTGTTGCACACGTGGCCTTTGCTGCTGGCACTGGGGCGTGTGGGACACCCCATCACTTCATCTTCTGTGAGGGTATCTGGTGGACCTGCTGCTGCTGCTGCTGCTGCTGCTGGATCTGGATCTGTGGCTTCCCGTGGCAGCCACCGCCACCGGAGCTGTGGCAGCCACCCCCACCGGAGCTGTGGCAGCCACCACCACCACCAGAGCTGTGGCAGCCACCGCCGCTGCCACCGGAGCTGTGACAGCCTCCACCACCACCGGAGCTGTGACAGCCACCGCCGCCACCGGAGCTGTGACAACCGCCACCGCCGGAGCTGTGACAGCCGCCGCTGCTCTGACGGGTCTGACGCTCCTGGCCATGGCAGTGGTCCTTTTCCTGACGGGAGCACATCGTTGTGTTCTGGGGTGACCTGTAGGAGAGAGGAGCTGTCAGGGGCTGCTGAACATCCCATCACCCTGAACGTCCCAGCACCCTCATCCTGGGGCCTCATTCCTGCCCCGCTTGCAATTCCACCCCAGCCCTGCTGTGCAGCATCTCAGGAGACCCCTCCCCAAGGTCTGGAGCAGTGTCCTGTGTTTGTTGATGGAGGATTTAATCAGCAGCATGTCATGGCCCAGCCACAAGACAGGTCCTCTCTTCCCTCCATGAATCCCACCACCCTGAGAACCATCCCTGCACCCCAGCAGAGGGGTTTGCATTAAACCCGCGCTCCGCATCCCTTCCTGAGAAACGAGCTCCCCGAGAAGGAAAATCCATCTGTGCTGCCGGTCTTACCTGAGCTTGAGAGGAAAGCGAGAGGAGGGAATGAAGATCCCCAGGACAGGAGCAGTTTTATAGAGATCTCGGATCCCTTTCCCGGAAATGAGACAGCTCTCTGTCATAGTGATCTATTAATTTAATACCCAATACCCATCAAACCGCCCTCTGTTTACACCTCTCTCCTGACTCATTCCTGATGGTTATCATTCATTCCTTTTTTATCTGTTTCCTGTGTCACATAAATATCTAATTGCCGGCCTCACCTGTCCTCAATAGGAATACCCATGGTGCCTGGGTTTCCAAAGGCTCGTCTGTTGGGGGTTTGTTTTGGTAAATTAAATCCAGGCGTAATTGTACCCCTGTCCCATGAGGCTCTGCTCTCAGAACCTAATCCCTGCTATTGAGCTGGCACTGGGTGAAGCCAGAAATAATCCAGGTAAAAAGGAGTGGAAAGTGGCTCTCTCTTCTTAGACTCTCTGGCTGAAAAAGCTGCCAGAGCTAATGGGGTGAGGACCAAGTCCGCCTGGGCTTCCTCTAGAGAAGGGTCTTAGGTCTTCAGCAGGGGTTTTCTAGCTCCCCTCCTTGCCCTAAAGGGTATGAATTCCCCCCAGAAGGCACCTGAGCAGCCAGAAGATGTTCTTGGGGACTGCTGAAAGCCTTGCAAGCCCTGCTACATTCACATATATCAGAGCAAGGTGCCTGGGTGCTTCGTTGACAAAGACTAGCAATTTCCACCCTCTTGGTGACAAAGGTAGGGAAACGAAGACCGAGGAATTAAAAGACCCATTTGGTGCTGCCTGCTGCATTGATCCATCTTCTGGAACAAAGCTGGAGTTCTGAAGGTGGCCTTTCTGCACAGCCCTGTCCTGGTTGAAAAGCTGCCCAGCGTTTCATCACTGCACAAAGTGCATTGACCTCTAAAAGCCACATCTCCTTATTTACGGGATGAAGGCGAGAAAAAGTTCGAGCCATAGAAGAGAATGTTGGGAGCCACACAAACAGATATGAAGATCCACCTTGTTGCCAAAGAGAAATGCTTTGGCAGCTCTCTGAGGAAGGAGGGCATAGCACTGGGGCTTGGACTCTTGGAGCTGGAAGACAATGTCTTTCCTAAGACACATGTCAACTAGTGATGTTTCATCACGCTCAGCACCGCTAGTGCACTGAAAATGAGCTCCTTCCTGCTTCTTCTGGAAGCTGTTGGGTGGCTCCTGCCTGGATTCAGGCAAACACCCACTGGCAGGGAGTTGAGCTGGCCTGTGTCCTGTCCCTGTGTCCTGCATGTGGACCAGGTTGAGCGGAGGGGGATTTGGTGACAATGGGACGAAACCTCCCCCAGGGTTGCAGGTGTCCCCAGGGCGTGAGCAGCTCACGCTGACGACATCCCAAATTTTGGATGCTTTGACTGTCCATCACGAACTTCCCAGCTGGTCGTGTTGGCTGCCTGTCTGTCTTACCCAAGGGGTCAGCGATGGGGAGGATGGAGAAGACCTGTGGCTCACCCAGCACGACATCCGGGCGGCATTTACTGCGCTGACTGCCACTGATGTCAGATGATGTCATACAGAAACCGGTGGCTGCCGTTGTAATTAGCGGAGGAACTGGGCAGAGACACCCACTGAGAGCTGCGGGTGCTGCTGGCGAAATCCATTCAGCTGCTGGAGCAAGTGCGTGCACCTAGAGAAGGGTCTGGTTCCTGTGCCGACCAAACACAATGTCCACGGGGTTTCTTGCAATTGGGATGTGCGTCCTTCCTCCCACCCAAAGTAATAACCTGTGACTAACGTCTGAAGGACAAATGCATTTCTGTGCACAGGGCTTGTGCAATCTGGTTTTGTCTTTTCCGGAGGATATTAGAAGAAGTTGTGTCCACCCCTCTCTGCTCTGCCCCAGGGAGGCCACCTCTGGAGTCCTGGGGCCTGTGCTGGGCTCCCCAGTTCCAGAGAGACCAGGAGCTACTGGAGAGAGTCCAGTGGAGGCTCTGGAGATGCTGAGGGGCTGAAGCATCTCTGTGCTGGGGACAGGCTGAGGGACCTGGGGCTGAAGAGCAGCCCGAGAGGGGAGCTGAGCGAAGCTGAGCAAGAGCTGAAGGGGGGCAAGAGGATGGGGCTGGACTCTGGTCACTGGTGCCCAGCCACAGGGCAAGGGGCACCAGTTGGAACCCAGGAGGAGAAAGTTCTTTGGTGTGAGGGTTTTGGAGCCTGTGCCAGGCTGCCCAGAGAGGCTGTGCAGTCTCCTTCTCTGCAGAGATTCCCAGCCCAGCTGGACCCTGCGCCGCTGGGCCCCTGCTCTGGGTGACCCTGTTGGAGCGGGGCGGTTGGATGAGAGGTCCCTTCTAACCCCTACCACTATCTGATTTTGTAATTCTGTGTCTTGCCCAGGTCAGGGGTGATATTATGAACAGGAGACTTTGATGCTGATTTGCTTTTTGGGTGATGATCTCATTCATTCATGAGAAAGGATGTCTGAGTATTTTCAGTGTAACCAACCATGTACAAAGTTTCATAACAGCTGGTGTTTTTCCAGCCTCTCAGATGTTCAGTTTTCAGTTAAAAGCAGAAACCACATCAAAATGAAAGCAGAGAAGCCTCTGTCCTTTTTTATTGTGGTTACAGGGGAAGAAAAAAAAAAAAGCAACACTGAAATATTTAAACAGTCAAAAATCTCAGAGGTAAAGGAAAAGAACCTCAAAACATATGACTAGTAATCACTTCTGAGATTTCCTTGGCTTGGCAGCAGGCCATGGTTGCACCCAAATCCCATCTCCCAGCCTTTGAGCAGGGCCGTAACACATCTGGGACAGCTCCCAGCTGCAAAACCCTTTCCCTGGTCGTCTCCCTGCCCATCCAGCAGCACTGCTGCCAGGTCCTGGCTGTGCACGGAGGTGGATTTGGCTCCTCTCTCAGCCAACACTTCCCTTGACTCTTTGCATCCCTCAGTTCAGCTCATGGAAGCAGAGATCTGCTGAGTTCATCTCCCGTTGGCATGTGATTGACAAGATTCAGAAAGCAGAGGAAGGGAAGATGCAGACGAATTCAACGGCACTGGTTTGTGCAGTGGCATCGTTCTCCCTAAAATGCAACACTGAATAGTCTCCTTGTGCTGAAGATCTGGGCACTTTCTTAGGGGTGGTGTACTCTGGTTGAGATATATGACCTCCTAGTAACTGTATAGACCCTATATTCCTCTACACCCAGCTGCACCCCGATAACATGCATGGAAAATAAGGATGAGGAGTTTAAGGAAATGCCAACACAAGATAGTTCTCGAGAAAATGCTTTATTGTCTCACGGGGGGCACCTCATGTGGCCAAAGCACAGCCTGGAGCATCAGGCAGAGGCAGCAGCAGCAACAGGGAACCACAAGTGATGGCCCTTCCCCAGGGAGCAATGGTCCAGGAGGGCAGAGGAGAGGGTTTGCAGCCAGGTAGTCCTAGGGCTTGCAAAGCTTTGGGGAGGCTGGAGAAAGCTGTTCCAAACATGGCCTTTGCTGCTGGCGCTGGGGCGTGAGGGATACCCCATCACTTCATCTTCTGTGAGGGTATCTGGTGGACCTGCTGCTGCTGCTGCTGCTGCTGGATCTGGATCTGTGGCTTCCCGTGGCAGCCACCGCCACCGGAGCTGTGGCAGCCACCCCCACCGGAGCTGTGGCAGCCGCCACCGCTGCCACCAGAGCTGTGACAGCCACCGCCGCTGCCACCAGAGCTGTGACAGCCACCGCCGCCACCGGAGCTGTGACAGCCACCGCCGCCACCGGAGCTGTGACAACTGCCACCGCCAGAGCTGTGACAGCCGCCGCTGCTCTGGTGGCTGTGGCAGTGGTCCTTTTCCTGACGGGAGCACATCGTTGTGTTTTGGGGTGACCTGTAAGAGAGAGGAGATGTCAGGGACCTTCCTTTCCTGCCTCAGCTTTTCCAGGGAAGAGAAGTCTGGGCGTACATTTATCCAGCCCTGGCCAGATCCCACCATCATCTTTAAACTTTGCACCAGCTTACATACCGCCCATGAGATTGTCCCACCAAAGGCATAGCCAAGGACGCTGAGAGCATCCAGAGCATTCAGAGCAGTGGGGTGCGCTGACTGCAGCTGGTTTTCCAAAGTGGAGTCATTTCGCTCCCAAAGGGAGGAAAACAATGTCCCAGAGCCTCCCTTCAAGTCCAAATCTCTCTGCTCTCTTTCCATCCCCTGTGCTCCCTCATCACTCCTCCTTCCTGCTCACTACCCCTCGCAGAGCGAACCCCAGCCCAGTACAAGCCACGGGGCTCAGCCCGTTCCAAACCCATCCACCTCCCAGCGAGCTTTGAGTGGTGCACTGAGCCCTGGTGCATCGCTGCTCTTACCTGAGATGCTTGTGCAGGGAAGCTGCAAGGAGGGAATGAGGTTTTCTGGGACAGGAAAGCGTTTTTATACCCTCTCTGCTCACCTCATCTGGAAACGAAGCCCCTCCCAGTCTCAGAGATCTGCCCCTTCATTTAATTCGTCGATGGCTTTATTTATTTATTTATTTTTTTCACCTCTCTACTTTTCAGGTTGCTTGCGTGACTCACCTCATCCGCACCGGGTATCTCCTCTCATTATCGGTTGTCTTTCCTGTGCTGCAGAAATGTGTAATTGCCAACTCTACCTGTGCTCAGCTCCACTGGGGGAGGGCTGTGGGTGGCCCTGGTTTCCACAGCTTGGCCAGTTTGATTTTGGTGTTGATCGCACCTGGGGAGCGTTTTGCAGCTATTGGGGGTGGGGGGTTTGTGTCATAGATACCTAAATCACACCGTCCTTTTAAAAATGTCCTGAGGTGCTCTAGTCCTGCAAATGCCCATGAACACGGAGATGGACCTACAAATACCAGTAACACCTCTGACATCGTGGACAACTCTTCCTTAGCAGGAGTTTGACTGGTACCACTGTTGGGTCATTTCTCTGGAAACCAGCTGAAATACGGTGGAGTGATGAAGGGAGAGAAAAAAGAGCCCCTGGAAAACTTCATTGCTGGTCAAACATCTCCAGCTGTTGCAAGAAGGACCAAAAGCAGTTGGGATTCTTATTTTTGGAAGGGGGAACACCTGCCCTGAGTAGTGATCTGGGATTAACAAGCTACATAATTATGTGGTTAACTTTCATCCTGTGAGTAATGTCGGAGTGGCAGCGCTGGTGGTTTGTTTTCCAGGTTGTGAGTAGCTTTGGTGCTACCACGCAGAGGAGAACGTCCATGGGTGATGCCTTCAGTGAGGCACCGTGGCTTGGGGTGGCTGCCACGTTGCAGGGAGCTGCCAGACCCCTGGGGACTTTCTCCAAACTTGGGGGAACATCCTTTTTTTTTGGAGCATGTTTCCCTGCTCCCCAGCTAGCTTGTAATTGGCCAACAAATTCTGGTGTTATTTGGATGGATGCACAGACCCACAGGAGCCTTTAGGACAGGCCAGGTACCACGTTTGCAGGGAGAGCTGATGACAAGTAGTAATTCGAGATAATCCCTGTACCTCTTCTGTGTGGGCTTGGAGGTGCTTGGGACCACAGGTCTTGTTTGGCCCTTTTCTGCCTCTACTTGTCATTAAACAGGCAGCCAATAAAAGACCAAAATCAGTGTTGTCAGCTGAAGTTGGGAACCCCTGTGAGTTTGTCAGAGCTTGGAAAACACCTGCTGAAAAAGAATTCACTTTGCCCACAGAGATGCTCAAATATTCGATATTTTTGGACCACCTCTCCCACTTGCTGATGAAGATTTTATGCCATTCCCAGACAATGACCACAGTGAGATGGAGGCTGAGCCTCATCCCACCTTTGCTAGTGTTGTTTGAGAGACCCAATATCCTTTGGGAAGAGGCTGGAAAACTAAACAAGCTGCCTAGCACCAAGATGCCTCTGCAGCCCCCTGTGAGCTCCTGCTCTGAGCAGAGGTGCCTGATCCTGACTCTGGCCCTGAGTGATTCCCACAACCCAAAAAAAACCTCTGCTACATTTGCTGTTACCGGAACATGGAGGATCTTTGGAGCGGCGAGTGCGCAGCGCTGGGTTAATGAATGGGGTAAGCAACCTAAATGCTTCTTTTGTATTGCTTAATTGCTATGATGAACTAGAACAGTGTCAGATCAAAGTGTACCCAGGTTCGATCACTTCTGTTTAATTGTGGCTTGTTCTGGCATCGGGAAGAATACAGTAAATACTCTCCATCAAAAAAACCCCAAACCCAAAGTAATTTTTGCCTCTTAACATCATGTCGTATTCAATTCCTCAGGTTTTAATTGTTCTGAGCTTGTTAAAGACCAGCAGCACCCAGCCAACAGGCCTGGGCACCTCTAGATTTTGTGGCCGTCCACCTTGAAAATGAGGTCTGTGATGGGGGCTTAAGGCAAATGTCCACCTCGCACAACATGAGTCCGCTGCTGCCTGCACCCTTTTCAGCAATGCCAGATATTTCTGATCCCTGTGACACACTTGAGAATCATCTCATCGAGGCAACATCCATTTCATGGATGGCAATACCACACCAATAAATTACACAATTCATTTTAATTACAAGTCAAGAAGAAATTTATCAGTTCATTGTGTAACGCCATCAGTTCATTGTGTCTTGCAATGCCCCTGGCTCAACCCACGGCTCTTGAAGTGCTGAGTAGAGGGTTTCTAGAAAGGCTTGCTGGGGGGTTTGCCGCAAGCGTGTGAGGATACCTGCCCCAAGGATGGGGCAGATGGCAAAAAAAAGGTGTTTCTGACCCATCATGGGTGCCTTCATCTATAGAACTTTTTCTGCCCCATGGTTGTGGCCGTTGCTGATCTTGAGGGCTTGTGCAATGCAGCCTGTGAGGTCTTGGTGAGGGGTTTTGGGTCACCAGCTCTTTGGGAAGGCAGCATGGAGGAGAGCTGCTTGCACTGCAGGGACCTGAGATGGTCTCCTAAAATGTCAGTATTTAAATCTGGGCAGGGTAACTTCAAGGCTGTTTAACGAACATCTGGTGTCATGATGTGAAATACAAGGTGAAAGAAAAATCACTAACACAAAACTCTCATGAACTTCAAATTGTAATATGTAGTCACCGAGAGATACAGAGAAAACCACGCCAGTGTGCATGTACCATTTATTTTAGCACCCAGAGATAAGCTCATCAGAGGTACAGGACCCACCAGGGGAAGGGGAGAAGACAGTTTTGTTGAAGATTGCTAAGAGACTTGCAAAGCTTTCTGAACTCAGCACAAGATCAAAGACACGCCCGTGTGTAACATGCGGACTAAGTCCCGATCACTTCATCTTTGAGGATACTTGATAAATTTGCTGCTGACAATCCGGTGGATTTCCATGGCAGGATCCTCCACTGCTTCCATGACATCCAGATCCACCACTGCTCCCATGGCATCCAGATCCCCTGCTCCCATGGCATCCAGATCCACCACTGCTCCCATGGCATCCAGATCCCCTGCTCCCATGGCAACCAGATCCAACACTGCTCCCATGGCATCCTGATCCCCTGCTCCCATGGCATCCAGATCCACCACTGCTCCCATGGCAACAGGATCCTCTGCTCCCGTGGCAACCAGATCCACCACTGCTCCCATGGCACCCTTCACTGCCGTGGCATGAGGATCGCTCTTGTTGGTGGCACTGGTCTTTGTCCTGGCGGGAGCACATTCCAGCAGACCTGTTGGAAAGATTGTTACCTTTGAATGGTTGCAAAGGCAAGAGAGACTGTGATGTCTGTCAGGTAGCAGTAAGAGGTGTCTAGTTTCAATGGGATTCTATATCAAGAATAAATTCTCATTATAAGCTGGGTTCTTAAAGAAGAGAGAAGAATTAGTAATGCACAGCTACCCACAGCAGCCCCTGGTCTGTCCAGAGGACTCTGGGTTGTGTTTCTTTGAGCAAGACCTTCCATTCTCTTCTGTGTTCAGCAGATATACAAAGTAGAAGTTAAAGCACTTAGTGATTAGAGAGAAGTGGTGGCCAGAGTCCAGATCTAGACCTGAAGAGTCCTGTCCTCAGCCATCTGAGCCAGTAAGTTTTTAAGTTTTCATGGTTGCTCTCTATATTTATATATAGACATGGAAGGAGAAGACAACCTCAGCAGAAGGACCAAGCAGCTGTGACCAGAGACAGTCACAGAGATGAGACGTGTAAGAGAAATGGTCAAGACCTCAGGATCAAGACAAAGCTGGTGATCACTAAAAGGACAAAAGTTTGATCAAGCTGGACTTACCCTGTTCAGTCGGAACTGGAGAAGATCCGTGAAGCTGAGACAATGAGGAGAAACGGCGTGCGAGACCTTTTATAGGGCGTCCAATGTTTTCCTTCCGGAAACAAGATGAGGTCCCACCGGAGGGACTTGATTGTTCACCCCCCGGAGCACTCGGGTAATTGGAGAGTTTTTCCACTGCTCTTTTGACTCACGGGATTACGAGCAGATCAATATCCTGCCTTTGGGATCACCATTCCTCTCGTTACTCCACAAAAATGTTAATTGCCCACCACACCTGGCATGGTTCACACTCAGGGACGGGGAGGATTCAGGATGGTCTCGCTGCCTTTGACTGAAGTGTTCATCTGTTTCTTGTGCCTAACGCAAAGCAACCGCGAGCCCGAGTCAGTGACGCAAAAATGTTCAGAGGATGGGAAGGTGGGACAGTGGGGTGGGCTGGGTTGCAAAGGAATCTAGAAAATAAAATAGAACTGAAAGAGAACAAATAAGGCCACGGTGGCCTGTAGGAAAAATGAGTGGTTTGGGCAGGTTGGGAAAAAAAATCTAGGTTGCGAGTGGGCGAAGGAGGCAAAGGGAATTAAGGATGCAGGTATGAGCACATGATGGGGCGGCAGAAGGCGAGGCTGTTCTATGTGAGGGGTGCCCTGAAGATAAAGAGTGAGTATCCTCTGCTGAGCCCTGGGGGTCAGCACTGGTTGCCCGTCTCCGCTGGGGTGATGGAGCTCAGCTCTGGTGGGGCACAAAGGGTGTTGAGTCGCTTCTGGGCTCAAAGCTGTCACTGAGGTTTGGGGTTGGGGGTTTAGAGGTGGGAGATGGCCAAGTGAGACTTTGAAGCAAACTTCTGCTGGATGTGTCCAGCTGGAATGATGGGAGTGGGCAAGTGCAGGTGGTGGGACATGGCCAGGAAGTAACATAAAAGAGAAACCTCTTTTTGAGCAAAACAGCAAAGAAGCACTAAAAGGAGTGTTGCAATATATCAAGCCAGTCCTTTCATTGCTCAAAGAGAGACTTTTAAACCAAACAGAAGGATGTTAAAACCCCATAGGAGATAGAAAGCATCCAGGTGGGAAGCTCAGAAGGATGAAAGGTCTCCAGCAGTGTCCCATTGCCACCAGACTTGTTCCAAATATCTTCTCTTGGCCACCTTTATTACACTTGGATTGGAAAAATAATTAGGGAGGAAAAATGTTGTGACTCTTAGAGATGTTTTCTTGCTTTGTGCCCCCATCCTCACATGTTCATGGGGGGAATTGGGATCCTCATCTCTGTTGATTTAATGCCCTACTTTGGGGGGGAAAAGTGTCTTTCTACCTCCAGAGCACACCACGCCTGATCTCATCCAGGACTCTAGAGGCCACTGTGATATTAATAATAGCACCGATTGAATTAAAATGAAATACAAAGTCACAGAGATGTATTGCTAACTAATGGAGCTGAATCACTGGAGTGAATTGATACGTGAAGAAATCTGAACGTGCCTGGGGATATCTCACGAGCATCAGAAGAACGAAAATTCTTGTGAAACTATTATTCACGATTCGTTAATTACACCCCAGGTCACGTGAGCGGTGACAAACCTGTTTATCATTTCTCTCGGCGATAGAGACATCCAGCTGAGCATGGCCCAGTGGGAGGATGCTCATGCACATTGGAGATCTGGATCCATGCACAAGACAGGACCATACTGACCCTACAGCTGGTCTCTGAGCCCCACATATCTCCTGCAAAGGCCCTAGTCTTTGGGAGAGGCTTCCCCGAGGCCCTTGATCCTGTTGTGAGTGGATGGCAGATTTTTCTTTGGGTTAATTGTAGGTTTTATGGAAGGAATTGCCTTCGCAGTTGCCCTAATACAAGTCTCAGGACAGTTTGTTCCCAATTTGGATCATGGTTTCTGGGTGGTTTGTAGGTGGTCGTGAATCTTCCATATGTCGGTTGTTTTTCTACTTACAAAGGAGATAAATGAAGCACAGGAAAATGCCCCTCGGATCTTAGAAGGATCTGGGGGACACCCCAGGTATGAGTTCAAACCTCCAATTGATGTGATTTAAACACAGAGAAGATCTCTCTTTTGTGTTGCACAGAGATCGCTCGTGTGAAATCCCTCTCATTAGAGGTTAGACAAATTTGTGTCAAAATACTTTAAGCAGAACAACCCCTGCCCTGGGTTGTGGGAAGCAGGAGCTGCTCTCCTGAGGTCTCCTCCAGCCTTCTCTTCCACAGCCCAGCAAGCTCCAGAAGGGATTAGAAAGTGGATTTGGGTGCCTTTGCCACCTCCCCATCATTTGTGGTGATAGTTTTGCTGACAGTTGTCTTTCCACAGCAGTCCCCAAGGCTTGCACAAGGGGTGTCACACACATCAAGGCTGCTGAGCCATTGCAGTCCACCACACAGCCCATGGAGTGACCATTTGGGCTGTCCCAAGTCTGGGTCACCCCACCGAGCCATGGAATAGGGATTGTGTGCTCTGCAATGCATGTTGGTGATTGTTTCTGCGCAAGGGCGAGGAAGACGTTGGCAAGGAAGGCTTGCTGCAGCACCAGGGCAGAGCATGCTGGCAACCCTCCAGGGTCCACCTGTAAAAACTCCATCCCAGGAAGGTGCACCATGGAGAAATCTCCACCGTGAATGTTGCCAAGTGCTTGATTCTGTGATGTGTCACATCCTGCAGAATGGGCCGGGCAGGACACCAGGAGATGGAGACAATGGAGGCTCTCGCCTGGTCTGGGTGAGGTGTGAGGAGTCACTGGGGACACAGTGCTGTGAGTCACTGACTCCAGATCCCTGCATTGCTGCAACAATCCTCCCAGGAGATTCCTTGTCTAACCCTACCAGGCCATATCCTACAAGGAGTTTGTGACCCTTCGCCCCATTAGAAGGAGTGGGTCTGGCCAAGTGTTGCATAAAGAGTTCATGAATAAAACTATTACTTCACAGAATCCCTCAATCACAAAATAGTAGGAGTTGGGAGGGACCTCTGGGGATCATCTGATCTGGCCCAGCAGCGCAGTGTCCAGGTAGGTTTGAAACCTCTCCAGAGAAGGAGAATCTACAATCTCTTTGGGGAGCCTGGGCCAGGCTCCGACACCCTCACACCAAAGAACTTTCTCCCCTTGCTCATCTGGAACCTCCTGGTTTCCTGTTGGTGCCCAGTGCCCCTCGCCCTGTTGCTGGACATCGCTGAAAAGAGGCTGACCCCAACAAGGAAGAGGCTGTCCTTCTCAACAAGGAAGTTGTCTGGAGTAGGAATAAAAAGACCCCTGCCTGAATCGGCCAGGAGCCTCCATGCGAGCGTGGATGGGGACGTTGCAACCACCAGCCTTGGCCACAAGAAGGAACAGGAGGAACTCAGAGATCTGAAGTGGAAAACACTGATGCAAGAGGGTTATGAGCCATGATTTTTTTATTGCCTCCACATCTGCTGTAAAATAAGAACAGCGCCTAATATTTCACAGAGATAGTGGGTTATGCTTTCAAAGCACGTTACAAGCATAGTGACAGGAAGAGTGGAGATCCCTGTGCCAAGCAGGACACACCGCCCATTAGGACAATGTGAGAGGCTTCCTTCATTCATCCTTACTCCTCGTGTCCTCTACTTTATCTTCCTGGCCGGCACTTTGCAGACCTGCTGTGGCTGCTGGCACGGGACACACTTTGCCACGGGGACACACTTTGCCGCGGGCATGCAGCCTTGCTGCATCGGAGGGGGACAGGTCTGCACGGGGCAGCACTGCCCGATGCTCTGCGTTGGCTTGCTGTAGACCACCTTCCCGCCTTGGTACCCTGATCCATGGCACGTCTCGGAGCAGACAGATGTCCCGTAGCTCTGGCATCCCCCTGATGTCTGCACGGGGCAGCACTGCCCGATGCTCTGCGTTGGCTTGCTGTAGACCACCTTCCCGCCCTGGTACCCTGATCCGTGGCACGTCTCGGAGCAGACAGATGTCCCGTAGCTCTGGCATCCCCCTGATGTCTGCACGGGGCAGCACTGCCCGATGCTCTGCGTTGGCTTGCTGTAGACCACCTTTCCTCCTTGGTACCCTGATCCGTGGCACGTCTCAGAACAGACAGACCTCCCGCATCCTCCTGATGACCCATAGGTGTACGTGGGTCTCCTGACGCAGCTTGAACCACCTCCATGGCACGAACCTGAGGAGGCATGGCATCTCTCGGAGCAGACTGACCTCCCGTAGCTGTTGCATCCCCCTGATGACCCATAGCTGTACGTGGGCCTCCTGACACAGCTCGAGCCCCCGCCCCCGTGGCACGAATCAGCGGCAGCGTAGCCGTGGCATCTCTCGGAGCAGACCGGCTGCCGATAGCCGTAATGGCGGTAGTTGTGCCCTCTCATGCCTTCAACGCCTTCGCCGTCACACCCTGAGCAGCAGTTGTTGTAGCCGTAGCGGAAGGGTGTGCGGCGGGTGTCCAGCCAGGACCCCGAGGGATCATACCAAGTTGAATTCAAGTTGAAGTATGATTCTCTTCCGGAAGAGTATATCATGTTGTTGGGAAACACCTGAAAAACACACCATAGTCTTGCATTTCCATCTCGTCTCTTTTGATTTAATTTAATTTCCCATAATGCTGCTTTAGTGAGCCTTGCACCGGGCAACCTTGCTTATCCTGAAAGCCTAGATCTGAAAGGAACTTTTCCAGTTGCCCAATACTACTCAAATTGTATTTCAAACCCTTTTTCTTGATTTTTTTTTCCCTCCAAGAACAGAAACAACCCTAAGTGACTGCAGCACACGGTGGCATTGCTGTAAACCCCATACCCCAGTCTCCCAATAGCTTCTTTCTTGGCTTAGCCCATTGTCCTCTAGCCCTTAGTGTAGACCACGAGCTGAAGGACAGAGCCAGAGTGCCAGGCCTGTGACTTCCTGAACCCAGATACCCATCCACAGATGAACCCGGCTTCTCCGGGAGGTTGTATCTTACCCAAGGAAGGTGGACGCTGAGCTGGGGAGCAGGTTGTGAACAGCAAAGGGATGGAGGCCCTTTTATACGGTTCCAAATCGTCCCCTTGTAAATGAAACACGCTGCAGGAACGAGGACTAAATTATTTATTAACAAAACATCTCCTCCATTTGGATGCTGTTCCCAGCACTTGGCATGTTCTGCTTGACTCATAATTCCCGATAAGCTCCTCCTAATTATAATGTAGTTGCTGAGCGGTGCACATCAAGGACTTGCATCGTTTAAGCCACACATTGGCTATGAGAGGCAGGTAATAACTTACTTATTCACCATCTCCAGGGGACCGAGACACTGAGTGGCGGCTGACGGGTGACCCGTGAGTCAGGAGCCGTGATGTACATGATGCTAATGTCCCAGCCTTCCCCTGCTGCTACCCATGAGGAGCATTTCCAGGTGCCTGAAGCACAAACAGGTGATTGGGAAGAGCCAGCTCAAAGTCACCAAAAAGCAATTGGTGCTGATGGGTTTCGGTGATGAAGAGGCTGGATCTGTGAATGGTGGAGAACGGTGGATGGTGCTACCTCAACTTTTGCAAGGCTTTTGGCACAGTTTCCCATGGCAGCCTTGTAGTTAAGCTGGTAGAGGTACAGACTGGATGGGTAAACTATATGGTGGATGAAAAACTGGATGATACTGGTGCTGGTGCTGTTGAAATCTTCATTAATGCCCTGGATAGTGGGATGGACTTGGCAGATCTACAGGTGGCACCAAATTGGGGTGAGGGGCTGAAATTGCTGGACGTGGGCAGGGTGGACAAAAGGTCCTGCAGCTGAGGTGGACTAACTGGCACGGGAGGGATGCGGCAGCTGGCGAAAAGCAGCGTGGAAGAAAATATGGACCAAAGCTGACCTGAAAGTGCCAGCGTGAGGGTGTAGCTGGCCCTTGGTTTGTGGGCTCTGAGTCAGCCCTTTGGGCACTGCGCCGGGACGGTGCCTGAGAAATGGCTTCAGTGAGAAGAGGCTGGGAAGAAAATAGCTAATAAAATAAAAGAAGGCATTTCTGAAGTTAAAGTTCACGTGTAAGTGGGTTTTCATTTGTTCAAAATGAGACGTGAGAAAAAAAAAAAATTGCGAGGAAAATTAATTGTGGGAAAAAGAAATTGTGAGGAAAGGAAACTATAAGGAAAATAAATTGTGAGAAAAATAAACTGTGGTTTTCTGCGTTAAGCTAACAAGAATGAATTTCCTTTTTCCTTTCTGGTTTCCCTTGGTGGTTTCTGGCGGCGGTGAGGACGCACTGGGGCTGTGCTTGGGCAATACAAAGAAACAACAATATATATTTTAATGCACCAAGTGGAACGTTTTCCTGGCAAAGTGAGAGAGAAATGGCACGTTGCCGGCGTGCCTGCAAGAGCCAGGTGGCGGGGAACTGCGGGGGAAGAGCCTGGCCCGTGTCTTCCTGCACCGAGTGAAAAGGCATCCCCGGCATGCACAGACACGCCTCACGTGCCGGGGCACACGCTTATTATTGTGATTAACATTTATATGACGGATGGCCTCCCAGTGCAGTGTTATAGCTGGCTAATGAAGGTGCTGGCACATGTTGTGGAGCAGACTTTGTACCTAGGTCACTGGTGGGCCATAGACAAGTCCCTCCGTTGGTCCTGTGGTGGGTAACCACCAGTGGAGAGGGTTTTACTGTGAATAGATGGGGTTCAGCCTGCTGAAACTGCTACAGCCAGACCTGAAATCCTCCTGCGTGAAACACTGATTTTCATTTTAAATTCACAAGTTTCCCTGTGAGAATTTGAATGACTTTTAACGTCTTCTCATTGTGATGTTGGTAATAGTTTTGGAGGGTTAAAAAAAAAAAAAAAGGAACCAAGTGTCAACTAAGTTTTTTCAACTTTATTCTTGAATACACAGGAAATAAATAAAATTGCAGGAGTTCTTGATGCTCCTGCAGACATGGTGTGTACTTTTTTCCCCAGAATAGGCCTGTCTCTGTTTTTGAACAACCTGGAAATCACAGTCTGCTGAACCTATGGAAGAAGGTGATTCCATGGCAGGGTTGTTTCCCCATCCTTGCGGAAGTTCTTTCCATTGAGTTTCTCCATCTCCAGGCTTTTCACCTTCCAGAAGAGCAGAGAAACGGCTGTTCTACCCTGAGGAAGAGCAAAGTGGGGATGATTGAAGACTGTTCCCTGGCAGGGGAGGACCCTGGGAATTTAAAGTGTCAGTGCTGGGGTCAAGCAGGAGACTGCAGACCCTGAGTCCAGTGTGCAAAGAGCAGCAATGAGACATCGTCCGCGGTGACGCTGCATCGTGCTGAAAGCGGAGGTGGGAGCATTGGTGGTTCAGGCAAAGAATGAAGCACCGGACATCCTAGGCAGGGGTCCCAGTGCTGTGCTGGCCTCGTGCTCATTTCTTCTGCAGACAGGGCGGCACCAGAGTGACCTGCTTTTTCTGGTGCTGGCCAGGATGCAGCGGCAGGGGCACAGCAGCTGGGCAGCAACGCTGGATGGGTGGGGGGCAGCAGCGCTGGACGGGGGGGCGGCAGCAGGGGATGCAGGGGCAGCGATGCTGCAGTGGCAGGGGATGCAGTATCACAGGGGGACAAGCATCTTCCGTGGGGCATTGCTCCACTCGCCTCCGGGGCTTGCCGCAGCATCCGGGCTCCTCGCAGCACTGGGGTGGCCGGTATTGCTGCAGCGGCCGGCGGTGGATCTTCACGGGTGGGGGGCAGATGGGCTGCACGTGGTTCACCTCCACCCGCCGCCGGGGCTTGCTGGAATTGCAGCTTTGCTGTGGTGGGCAACAGCTCTGTGGTGGGAAGGGTTCCATGGGCTGGCAGCCTTGCGGCTCGCTCTGACAGGACCCCTCGATGTCACGGCTGAGGCTGCCAGGGTCATGGCAAGGGGGCAGGTTCATGGTGCCCATGGGGTTTTCGTGGCAGCACCCCATGGAACCAACCGAGCCGTCGTGGCACAAGTCTTGGTCGCTGTTGCCTTTAAGGTAGTGCATCCTGTGGCGGAGATGGACAAGCCCTCAGGGATAAATGGTCTGGGAAGAAGAAAATAAACTACCAGCTTCTTTTTTTCTATGAAAAAAAATGAAGAATCCGAGATAGCTGAGAGAATCTAACTCACCCTGTCACCGGTGATGTTCAGGCTGAGCAGGGAGTCTGAGTCTTGAGGACAATGCTGGGGCCGAAAGCTTTTATATGTGGCTGAGCTCTCTTGGAAATGAGGCATGTCATGGGAATTAATAGCTAAGCACTGAGTGCCACTTCTGTATGTATATTTTTTTTCTGGCACTTGCCATTGGATTAATCAACTGCAATTAGCAGCTCCCTTGATGTAACGTCAGCTTAGCTCTTTGCATATGCAGTGGCCATTATCTAATTAGTTCTCCCATTGGTCATGTTCGAATACGCTGTTGCCTAATGTTAGTCAGATGGGAACCTGGGATAAGGATACCTGGAATACCGTGATGCTGAGTGATGTGCCCAAAAGGAGTCTGTCGTGGCAATGGGAAAACCACAAAAAGACCCAGGAGTGAAGGTATCCAGTTCCATGTTCAGGCACCCAGTGGCTCATGTCTCAAAACAGCGTGTTGGAGCAGAGGGATGCAAATTACAATTGCTTTTCATGGGGCTGAAAGAAAGAAGAGAAAAATATGTCACTGAAAACAAGTGAGTTTCCTGGCAAAATAAACAGCAATTTAAAGAAAAAAAAAAAAAGAAAAACTGTGAAATTCTTATTTGATTGATTTTTCAATTCTAGTTCAGCCTAACACCTCCCTGATCAACACTACATCAAGAATGGTATTTGTGGTGTGCTCCACAGAGAAGCAATTATTGGTTTTTTTTCTTTCATAAGCTTCCTTTTGAAAAATCTTTGGCTTTTGATTTGTTAGTGGAAAGTTGAAATTTTCTGTGAGAAAACATGGGAAGTTTTCCATCTGGCTTTGCAGATGGGGCCGTAGGTTGGACCTTGTTTGTCAGAGAGGATCTGGGATATCTGGACATGATGCTCAACACACAGAGAAACATGACAACGGAGAGATGGTGAGGGATTCAAGGGTGACGTCAGGACCATGATGGATGGCAGATGTTATTGCCCTGTGTGTAGCACAGATGACTGGAGGACACGAGCTCTGAATACAGGATCCCTATGGACACCTGCACACCAGGGCACAGAGTGGACAACGTCAGGCTATGGATGGGATGCATATTCCCCTTTTAAAATTAATTTAAATGAATTTAAATAAATTCATTCCCTTCCAAGTGAGAAGCACCCACTCAAGTGAGTGGGTACGACACCAAAAACCCTTTATGCAAATCTGGAAAGAGGGCACCTCAGACAAGAGCTGACCTCATGAACTAACAATTCCAGGCTGTGTCCACTGTTCTGACATTTCTGCCTTGACTCATTTTCCGCGTAGCTGCTCCACTTCTCATTTCTGTGGACAGTCGAGGCATTTTTTAAGTGCCAGCAAAGTATCTCTCACAGGATCCCCGGGGCTGTCAGTGCAAAAGGCATTTCCAGGCACTCACTCCACAGCCGAGCCTCTCGAAGAGATGCTCAGACGTTTGTCCAAGTGGTGTTTGGGTTTGAATCACTGGCAAAAGCATGTGCAGAATTCAGGGGTGTGACTCCAGGGTGCGTGCTTGGACCTGACGACTTTGCTGAGATAATTTATTCCTTAGCTACAGGAGAAACGTAATTGCCTTGCAAGAAGCCATGGGACTCACATGTAAGGACAGGAAAAGACCTTGGTATTGGTTAAGGACCAATAGGGATTTTAGGTTTAGAGCTCGCTACCATAGCCCCAAGATTATGCTGGTTTTTTTTTTTTTTTCATGTTAGAAGAGATGTTTTGGATTCACTCCCCTTCCCAAGGATTTTACAAATCACGAAGAGTAAATATTTCATTTATGAATCTTATCTCTTAAAATCTGCCTCATTTTAACAGAAGTCCAGATTAAATTAGATAGTATTTTTTTAATCTTTCAGGTTAGACTTCTATCTCCACATCTTCCAGTGGCTCCCTGCACCATGCAGACCATGCTTGTTATTCTATTTAATCTTATTAAACCTATATCAAGCCTTTTAAGGAGCCTGTTTAGAGTTCAGCAAATTGCTGGGATGATTTCCATCAACAAAAAAAGACCTTTAGGACCATACAGATGCTTTGATTGCAGACTCTGTATCTTCAAAGTCAGAAGCAGGGCTTCAGAGTCATAAGCAGGAGAAAGATAACGTGAAACTGCCTGGCCAAGACGGTCCTCCTGCATCTTGGATAATGTACTGACACTACTGAGCACTATTTTTTCCCGGGGGAGAGACTGACCCAACAAATTTATCGCCTATGCTGGGGTCCTGTCATCATCAGCACGACAAATAGCTGAAAAAATCATTATATTCAGAAATTAAGCAAATGCTGAAAAAGTGCCAGGCTGGAGCTACAGTTTAAGACAAAGATAAATGAATAAACATACAGCAGAAGTTTGCAGTGTTATAACTTACAAATTTTATTGTCTTTCATGACTAATTAGAGATTAAAGCAAGGAAAGGGAGTGTGATACATCAACAGCATTAAACATCCCACGCACCAAGAGGAAAACTAACAGCAGGACACGTGCTCACAGAGGAAGATCGCACTGCTCAGTGAGGAGCAACCTCAAAGCACATTACAAGAGTTTGGTGATTAAAGGCAAGCAAAGAAGAAAGATCTACAGTCTCTAAGCAAAGGAGGAAGAGCACTTAGTGTGGTATGCATGTCCATGTCCATGTCCATGTCCGTATCTAGCACCAGATGAGCCGGGAGGGAAGCAGCAGGAGGAGCAGCCCTGCCTGCCCCTTGCTGGGTGGGTTTAGTTGCCACCGCAGCAGCCACCGCCGTTGCCACCGCAGCAGCCTCTGTTATTGCTGATGGTGTAGCAGCAGGTTGGCATGCAGCAGTACTGGCTGGGGTAGCAGCACTGGCTGGGGCAGCAGCACATCGGTGTCTTGCAGCACTTCGGGCTGCTGTAGCAGCACACGGAGTAGCTATTTCCACCGCAGCATCCACAACCTCCGTTGGGCATCTTGTTGGTAGGAGGGTAGGCAAAGCTGGAAGGAACAGAGAGAGTCTGTCAGTGACCAGGAGCAGGATATTTGGAAATACAGGATTAATTGGAAGTGATTTACACTAAATTTGGAGATTCCAGGAGCTGAAAACAAGAACTGTCTTTTTTGTAGGAAATCTTGATCGTAAATCTTCTCTTTGTCCTTTTCCTTGTTCAAGACCAGTTTGGATGAGGCTTTGAGCAATCCAGTCTAGTGGCAGGTGTCCCTGCCCATGGCAGAGGGGTTGGAACTAGATGATCTTTAAGGTCCCTTCCAACCCAAACCATTCTGTGGTTCTATGTAGATGACCATCTACTCGTAACAGGGCATCCCTCACATCTTAGCAAGAAGCACACAACACAGTGCACACAGTCCTCAAACTGGGCTCTCCTGAGCCCTTCTCAGTCCACTTGCTCTTCATGGCCTTGCTGATACTCCTGCAGCCTCTCCATCCTTTAACACTTCCAGTTTGTCCCCATCATTCCTAGTACACAGTTCGTAGAAGCCCAACTTCAGCCAAGGTCCCCATCCAGCTAGCACCCAGTTATATTTGGATACTGTTCTAAGATCTCCACAGCAGTTTGCTTCTGTGAAAAGGAAGGAAGATTTAGATGTTCTCACTTACCCTGTTCAAGAGTGAGTAGAGCTGAAGGGAAGGAGAAGATGAGCGAATGAAGTGAGCCAGGATGGGAGAGCTTTTATAGTCCTAGACACCTTCCTTCTGGAAGTGAGACAGCCATTGACCATTTGAAGACCTCTGTTTACTAACCCAAACCCATACTTTTTAGTTATACGTGTCTCCTGGTATTTACTCTTTGCCTTATTATTTGTGATCACCACCTTTGTTTTGCCTCGTAATTGTTTAGCCTGCAGATAATCAAAGGGCTTCTATGAATACTAATGAATTTGTCCTCCCTGCAACCTTGCAAAGGAGCCAAAAAATGCGTCCTCGTATCTGTTTGACAAATGCAGAGAGTGACGGCCGAAGATGCTCAGGGACTTACTCAGCAGCGGCTGGTGCTGAATCAGTGTAAGGGCCGAAACTGTACCCCCTGGGTTGTGTCTTTCGGGCACGTGATGGGTTGTTTCATTGGACTGGTGTTCGAAACAAGTATTTGGAAAATTTCACGAAACTGGGTATGTTTGTTCCTGGTCACAGGACATGCATGTGAAGATGGGGCAAGAAGACCACATGTCTGAGATATGTTGAGAGTCATGATGGCTCCTGGGCTTCGGTCACCTGTACGTGAGTCCATGCAAGGTCACCTGGCCTTTATGCATTCTAAGAGAATCTTCGTGATGCCAAAGCCATCTTTGTCTCTTGGCTGGCCTAAATTTTTGCAAAACCTCAAATCTGGGGAGTTTAGGTTTGCAACATGGGCATCACTAACGCAAGAGCGCTTCAGTTCCTGCTCTGCTTTGCTGGGACTCCTTTCCTAGAATCATTTCCAAAAGCTCCAAATTGAATATTTACTTCAGAATATTTCGCATCCTCATGAAAAAGTTAAGGGGCAGCACTTGCCTGTGCAAGTGGCAACACAAGATGCCATGGCTCTGGGTATGGACATGATGCGTTGCAAGTCAACATGTCCCTCTTGCAGCCTCCCCTTGCAACCAACTGAAATCCCCTTGTGTGCTGGAGACCTGGCACCAAGAGGGACCACCGTGCCCAGCTCCTCAGCAGTTGGGTTTAGAATTGAAGGTTGTGCAGGACTCTCTGTGGGTGTTGGGAGTGATAAACGAAGGAGCCCTGTACAGATTGAGAGGCTGAGAGGAAGATGAAGGTGGAAGAGATGTGGCAAGCACAGAAAACTGTTCCTAACTAGGGTCATGGAACTAAGTGGGAGGCGGGGAGTCAGAAGCTATGCAGGAAGAGACATGGCTGAGGTGGAACCATTTTCTGGGAGAGGAAGGGAGGGAAGGTCAAGGTAAGGCAGAGCCTCAAGGAACTGAGACAGGGTAGATGGATGCTCGTTTAATGCCAGCGACGGCCTCCAATGCCCTTTGCTGTGGGGCTGGACGCTGGCAGGAACACAGGGTATTTGGGAGGAATTTTTTCCACGGCCTGAAATTGCAGCTCTCATGTGAAGACCTCGCCACATTATCCTGAGTGGAGTGCTGCATAATGAGAGGATGGCAGAGCCTGCCTGGTGAGTTCCCTGCTGGCTGCCTGACATCCACCGAGATCCCTGGGGTGCTCTGAAGAAGGGTCCTCCTGGATGAGCTGCTACGAGCCCTGAGGGTGCAGGCAGGGGCTTTGATATGCCTTCTGCATGGGGGAGAAGACTGAGTTTAGTGTCACTTTGCCCCTACACTAAAGGCGGACAGCTCTTTTCCAGTCTTTCCTAGAATGGGAGTAGTTTCTTGAGTGAAATGCTGGATAAGCTACACATCTAATTGCAGCTCCTCCAGACAGAATAACATGCATGGCATTTCCTCTCCAGAGCAGGTCCCTTCTGAGGAGAGCTATGAGAACTGTCTGCCCATGAGAATGGATGAATTTGCACAGAATTAATGGGGCAGAAGCGAAGGGCCACACTTCACTTGTGCCTGCAGAGGGAAAGTTCTCATTGGCAAACCCTGCAAGAAGGCATTATGATCTCCATGGGCATTTCTCACTCATGATGGTTGTGTCCAGCCGGTTGTGTAACCTGGCTACTCAAATGGTCTTTGGTGAGTGGGTTACAGATCATAAGGCAGAGAAGGTACCGAAGCACTGTGGGAACAGAGCTTTGGACACAGAACGAGGACTGCAGTGCACATGTTGTGTGTCATGTTTTGGTACAACACTTAGTGACCCAGTCACTCCTCAAAGATGGTGGAGATTTCTCACCATTCATTCTAACATCTGAGCTTGATATCTGGCAACTCGGATATTTTAGTAGAGGCAAGATCTCCACATCATAAATATTTAACTATTTGTAAGGACTGTCTGTAGGTTCTAGAGCAGACCTCTAGCTGTTTGAAATACATGGAGCTTTCCTGGTTGGGATGTGCCTGTGCTAAATGGTTCCAGAAGAGATTCACATCCTTCTCAAGCTTACATATTATTTTCTTCCTATTTCTTTGTAGTTTTATGGTGAGAGGAGAAATCATAGACTCAGAAGACAACTTGGATTAGAAGGGACCTTACAGATCATCCATCTATTTCCAACCCTCTTGCCATCGGCAGGGACACCTCCCACTAGCCCAGGTTGTGATATTGCTCACTGAGTTGCTGGACACTCAGCTTGTGTTTTAATAGATCCCTGTGTAAGCTTAGAACTGCATCAGGGATTTTATCTGTGTAGGCCAACCCCATTAGTCAGTATCTTCAGGAACAGATCATCCCAACCCCAGAAAAAAATGAAAAGAAATGGTGATCAGTGAGGTGATACACTCTGGATTCACCAGCTAGCAAAGAGACAACCACCAGGAATTTTGCAGGGTCATGAACTGCAGATTTTATTGTTTTTTTTGAGACAGATTGAAGTAAAACAGCAAGGAAAAAGAATCAAACATCCCACACACCAAGAGGAAAATTAACAGCAGGACATGTGCTCGCAGAGGAAGATCGCACTGCTCAGTGAGGAGCAACCTCAAAGCACATTACAAGAGTTTGGTGATTAAAGGCAGGCAAAAGAGAAGAAGGAAGATCTACAGTCTCTAAGCAAAGGAGGAAGAGCTCCTAGGGTAATATCCATATCCATGTCCGTATCTAGCACCAAATGAGCCGGGAGGGAAGCAACAGGCAGAGCAGCCCTGCCTGTCCCTTTGCTGGGTGGGTTTAGTTACCACCGCAGCAGCCACCGCCGTTGCCACCGCAGCAGCCACTGTTGTTGCTGATGGTGTAGCAGCAGGTTGGCATGCAGCAGCACTGGGTTGGCATGCAGCAGCACTGGCTGGGGCAGCAGCACTGGCTTGGCATGCAGCAGGTAGTGGGGCAGCAGCACTGTACGGGTGCGCAGCACATGGGCTTCTTGCAGCAAGAGCTCTTGGTGCTGGTGCAGCACACAGAGTAGTTACTTCCGCCACAGCATCCGTAGGGCATCTTGTTGGTAGGAGTGTAGGCAAAGCTAGAAGGAACAGAGAGAGGTTCTTTTTAGCTGCCTGGATCGCTGAGTTAAGTAACTTATTCCATGCTTAACTCAAAGTCCATCCCCAATTGGCTGGGCGAAGTCCCTGCTGTCTGGAATGCCATGTCAGCCCACCCCTGAGATCTCCACATTTGAACATTGGTGCAGTTGTCATATCGCCCAGCACTGGTTCTATCAGAAAGAAACCACCAAGGTAGATGCCCAAACCAAATCTCTTATAACTGTTCCCAAAACAGAGTGCAAGAAACTCTGGATGGCTTCCTGCAAAAGCACACAGAAGGACGGCAGTGTGCAAATCAAAAGGCAAGTAGCAAGCTCTGACTTACCCTGTTGACCAGCAAGGAGAAGAGAGGAGAAGTCAAGGTAAGCGAATGAAGACCACCGGGACAAGGAGCCTTTTATACGCTTCAAAGCCACCCCCCTGGAAATGAGGCATTCTTCGGCAATTCTGACTTTGCTGTGTATCACCCAGAACATGCTTCTCACATGGCTTCCGGTGTTTAGTCTTTACCTCATTCTGTCGGCTCACCACCTCAATTCTGCACTGTAATTGGTTCTCCACAGAAAGAACAGATGCAAATTCCCTAATAAATTTGCATTAATGGGAGCTGGAGGTGTGACCCTGAGACACAGGGACGTGTAACAATGTGCCCGGGGGGAGGTGGGTGCTGAAGCAGTGGCAGAACCATGCCTGGAACTTGGAAACATCATTGCTCATGTGTCGCCTCTGCACTTCAGTGGGATTTTGAGGGACCAGTGGAAACTATTGGTCACTGTGGAGCCTTTTTTCCTGACTCTGAGAGTTGGCAGTGTGGTCAAAGTTAAGACAGCAGAATTTCTCCTTTCTCAGTCTTGTTCTTGGGTCTCTCTCCATGGTGCTTGGTCCTCACACCCCTTGCTTTTTATTCCTGAAAAAGTATTCAGATTTTTGATTTTTTTTTTTTCATTTTTTCACCCATGGAAGGGATGGATTAAGTCTAAATCAAGCAGCTTTTAAAGCAGTAGTGTACACATGTCAGCTTATTCCTGCATGCTCCACTTTCTGAAAATATTTCTAGAAGATCTGTGAGACAGAGGCAGTTTGTATTTAATGGTGTTTTTGATGATCACATTTGAGTTTCACACAAAAAAATCTTCGTCACCATAGGCAAGCATGAGGTTCAAGACTGGAAAACCAATCCTGAGTGAATTTCTCCATGCCTTGGGAGACCAGCTAGTATTTCATGGATGTTCTGAGTTCAGGCACCCAACAGCACTTTTCCAGCAGTTGCCTACAGTTGTGCTGGCTGCTGTGTGTGCAAAGCTTGACTGAACAGTCAGGAGGGAATTGATAAGATAGTTGGAATAAAGGCAGATATTATGAAACAGTATTAGGGATGGAGGAAGGGATTGTGACCACATGCAGTCCCTGGACAGCTCCATGTGAGAAGGAAAAGGTGTTGATGGAGTTTTCATTTGATGGGATACTCAGGATGCTGAGGCAGCATCTGTTCATGACAAATAAAAGCTGCCATCATATTCATCAGTCTCTGAAGGTGATGCCAGAGTGGTGGCAGGTGATCCCTGGGGGCTGGGACATGTAGTTTCATCCCAAGTTGTGAACATAACTCCTCTGACATTGAGTGTCCTGGAATTGTCCCTAGGGGAGCATTGTTTTGGTCACGCAATAATAGGCAGATACCTGCCTGCAGGAAATAATGTCCTCTTAGTGTAAACCTTCAAACATGTCATCCCCTGAGTATGTCATTACTTGCCTTTTTATCAGGTTTTATTGTCGCCATATCGGCCAGGTTGATCCCTGTGTTAGAATCATAGACAGGTTTGGGTGGGAAGGAACCTTTAAAGATAATCTAGTCCAAACCCCCTGCAGGGAGCAGGGGCATCTGCAACTAGAGCAGGTTGCTCAGAGCCCTGTCCAACCTCCCCTGGAATGGGTTGGGGCATCGACCACCTCTCTGGGCAACCTGGGCCAAGGTCTTACCACCCTCAGCACCCACAATTTCTTCCTTCTATCCAGTCTAAATCTAGAGTCAGACCATCAACCCTTGTGCTGTCCCAACAGGTCCTGCTCAAAACTCCATCCCCAGCTTTCTTCTAAGCACTGAAAGGCCCCAAGAAGGTCTTTCTGGAGCCTTCTCCTCTCCAGGATGAACAACCCCAACTCTCCCAGCCTGGCCTCCGAGCAGAGGGGTTTCAGCCCTCCCAGCATCTCTGTGGCCTCCTTTAGATCCTCTCCAACAGGTCCATGTTCTTCTTAGAAATGGCTGTGAACCCTGCAGGGCTGTTGATAAGGAAAGTTTTACACAGATATCGAGGTGATACTGGCATTTAATGCATTGCTGGCTCAGAAGTAACATCTTCTACACTAAATCCCCTTTCCGTGACATGCTGTGATGTCTTTGCAAACGTTCATGGTGACTTTGAGAGCTGCAGTTTCTTTGGGAACAGGGAGGAATCTGTCATGACATCTTCACTGGCACGTGGTGAAATTAATAGTCACAAGATTTCCTTAACCGAATGCACTTCTGATAGAGGATGGTTCTGACAGAGGATGGTTCTGATACGGTGTGGTAGAAGATATCCTTCTGCCACGGTATTCTACCTGATGAACCCATTAATAAAAACCTCCTAAAGACTGAGAAATGCTTTCAGAAGAGCCCAGGGTGGTAGGGAAGCTTATTCTAATGCAGACTTTGTGTAGGCTCTGAAGATTGGGTTGAGGGAAGCAATCAAGACAATGCTCAAGGCATTTTCCTGAGACATGCAATTCACAGCCGAGTCCTGAATTTTAATAGTAAAGGAAGTCCCAGCCCAGTAGAAAAAGGTGTTGTTGACTCATGGGTGTGCTATTTTAGGAATGAAGCTTTTAAGTTGTATGCTAAGACCTGGTTTCACTCCACTGCTTGAAATCCAGGAACGTCGCGTATGAAAAATCTCTGCTCACATGAAAATAATTTGTTGATTTAAGGCGTTTTCTGCACTTATAGTTTTGAAGATGGTAGTGGAAGAAGGTGGTGCCTGCTGCTAAGTGAGTAGTGAATTAATTTCAGTATCTACTGAAATACCAGTATCAGGGATGAGTTCCTCTGCGCCTGATGGAGTGGTGTATTTTCAGATGGTGGAATCACGCGTGCTTCAGTCTGTAACCTTTGTGGTTTATTTACCTTAACCAAGGCTCCAAGGAGACCTTTCTGTGGCCTTTCAGTGCTTAGAAGAAAGCTGGGGATGGAGTTTTGAGCAGGGCCTGTTGGGACAGCACAAGGGGTGATGCGTTTGATCTCCAAGAGGGAGATTTAGGCCAGAGAGAAGGGAGAAATTGTTGCTGATGAAGGTGGTGAGACCCTAGCCCAGTTTGCCCAGGGAGATGGTCTCTGCCCCACCCCTGGAGCCATCCTAGGGCAGGCTGGACAAGGGTCTGAGCAACCAGCTCTAGTTGCAGATGTCCCTGCTCGCTGCAGGGTGTATGGACCAGATGATCTGTAAAGATTCCTTCCCACCCAAACCAGTCTGTGATTCTATGGCTTAGTTTTATAGCAAAAATTGAGCCAAGTGGGGCAGATGATCAGTAGGTGCAAGAAGGGATCACACTGCTCTGCTTTTTGTCTTTATGTCAATGGAAAGCATGACTGGGCAGCTCTTTGTTTCCTCAATGTTCTGCTGGGCCATGGGAGCACATCCGTAGCCAGCAGGAGCCTGGTTGAAGGCTTAGGAAACAGCACCAGAATGAGGACACATTCTGGGAAAAGCGATAGAAAAACAACCAGAAGACAAGATGTTGCATTTTGCTTAATGCTACGTTTTATTGTCTACATGTCAAGAGAGAAACTGAAGGATGATCACATTGACAGCAAAGGTTTCCCATGTCCCACACACCAAGAAGAGAATCAACAGCCCCACTAACATCTAGTAGCTCTTTGCCTTATACAATGGGATATATTCAACTGTGTTGCAGATGTTCCGTAGTTAGAGGATAGAAAGATGACAGCTTAAGATTGAAACTAAGAAGAGAATCTCCAGGTGTTTACTCCATCATCATGTGAACCAGAAGCAAATGAGAAGGTTCTCATCTCCTTGTGCCTCTTCACGTTACACGCTGAAGATGGGAGCCAGCAGAGCTGCTCTGGTGACCCAGCGTTGGCTCAGCAGCTCTTCTTGATCGCAGCACAGCACTGCTGGATGGGGATGCAATACCGCCTCACGGGAGGGCAGCACGACACGGGCTTGCAGCACACCAGAACCGGCTTCTTCACCACATAGGAGCAGGACAGGCAGGGGCGGCAGCCGCAGCAGCAGCAGGGACACTGGCCACAGCAGCAGACGGACTTCTGGCACACCTTGGTACAGCAGACAGCCTGTTGGCATGGGTCACAGCAGGGCTTCTGGCATGGGTCACAGCACTGCTGGCACGGGTCACAGCAGGGCTTCTGGCATGGGTCACAACACTGCTGGCACGGGTCACAGCAGGGCTTCTGGCATGGGTCACAGCACTGCTGACACGGGTCACAGCAGGGCTTCTGGCATGGGTCACAGCACTGCTGGCACGGGTCACAGCAGACAGTCTGGCATGGGTCACAGCAGGGCTTCTGGCATGGGTCACAGCAGACAGTCTGGCACGGGTCACAGCAGGGCTTCTGGCATGGGTCACAGCAGACAGTCTGGCACGGGTCACAGCAGGGCTTCTGGCATGGGTCGCAGCAGACAGTCTGGCACGGGTCACAGCAGGGCTTCTGGCATGGGTCGCAGCAGACAGTCTGGCACGGGTCACAGCAGGGCTTCTGGCATGGGTCGCAGCAGAC